>OZ038312.1:2395481-2440481 GCA_964035775.1 Osedax frankpressi | reverse complement strand
CATTAATAATTTCGTTAATAATACTTACACTCACCTTCGAACAATATAAAAATTTGATTTTCGTGAATAAACATATATACACACACAAACACACTCACTCACTCGCTCACTCACTCACTCAATCATACACTCATTCACTCACTCACTCACTCACTCATTCACTCAATCACTCATCCACTCACTCATTCACTGACTCACTGCCTCACTTATTCATTCACTCGCTCACTCACTCACTCACTCACTCACTCACTCACTCACTCACTCACTCACTCACTCACTCACTTACTCACTCACTCACTCACTCACTCACTCACTCATTCACTCACACTCACATTCACACTCACTCACTCACTCACTATCTCACTCACTCACTCACTCACTCACTTACTCACTCATTCACTCACTCACTCACTTACTCACTCACTCACTCACTCGCTCACTCACTCACTCACTCACTCACTCACTCACTCACTCACTCACTCACTCACTCACTCACTCACTCACACTCACATTCACACTCACACTCACTCACTCACTCATTCACTCAATCACTCATCCACTCACTCATTCACTGACTCACTGCCTCACTTATTCATTCACTCACTCACTCACTCACTCACTCACTCACTCACTCACTCACTCACTCACTCACTCACTCACTCACTCACTCACTCACTCACTCACTCACTCACTCACTCACTCACTCACTCACTCACTCACTCACTCACTCACTCACTCACTCACTCACTCACTCACTCACTCACTCACTCACTCACTCACTCACACTTACTCTCACTCACTCACTCATTCATTCACTCACTCACTCGCACTCACACTCACTCACTCACTTACTCACTCACACTCACACTCACTCACTCACTTACACACTCATTCACTCACTCACTAACTCACCAACTCACTCACTCACTCACTCACTCACTCACCCACTCATACTCATTCTAACTTACTCACTCACACTCACACTAACTCACTCACTTACTCACTTACTCACTCACTCACACTCACACTCACTCATTCACACACTCACTCACTTACTCAGTCAGTCACTCACTCACTCAATTTCTTCATTCTGAATTAATTATTAAACAATAGCTGAACATATGTTCTAATTATATTTTCTTTGATATAGAATATATTTATACATAATTATATCTATATATATATTATTATATGATATCTAAGTATATATTTATATTGATATTTAATAATTAACATATTAATATATATATATATATATATATATTTATATATATATATATATATATAATTATTAGTCTTATATAAATTAATATTAATAATCATTAGATGATGTATTTTTCCAGTAATCAATAACTGACGATAAGGAGATTTAATTCGATAGAAGATCGATAGTGATGGAAAACTAATATATCACAATGTATGTACCAAACTCGTATCCCAGTGCTTTGGTATATTCATCTATATATAACGTTATTTTTACTATTAAAACAGTAGGCTCAGTTCAGTATATATTTAATTAGTCATTACTAATTAACATAGGTGATCTTATTTGACCTTAATTTACCTGGAAGTAAACCTAAACTAAATATGCCAGCAATACCAGCCGGACATTATGTCGATATGTCATTATTGGCGACTACACTTACATAGACAACTAGTTTAAATAGAATCTATTAGAAGAAGATCTTCCTACTTCTCTTAAGTTGACTAATTGGCATGTACTTACATACAAGCGGGGTTCCATTATTACTTTGATCATATTGAGGCGCATTTTTTACTATGATACTCATATATGAATATAAATATAAATGTAAATAATATGTTAATATATATATATATATATATATAAATATATATATATATAAATATATATGTATATATATTTAAATGAATATGTATACATATATAAAATGTGCTATAATATACGATAATATCATCTTACGTACCTCGTTGTAAACTAAATTGTTATGTGAATTGTGCCCTGGACCGATTGACTGGATATTCTTTTCTATTTCCTCGGACACCTGTCAATCAATATATCGATAATATCGATAATATATAAATGTAGTATTGTTTGGGTGAATTGCATAGTTGGAATGGGTTACGCCCATTGGGCGTGGATTGCGAGAAGAGGCTTGAAAAAAGGGGCGTGTTTAAAGAAAGATAATTTCTCATATTACGATGACGTTTTACAGTTATATAATATATTAATATTTACTAGTTATGAAATCCAAGACTTTTCAAAACTCTAAAAGAGTTGATATCCTTTCTTAATGTGATTAATTACAAATGTCATATATAAAAGTGTATATATTTACATATATATATTATTCCAATTCTACATATGTCCTAATTATTTAGCGATATTATATGAAATATTCTCTTATTTAAATGTTTAAATTGATATATTTTTAGAAACTTCATTAGCACTAACACATTATTATGACGTACATTGTACGTCGTACAATGTACGTACATTATTAGTACACTGTACATTGTACGGTGTACACTGTACAGTATGCTTCATATTGTGTATATCCTATCACCATGACTGACTAGATACCGGGGACGATAATGAAAATGATTTCACGTTTTTAAAGTTTGCCGATATCATATTAATTAGCATACAGGTTCTTCAGCCACCACAATGTACACCCCTAACTAACTTTACTCCCTGACCCTCTTGTACCTATCGCTACAATAGAAAACAACTTTAAAGAATAACGTAACATCGCCCACATTAACTCACTACTAAATAGTATAAACCAAATAGTTAATCGCCATTAATTTCTAAGATTACATTCATTCACAATATTTACAATATTGCATTCTCTGTAATCTATTTTACTGAAGAAGTATTTCTCCAACTTAATGGAAAACTTAAGGATTCAAATTATAATAATTTATGTTTTCAAAACTGGCTTAAATGCAGAAATAATAATATTACCCCATATATACTGCTGTTATACACTGCTACGCTACTACACTATACAATCAGGTATTCCTATAGGATCCCTCATCTTAAAAAACTATGAGTAAGGAATTACACCTATTAGATTATTAATAATAAAATGAACTGGAGAGATAAATCATTACAGATTACTGACGATTTACTTTCTAATTGATTTCGACTTCCTCTTATATAATGTACCTAAAGAAACTCGGTAGTGTCAATTTTCACTGACATTGACACTCACAATGTCAGTGAAAGTTGACACTCACGTTTATGATAAATTCTATATACTCTGTAATTAACTAAACCCCATATAAACATTCCCGCACATATCCATAGCCTCACACTTTATTTGTCCCACACTTACAGTTATTCGACATTACTAGCAAACCGATCCTTATATAACATTATTATTTATATTACTCAATATGAGATCTATTAGGAAAATTACTACAAACAAGATGATTTTTTATAACACAGTACATTACAATACATTACAATACATTACATTACCATACATTACATTACCATACATTACATTACAATACATTACATTACCATACATTACATTACAATACATTACATTACCATACATTACATTATAATACATTACATTACCATACATTACATTACAATACATTACATTACAATGCATTACATTACCATACATTACATTACCATACATTACATTACAATACATTACATTACAATACATTACATTACCATACATTACATTACCATACATTACGTTACCATACATTACATTACAATACATTACCTAATAATGTATTATAGTATATTATAACAATACATTACATAACAATACAATACTTTATAATACTGATAGTATTCCACTTTATATTAAGTTATATAAACCACTTCTGAATGTTTTTCTTTTCTATGCTTTTTTTTATGACTCTTTTTCTCCTTGTGTTTATTATTCACAACATTTGGATCTATTAGCGATGTAAATAAATGTTTATATATTACATAATGTGGGAGAGGTCATTAAGTGCGTGTGTGATATCGTCGATAGCATACCGTCATTTAATATATTTGTAGATTCTATAAAATGCTCCTTTTTATTTTTCTTTTTTTTCTTTTTTTCGTCTTTTGATTTATTTGTAAAAGATAAAGAATCAGTTGTGCTATTTTTATTCTTGTCCTTTGACATTTAACCTAATTTAAGTATATAACTTATTTATTGAAGCTATATTTACATTTAAAATACTTTTTAAATTTTAAATTTAGGGATGGTTTTATTTTAAATAGATTTCTTATAAGTTTTATTTTAAATATAAACAAAGAATTTCAAATTAAAATATCTATTCGAATAATAACTAGACACTTGTAGTTTATTTTAAGCAAGTAAAAGGTTATTTAATCAAAATGTATCTATAGAATAAATTAGAACAATACATTTAATAACGATGACATCGTTTAATGATTTTAAAATATTAATATCTAACAATATATATCCAGGGTACTTATTGTACTTATTGATCTCTACTCAAAATAATTCTTCTATTGGCCAAAAATATAGAGAGTCTTATACACAAAGAATAAGGTAATTAATATATATATAATTATATACATATATATATATATATATATATATATATATACATATACACATATATATATATATATATATATATATATATATATATATATATATATATATATATATTATAAATATACATTATTTCTGTTTTCAAGACCAATAACTTAAGAGTCTTATAAGATATATTAATTTACATAACAAACATAAATACCTGTTTGTGTGTGCAAAGCGTAAGTTGTTTAATTCATTAGACTCTGAGAATTTGATAAACTACATATTGATTATATATTAACTTATTATATACTTACTTACAATATTATATTCTGATATTAATAAACTATGAGTCAAATTTGATTCAGTCTTTTGTTTTGTTTAATTCCCTAATATATTCTATTATCAAAAACACTAATATTACTAAACAAACACCTACTAAATATAATACTTATAATACTTACTTATAAATAAATACTTAATAAAATACAAAACGTTTCGCATTCTCAATATGATACAACAACGATCTCTTACTTCAGCATTTCTCAAACAAATGAAATGGCTGAGATTCAAATAACGATTTAACAACAAACTTCTATTCAAAATATATACTACTCGTTACAAAAACACAATAAGTTATCTAGATTACTTGGTTGACAAACATGCATGTCGATAGATTATTAAAATCAACCAAAATACTTGTAATTATCCCGGTACCACTAGTTATTGCTACAATCTTTATATATCAACTACTTACTATGAATTACAAGATACTCTTAAATATATTAATACATTAACGAATGATCTAGGAATATATTTCAATAACCACTACTTAAATAGAATAGGATTAAAGTAAGACAAAAAGTACGATATTCCATAATACGCTCTAAATACCACCAGCCTTGAAATACAAACACAAATATATAACACTGAAATATTAATAAAGACTTATATTACTACATTAGGAGTGATATTAGATCCAAACTTATCTCTAAACGACCAAGTGTCGTTAAATAATATCCTTAGAATATTGAATATAGAAACTACAATTCTACAATTCAATAATAATGGACATATCCAATTCATAATAAAAAGACTAAATAATAAAGCAAACTTGTATACTGATTTTAAAATTCCAAAGTGTACACGTAGTATATATTACAGTAAGAAACTCAAGTCCCAATGACTATAACTAATGAAATAATACTAATACATTTTAAAACATGTTACAAAAATACCAACTTAACAAAACTAATATATACCTTATGATTAACATACCCATGTAATAATATTACCACTGATACTACTAAATATAACCATATAATATCCCTTTTAATATGGTGTACACACAAAATATTTGTATTGACTTACTCTATTTTCATCCTTTGTAAATCTTTGGCTCACTTTTTCTATAAGTTTCTCTGCAATTCTTTAAACAATTAAACAGTTCCTTAAACTCTAAACGAACATATATTTGTTTGAATACATCGATTTCATGGAGATTATCTGAGAGCTGAAATGGAATACTAGTAACAAATTAAATAAAAGTACTATCCGGCACTAGGAGCAAAGTATAAAGTAGAAGTCATTTGAAGATACGAGTTAATTACCATATGGTTCATTCTAAAAATGTTCTCCGTTGAAATATACTTTTGCTATAGATAGCCTAATATTAGTTATATCAACTATATAATGATTACAGTAGCAAATTCAGTTATAATTGTAAATAGTATAAAGTGTCTTTAGTTAACCATTTGAATTCATCTGCGTAGGATATTTTGCATGTCATGTTCATATTTAATCCATAATATATAATTTCATATTTTCCAAACCTACTTTTCTGAAAGAAGTACGTTGTAATAAAAATTCTACAATTGATCAAGTAGTCATATTATTATTAAAAACACTGAAATGATCATTTATGAATACTATCAATATCTACTATAGGCTAGATCTATATAATCATTATTTTACCAATAAATACTATAGGCTGGATCTTTATAAACCTCTCTCACCAATCCATATATTATCAATACCTACTATAGACAATATCTTTATAGTAATTATATTACCAATACCTATAGGCATTAGTTTAGTATACTATAGACTATATATATATATATATATATATATATATATATATATATATACTCCTTATCTTACCCACTATAGATTAGAGCTATATAATCCTTAGATTACCAAACCTACTATAGTTTAGATCTTTATAATCATTAACAATATCTTAACAATAACTACTATAGACTAAATGTTTATAATCATTATCTTACCAATACCTACTATAAACTTTAGACTAAATATTTATAATCTATATTTTACCAATATCTGATATAGTTTTGGAATTATTATTTTAAAATTCTATTATGTTAAAAATATACGTATGCTTAATATTAGCAATATTATATAATAGTATTAACATATTATATAATGCGAACACAATTTATTGATAATATTATTAGCAATATTATATTATTAATATATTTACTATTACTATGTTAACACATCAATGAAAAACTTAAAATTAGTTGTTATAATCAATCAATTATTTATAAACTTTAATATATAAATATATATATATATATATATTATTATAATTAAAATAATTATAAATGAAATATATATTAAATGTGACGTCATAGATGTAAACAAAAATTATAGTTATAGTGGGGTTATAATTTATATAATATTATTATAATATGTGCATTTAGAATTTATTTATATGTATAATATATATGATGTATACATAATAAACAGAAATATAAAATACTCCAAATAAAAAAGAATCATTTAATAAATAACTATTTAAAATACCTTTATTTCCTATGAAGCTATGTGATTGGTTAGAAAGTGACAGTTATTTATTTTATTATTCTCTTATTTTCTTGTTTATATGAATGTGTGTAATTAATTTATTATATATTATCTTATTTTATATAGATAGTCATGGACGATGAATCAAACTATCAAGAAATATTCTTACCAAATAGAACTGGATTATATTTTGACCACGATAAGAAAAGAATTATCCTAAAACAAAATACTACAAATGTTATCGAAGTTCAAGATTATGTAAAATGTTTATTAAACCGTATTTTACCGATAACCTTAAAAGATACAGAATGTCTGTCTATTGAAAGCAAACGCGAACAAAGTTCATCTTCACCAATTAAAAAAGATGAGTCAACCAGCAGTAGAGATACACAACCTTCCACCAGCGTATACGAAAACACCGTTAGATCTCACGTCATGACGCGTCGGCAATTCCATACCTGGTCAAACCCTGATGCATCGTACCGCGATAATAAACGTACGGCTAGGTGCGATCATACTTCAAAACAATCTTCAGTTGTTGATAGTGTCGGTATCAACAATATCAACAACAAACATTCCCTTAGAGTTAATGGAAAGTTCGTATGCCAGGCGTACTACGATTCTTACCACGATAGGGATACTATAGGTCTAGAAAACTTAACCATCTGTCCGTACGCTCGAAAACTCAAACGTAAACGAAAACCAAAGAGAAAGTTGAATAAGGGAACAAACAAAAACAGGAGAAGAACTCATAAAAGAGTAAAAAGAACCGTTAATATCTATAGCAACGCCATGGCAACATCAAAGGCTGCCGTTTGTGGAACTAGCGGAGAGAACGCCGGCTTGAAGACTGCGCCAGATAACGGAAATGCAGAGGAGAATATGAACAGCGAACCGAAACCCGGATGTAGTAAAGACTTGTTAAAGAAAACAAGTAAAGATTTGCCTAATTCCGATGAAACTCAGAATTCCAGAGTAACTCGAAGCAGCAAGAAAATATCCAATGATAATGCAGAAGTATTAGCTAGCTTGGTAGATTATGAATCTACAATTAGCAACTCAAGCTCGTTAGTATAAATAAAATAGCAGTTACTTAACATACGATATAAATTATTTAATAAACTATAATATATTAACTTAGGTTAAGGTTCGATATACTTTTAAATTATACGAGTGTATATCATATATGATGTGGTGATTTACAGGTTGATGGATGTTAGTAATATGAGTATTGAGAAGTTGTATGAAACAGTTCTTTCAGTTGGAGAAGGAAACTCAAGTTCAGTTAGTTCATTTTCAATTATTCTATATTTAGAAGTATTGCTTTCCTGCTGCAAAGTATATATACTCATGTGTGTAATGTGAGATAATCAATTTATGATCAAGAACTTGAAATAACGGCTGAGAGTTTTATTTATAAGAGATAATTAACAATTACCTTCAATGACCTCTTGTTAAATATTGTAATATATCACAATTTTTGTGCATTATAATTATGAATTATTAAATATAAATATTGATAATTATTAATTATATTAGCATATACTACTACTACAGACAGATGATGCATATGAGGATGAAAATGGAATTCATGAAGATGTTGAAAACGTGAGTTATTGTTTGGAAACTCTAGCCAGAGCAAACAATTCCCGTGTATATGCAGAAATGTTTAAAAAGAAAACAAACAAAGAGGCTAGTAGAGAAATATATATTTTTAAAAAACTAAGTTGATCTAATTACCGAAATATTTAATTAGTAGTAATAATGTTGTGACTAATCTCATGACCAGTTTAAAATAATTCTGAAATTTATGTAATAATTTCTGTAAATCTGAAATGTATGTAATAATTACTGTAATTCTTACATTTATGTTTAATTCGAAATCAAATTCAGTGTAATTCTCATCATTTATATCTAGCAACAATTTGCATTAAATATTCTGTACACATCAAACAAACCGCCTAACAAAACTAACTACCATATCAAACAAACTGCTTCACGAAACAAACCACCACATCACACCGACCACTTCACAAAATAAACGTTTAGTTGCTAAGAGAAGAAGTGGTCGACTACTTGGTGAATATTGGAAAGAACGATAAGAAGCGATCAGCGTACCCAGATACATATACAATGGGAGATAATGCAGTTACTTACAAGAGGCGCAAACTCATGGTTAGATATTTAAAAGAAGTTAAATCATGCTAAATTAGACATTCATAAGGCGACATTTGATTCAATATGATTTATTAAACGCTATATTATATAATAACAATTGTTTAGTTGCTTATAATGTGTAATTTAATTTAATTTAATTAAATACTTAACATTTTATTTTCCTCGAAAACAGTAAATTTCTCGTTGAACTCTTTTGTGACGTCGACATCATAGAAACGGTGGCACACTCAATATGGTGTCACGGTCTGTCACATGTCACATGTCATTGGGATGAATAAACATTTCAAGAACTGGCTAAGATGGGTGTTTAAAGTTGATATTCATTTAAGATTACACGAAAGCACCCGTTAAGTGTAGCACGATAATGTACGATGGTCATTGCGCATGACCCACTATTCAATATATGTATATTCAAGTTAAATTAACATTATTATTAACAAATAATTTTCATTCAATAAAATATGTATTAATTAACTTTTTTCTTGTATATACCTTAAAAAAGTAAATATTGAAACAATGATTAGATTTTTAATGCTAAAGATTGTATTAGAAAAAGAAATTAACTTATAAAGACTACGGAATTTTAATCAACAGTTTCTGAAATATTTGTTTTAATTTTATTATATATTTAACTTATATACAATGGCAATTAGTAATTACTTAAATACTTATTCAAGATGAGTGTATAAATGAAATATTAATATACTTGAAAATATTAATAAATGTTATATACATTTATATAAAATGTTATTAACTTATTTATTATAAAGTGATGGTTAAAATATCACTAACTATATACTAGTATACTGTATTTTGTATAAATTGTCAATAGTTCTAACTTAATGACCCCAATGGTTCTGATGACACCATTGTGAATGACAATATTTACATTTGTCGAAATATACAGGAATTCAATTTTGTTTGAATTGCTTTTTCAAATAAATTGTTTCCATTTCATTTATACATTTCTTACATAATTTACTCTTAACATCTCATTGTCATTTGGGTGTGCCTTCTTCTTACCCTTCTTACAAGAAATCGTCGATTATAACGGATGTAGCTCTTCACTCAAATATATTTAATTGTAAATAACAAAGTTAAGTAGCACATATAGATAAGAACTATATTATAGTGTTTGTTATATTATACTATGTCTATGCGTGTGTGTGTGTGTGTGTGTGTGTGTGTGTGTGTGTGTGTGTGTGTGTGTGTGTGTATGTGTATGTGTGTGTGTGCGTGCGTGTGTGTGTGTTATAGTTTACGAATAAAATAATACTAGTGAAAATATAGATAAATTAATATTTTAGATTATTAAGAAATTATTATCCATAAATAAATATTACATTAAATTTGTTAAATAAATAATACCTCATAATTCTAACGGATGGATTAGATTTATTCATTTCATTAACCCTTTTAGCGTCAATAACTTTTGCGTTACATGCTGATCGGAATCACTAGATTTTACGTTTTTCATTTTTTTACTATGGTCAATAAAATAGCTCATAACTCGGAAAATACTAATATAATGAATATAAAAGTAACGAGAATATTAAATAAAACATAAATATACATGACATAGTATATTTTATAATTAAAATCAATACATTTCGAATATATCAAGAGTATGTAAAAAATTAAACCAATTAATTATAATAAATAAACAATAGATAATTATGTGTTCGTAATTAACAAACAATTTTAAAAGATCGACAGTTGATTTTACATCATAAAGTGAAACACTATAGGGTCACTATATATAGTAACTATATATGACCATATATGGTCATTCCAATTGAAATCATGAAATATTTTATTTTTCTGTTTTGAATATTTTTTTATTTTAATGAAAACTTAAATACATATTTATATGGTTTAAAAAATAAGATAGACAGAAAAAAAAACAATTACTATTGGTCCCTATAGATAACATTTAAATTTTGAACATTTTAAAATATATTTAATTTTATCGAAAAATTAGATTTAAAAAATATTATAACTTCTTAAATGTAAATGCTATTTACAAAATTATTTTTTATATGATTTATATATTTAAACTTGTCAATAATATATATATATATATATATCAATTAATAAATGATAGTGGTATATAATTTTTATAGGTTAAAGTACATGATTTTTTCATATTTCTTAAAATTTTACTATTTTTAAAGTACTCTTGAATTTCTTTTACTTAATATATTTAAATAATTGTTTCACAATATGTATATATGTATTATATATCGTATGTAAACATATAACTTAAATAAACAAATCTATATTAAATGAATTATTTATAATTTAATTTTGCTTATTTTCAAAAAATTTTAAAATACCAAAATTTCAACTCTAAAAAGAAAAAAACATTCCTTAAAATATTCCTTTGAAATTTTTTATACTTCTTTTATTCCGTTCTAAATTATCGGAATACTGAATATTTTCATATTTCTTATATTTAATGTTTTTTATGGGTAATATTTAGAAATATTTTCTAAATTTTCATTTATTTTTAGAAAATAAACAGTTTACTCTTCATGGTTTCTTACATGAATTGTTAACCTTCTATGAACTACAATAATAATTTAAGAACTTAACCATTTTTAAAATTACAACTAATTCCTAATTCCGAAAATAGTATTTTATGGCAAAGTTTATCAAAGGCTATATATATATATATATATATAATATGTATTTCTACAATACACATATGTGATAGTCACATATTAATAATATGATATTATACATAATTAAGAGTAGACTTAACTTTGTAATAAATAAAATATATTTAATAGATTATATATAATATTGTATTGTAATATATAATATTTAATATAGTATAAAGTAAAATGTGATATAATACAATATTATACTATACTATAATATAGTAGTAATATAATATATATAGTATAATACATAATACTAAATTACTAATTATTGTCAGATGTGGTAATATAAATTATATAAAATCCATGGAACCAGATTAGGCATTTTCTATATTAATACTAATATTAAAATATAATATAATATTAAAACATTAAAAACTTTTTAAATTTGTCAGTTGACAAATTTAATATTAAGTTTTTTAAATTACTTTAATTTAATTATTTAAATGTGTTATAAATTATAAAGAAATACATATTATCTTATAATATTTATAATGCCTATTGTAATATTAATTTATTTATAGAATATCGTATTATTATTAGAATTATTTTTAAATTGACAATTATAAATGTTGATAAAATTTAATATCGGTTTTATTACATTAAACGAAAAGAGAAATAAATCATTCTGAAATCATAACAAACCAAAATTAACAACGAGCAACAACTGTATTACGAGTTTTATATAAGATTGTTCGTGCCGATGATATGTTAGTTAAACGATATTGTGCACATATATGATTTTAAATGTAAGTTATACATAATTGATAATTATAGATAATAATATTCATAATTAAATTATTTTTAAATTGATAATTAAAAGTTGATAAAATTTAATATCGGTTTTATTACATTAAACGAAAATAAAAATCATTCTGGAATCATAGCAAAACGAAATTAACAACGAACAACAATTGTATTACGAGTATTATATAAGATTGTTCGTGCCGATGATATGTTAGTCAAACTATCATATATTGTACATATATAATTTTAAATGTGAGTAATATGTAGTCAAATTAAAGATAATATTAATAATTAAATGGTTATATAAAGTAGACACACACGTGTGTGTGTGTGTGTATGTGTGTGTGTGTGTGTGTGTGTGTGTGTGTGTGTGTGTGTATGTGTGTGTGTGTGTGCGCGTGAGTGCGTGCGTGTGTGTGTGTGTATCAAACAAGCATTACACATTACTGATATTCTAAACTTTGCCTCTGACTAGAATGACTTCTGACACAAATAATGAGCCAGGGAGTATTGTGGATCCTATCGTACAAGGAGTAAGCAAAGAAACTGTGTGCAGGCGATGCGATGATAAAACTAACTGCGAATCAACTCAACCTTCAAGTAGCCAGTGCCCGCTGAAAAATATAACGGATATTTCCATGGATGAGAGGGTCGAGAATTTTAAGTACAAACTGAAATTTTGCCTTCCTGTGTTTGCAGTTAAAATGGGTAATTAACTATGACTACACATAATTCCAATTTCTATTTCTAGAGATATATGATTATATAATCATGATTTTGTAATTGTGTAATGATTTTCTATTTATCTGTATAACAATAGTAGAATAATAACATAGAAATAGTACTGACATAATACTAACTTATTTAGTCGGAGGACTTGCAGTGGGATCAGCCCTTTCCTTACTAGTATTTAAACGTTAGCTCATTATGTATGTAAGGTTTAATTTAATTCACTTAAAAATCAATAATTAATAATTGAAAACATAATCTTGTTTACGAATCATTTATAATAATTTACATTTATATTTTTAAAATATGTATGTATATATCTGTAAATGCTAATAGATTAAAATAAACAGGGAAATATTGGCCGTTAACTTTTGCTATGGGGCTAGGCGCCGGATCTGCATATGAGAGCTGCCTTAAAAATAAGGATTATAAATCCAGAATAACAGAAAGAGATGCCTTCTTTAAAGGAATTCAGGTTATATTTTGCCTAATATGTTATATACTAAATATGTTTATTTAATCGGCGCACGGTTATTTACATTCCGTACTAATGATATAGTAGTACAATAATGTACTAAATAAGATGTGATTTAAATAAACTCTTACATTATTTATATTATATTTAAATAGGAGCAGAGATTGAATTTCACAAGAAATTTAGAACAAAACAAATCGGAGGTAAACGAAGAAATACCTCCGAAATCTGAATAAGTATTTTGATTGGGAGACGGGTGTCTTTGGTACTAAGGAACCAACCAAATAATCTGTTGTCTCGGACTAGACGTGTATTCTTGCTGAGAGGGAGGATACTCTCAATAAAAGCGAGTACAGTTTTAGTGACCAGAATACGACTGAATAACTTATAGAAGCGTGATCACTACCAAACATCGTCATCAAATATATTTATCTAAGATTTATGATTCGTAGAATAACTGATCCAAAACAATATTGTAAATATTAAATGTTGATTGAACCAGTTGTTTTTTTTTTGTATTCGAATAATTCTCTAGAAATAACGTGTAAACCATTGCATGTTATATTTAAAGCTGTATCAATGGTCTACATATGAATGTTTCACGTATTGCGTATGATATAAGTACTCTTGATAATGGTGTATGTGTATTATGAGCTCATGAAAACAAAATGACTAGAGATGTCAATAAATATATGTTAAACAATATTTGTTATTGATATAATACGATTAATCGATAACACAATTATAATAATACATATATAAATAACTTAAGTCATTTATATATGTATTATTAATTTATTTAGTAGGGTTTTACTACAAATAATACAAATTTAAATATTCGATTACTAAATGAGGTGATAGTAAATGATACATTATATAACTGTTATCCTAAAGTATGTAATATTTATTATTTCTACCTCATAATATAAACGCCTGATGCTTAGGATATGTAAATCTCATAATAAATTAACGAATCAACATTTTATCATTGCATTTTATGATTACTAACATAGTATATATATTTACCAAGTAATACATATACCTAATATTATATTTGCCTTGTAATATATGTATCTAGTATTATATTTGTAATGTATAAGCCAATATTACCTTAATCTTAAGGTAATCTTGGATATAAGTATTAAAAGTTAATAAAAATATAACTTAATATTAAATATATAACTTTTATATTTAAAAAAATTAAAGTTATAAAATACATGAAGATAAGTACACATCTAACTGTCATGATTAAATGAAGACAGTCATCTTGATTTAAGTTTAAAATAAATTGAGTTTAAAATAAATTAAAGTAAATATTTAATAATATATTCAAATCAAGAATCTGTTAATTCCTTGATTCTGCTGAACTAATTGTAAGGATCTACTCCTCGTCCTCAGTTAAAGTAGGTCTTCAATATTCGTTAACTTGTATGTTTACTATAGGTATTATTTAGGGGTGCATGATCTTTTATTATAAACTTTATATATATATATATATATATATATATATATATATATATATATATATATATATATATATGTGTGTGTGTGTGTGTGTGTGTGTGTGTGTGTGTGTGTGTGTGTGTGTGTGTGTGTGTGTGTGTGTATAAATAAAGTTATCACAAAAAAGGGTGAGTGACTACAATATGGTAAAGTTAACATATGAATAAACCTTATACGATATTTAATATTAGTTGTTTTATATAAGTGAATATTATAATATATTCCTATTAATATAATAAAAGTCAAATAAATATAATGATTTAATACGTAAAGATGGTTCATATTAATAACAAAATTTTATATTTCAGAATTTCATCTCAACATTTTACAACTACTCAATTTGAATAAACTTGTATTTTAACATAATGCGATATTTAAATAAATTTGTATCTTTTTATTAATATGCGTTCTTATAATTATAATAGATTTTATTGGATTATATATATATATATATATATATATATATATATATACATGTATGTGTATGTGTGGACCTAGTTGCAAAGTATACGGTAAATTGCCGACCTGTAAAGTTTTTATTAATTGGTCATACAATTAGATTGATTAGTTTGGAATTTGTATTTCGAAGGTTAAAACTGATTAGAATACTAATTCGATTTAATTAAATAACATTAACGTATCATTTGTTGATTTATTCATATGGTCATTTTATTAGTTTATATATTATGCAATACATTCAAATCATTCAAATCTAACAGATAACAATGGAATAACCAATATTCTATACATAATTAGTAACCAGTAATTACTAACTACTTGTGTATATTAGCATCCAGGATAACTTGGTAATCTTGGCTAGTATGATATATTTGTTATTCTTATAATATATAAGTTGCATTACATTATTGATGTTTCATATTGCAGGCAATAGATATTGACTATTAAATCGCCTTTCTTATAAGATATTAATCTATAATCTAACTGGTGTCCGCTTTATATGCGAGTTAATTTAAGTTATGTACGGCTAGACACATATAGGAATTATATTATTAAATTAATGATTTACATTTATAGTCAATCATTATATTTTACAGGGAGGATAAGGCCACAAGATCAACATTTCTATGACAGCAAAATAAAAACTGTAACAGACAATTCATATTTATTAAATTTAATACATTATTAATTATTTATTAATTACGATTTTATGGGTATTCAGATATTGCTTATGATTTGTTAATTAATATTAATTTTTGATTTTTCGCAATAATATATTTTTAATTGAAAATATATATTCTACAGTGCAGTTAGTATATGTAGCTATATTTAATTATAAGAACAATATGATAATACATATAAAGCAGTATTCGTACTATATTAATTACTCTGAACTATCTTACTTTTTGCGATTTTCACGTAATATGCAAAATAATGTATTACAGAAAATATTTATATAAAATATTAAAAATATTATTTTGTTATAATTTGATCTAGCAGTTATTTCGCAATGTGAAACTAATCGTTACTAAAACTACATCATTGTCTAAAGTATAATTTTAGCGCACAATTATAATTGAATTAATACAAATTTGAAATATATCTAAATTATTATTAGTTAAATTCAATTTTTTATTTTAAAATGAAACCGTATATTACTGGTTGTATGTGTAAATAAACAATGACAAGTTTATTTACAAATCGGCGAGTTTTTAGTAGTCAATATTCATTGATTATTGTATAATACAGTTTAAATATATGAACACATTTTTAACTACATTTATTAGATTTATAACAATATTATTGATATATATATCAGTAATTAATCAAGTTGAATACGTTGTCTGAATATATATATATATATATATATATATATATATATATATATATATATATATATATATATTATAATACATAAAATCTCTATTTAATTGTATCCATTATTTGCATGATTTATCGTTGATTTTGAATAATGTAGAATAATTAAAATCTATTAATAACTTCCGACATACATTCTTATGCAACGTGTATTACATTTTTGAAATTTAAATTTAAATTCAATAATTAAACTACCAACTCTAATTTATTTATAACATGAGTGGCGTAGTTGAATCTATGGATAAATTAACAATTTGTTAGTATGATTATTTTCAAGTTTCAATATTATTGATATATATCAGTAATTAATCAAGGTGAATACGTTGTCTGAATATATATATATATATATATATATATATATATATATATATATATATATATTATAATACATAACATCTCTATTTAATTGTATCCATTATTTGCATGATTTATCGTTGATTTTGAATAATGTAGAATAATAAAAATATATTAATAACTTCCGACATACATTCTTATGAAACGTGTAATAAATTTTTGAAATTTAAATTTAAATTCAATAATTAAACTACCAACTCTAATTTATTTATAACATGAGTGGCGTAGTTGAATCTATGGATAAATTAACAATTTGTTAGTGTGATTATTTTCAAGTTTCATTATCTAGTTGACTTTAAATAAATATTGAAAGTATAAAATATAAAATAAAAAAGTATAAAATAGTAAACTAGAATCCTGTATTGAATCCGGTTACGAGTGAAAGCCAGATTTTAATATGAACAGTGATATTTGCCACATAAATCTGATCAAACATGGAATGCCCGGTTCAAATTTGTAAAAATTAACCACATCCAAAATCACTGAATAAAATTGCTTAAATTTGATGAGATTTTATTATGACTTACTAAATTTATATCAACCCAATAATTATTAATCTGATTAATCATAAGAGTATATTATTTATAGGTTTGAATATATGAATATATTGAATTCACCAAATATAGAAGCTGATATGTCGCACGTAAAACCATATGGTAGGATATTACTTCATATTGTATTATATACCACAAATACCATATATACCACAAATGCATATTGTATTTACATATCATACAAAGCATGGTTGTAAGGTGATTTTAATAATATAATATGCATATGATTTTGCTTCTATACTTGTGGTGAATTCACGTAAAATCACCCTAAAACTATTATAATATGTTAAATTTGATATACATGTGAATTATATATAATATGATTATTATATACTGCAATATGAAGTAATATCATATTAATATTTGACCCTGGTCAATTTTATAATATTTAAACATACAAATATTATTCACGTAAATTAAAATATCAACAAAAAAACTAGAAATATAATTTCATTAAAAACAATTGCTTGAAATATATCAAATGCATCCAAATCAAGCAATTCAGCCATTTATTGGCGTGGCTATTTTACAGCTGACATGAATTTGTTTACATACGTGATCCGTAAACTATTTTGAAATTGGCGGATTGTATATTTCTTAAGAGAAACTATATAGTAACATTAAGATCAATCTAAAGTAGATCTCTTTATCTAAAAATATATTTAAATATATATTTTTCGATACTCGATGAAAGAATTCTCCCTCAAATTCAAAATAGAACAATGGGAAGAATTGAGCTCTCAATCACTACAAATTGTATTACAACAACATCATTTATATTATTAATAGATCAAATTTTGTTTTAATAGCCTCATTTTAAGTATTACTTTTCGAATGTATTTCCAAAAATATGAATTCTATTAATCATTTCACATTAATATTTTAAATCTGATTGATTTTTAAAAAAATGTTTCTCCATAAATATTAAACACAATTTTATTTCAATTTTTAAATTAAGAATACTTTTTCTTGGTAAATTAGATTATTATTTTATATATCTACAAAAAGTCTATCATCTATATGTTTTAAACCATCTATAAAGATTTCAGAACAATTATTCAAAAAAAAAAAATTTTAGTAATTTTAATACAAAAATACTTAAATCCGAGAAAAGTCAGCATTTAAATTTTAATCATTACATTTCCCAGAAATGATTTATTTCTAAATATTTATAGATAATGGCATTACTATGTAAAAAAATATAATGTAGATGTAATTGCAAGTAAATTAGATAAATTAATTAATCTCATGAACATATTTATATTCAAGTTGGTTTCAAAATAAATATTTTATTTTCGGAGTTTATTTTCATACATGATCATTATAACATATTTACTTAAGAGCATGGGCGCCGTTTGACGTGTAATGTATTTAGATAGGTAAATATGGTGTTGTATAAAATGCTATTTCTCATTGCTAAATATAGATATTTACCTACTTTTTCACATTCGAATAATAACATATTCATCTTTAATTATGTTGCATTTTTTACATTTATATATAGTAGACATTTATTTATTCTAGTAATTTAATCTAGTATGTAAAAGTAAAATTTATATTATATACACTTTTACATCACTGCAACAATAGAGTCTATCTACCTAGGCCAAGTGTGATTTATTATTAGCGAGGTTTCATCCGGTTTTCTACATTTTGATATGACTTATTCTTGAATTGATATAGATAAAACTGTTAACTAAATAATAAACACAAATTTGTAGCAGAATTATATACATCTGTAAAAAATGGTTGCGATGAAACTGGTTCTGGAGATGCAAGCAAACCTTTCAAGACTATTTTGCAAGTTTATTTACAACTTTGTATATTATAAAATAATTAAATTTACCTTCATATTACAAATTAATCAAACTTGAGTATGAATATTGTCATATCTATCTAAATAATTCTATTGGTAATTATAACACTATTTATATATATTATATAACACTAATAATGTTTACAAAAATTAGGCATTGAAGCATGCTAAAGAAGAACCATTCCCAACTATTTATGTTGACTCTAAAGAGGAAGGAAAGGTATTTATGATTAAATATATGATTAAATATATGATATTATATAATATATGATTAGATGATATTATAATATATTATTATATAAGTTCATCGAAGGTTTTTCAAGTAATTATAATTGATGTTATTACAGTTTTTATAAATTTATAAAATTGAAATTAATTTTCGTCTAAATAGTAATATTTTTATTACATTTGCAGTTAAGAATAACAAGGGACTTAAAATTTATAACAAAATTCACTTCATTGAAAACTATTTAACTAAAACTATTTGATCGTTTATTTGCACTTTCTGAAAATATCTAATCATAAATTTTGATAAAATAATATATAAAACATTAATACACCCCCAAAAATATTATAAGAATATAGATATTATTTAATACTATATCCCATATTTTTCTTAAAATAACCCATACTAAAAAATGTAATAAATAAATTACAGATAATGTAATTTCTTTATGTTAAATATCTATATATCAATATATATATATATATATATATACTTCCTTAATATTATGAACACCATTAGTCATTTTTATGTATTTCTTGCATTTTATGATGAATTCTTTGTTAACATTACAATATAGTAAATTATCAAACTTACATCAGTATATATACATATGATATATTGTCTTTTAAATGAATGTTGTGTTCACAAAGAAATAATTATATATATTGTATAATGTAAATATTTATTGTTACATTTACATGTACATGTATATAATATAGATTGCTAAAATTAAAATATAACAATAATATTTTTTCATATAAAATAATGTTTTATTATTATATGATCATTATTAAACAATGGAACAATAGCATAGATGAATATTATGATGATATCTATGACAAGTATACTTATTATCTCTCTTGTCTACAGTTTTTTAATATTTTTTTTATTTTGCTTATCTATATAAATTAGCTACCAATTTATTTCTTTTTAAGGATGACAATGATTGTATTCTTAATAATTATATAAAAATATACATTTATTATAATAAATACTTATAGACAATTCTCAAAAGCTTTGTAAAAGTAGTTTTTTTAACAATGTAAAATTGTATTATAATATTTTAATAAATGTTTGAAATCTACAATTTATCCAGGAATACGAATTAGCAGCCAAGTCTCAACTTAAAAAGGTTATGAAACTTTTTCAAAGTTTTGCGAGGAAAATGGAAGCATCAAAAAAAAAAGAGGTTTCTTATCAAATTAATATTATTAATATTAATATAATTATTAATATTATTTATATTAATATAATTAATTTTCATGAATTTACATCATTGTATAATGATTTCATTAGCTCTATTATTTAAGAACAATGTCAATAATATTGATTTAAGTTCATTTGAACCACAAAACAAAACAGGAAGAAGATGCGATTAGGCGTGAAAAAAATCTAGAGGAAGCAAAGGCAGTCATTGTTGAAGAGGATAAATCACTTCCTGAAGCTACGAAGGTTCTCTGAAGATTATTAATATGATAAGTAAGATTTGAATATCAATAACTTTAATGACGTGTTTATATCCGAATAGATCAATATATCTACAGCTACCCAGATGAGAGGAAAGAGAGTTTCTATTTCTGCTTGGGTTCATAGGCTAAGAAGGCAAGGTTTTTATAAAACACATTTCTATTCAATTCATAACTTGGAGTTTATTAGCGATTATTGAATTTTATTTGTATAATAATCAAAAATTAATATATTAATCTGTTTGTTTCGTATTACGCAACCTTAAAAGAGTTGTTTGAAGATATTTTGTGAGTTACTATATACAAGTTTACACTCGTTGAAACTATGTTTTTGTAATCTTTGGTGTTTTCTTACAATTGTAATAATATTATTTGTCATCGTAATTTCAGGAAAAACACTTATGTTTGTGGTATTGCGAGATGGAACTGGATTTATTCAGTGCGTTCTAGCCGATAGACTTGTGCAGTGTCTGAACGGTGTGACCTTATCCACCGAAGCTGCGATATGCGTTAAGGGAGTTATAAATGAACTTCCCGAAGGTAAAACTGTTAGCAATCCATTAATCTAGTCTCGAATAAATACTTAAACTACAATCGTCAATTATCTAATTAACGATACTACTAAATTACAATTGAATTAGTTATTTAGTGCCCGGGTGTTCAATTGCATATTTACACTATATTTACATTAGGCACCTGGAGGACATGAGTTGAAGGTCGATTTCTGGACTCTGATTGGATCTTCACCTGCAGGTGGCGCTGATAACCTCCTCAATGAAGACGCTCACATCGACGTACAATTGGACAACCGTCATATGCTTATTCGAGGAGAAATGGTTCTATTCCGAGTAGATTCTCACGAATACTTAAGTACTTAAGTACTTAGATAATTCTATACTCTGGGTGCGGTGCTAAATAATCATCAGATAAATGTGTGGATTTTGTACTCATCTTTACAGGGCATGTTGTTATCTCAATTATCCTGTTTTCAGTAGGATACATATTTTAGAAAAAAGTTACTTTTATCCTATCAATCAAAAGGTAAATTATTGATAAATATTGATATTGTTTAATGAGAACAGATTTGTGTATTTCTAGGAATATATTTCAAAAATTAATAGAGAATTGTAAATAAATTTTAAAAAACCTTGAATGTTAAAATGTAGACCCCTTCATTTTAAAATTTTTTTATCAAAGATTTACCGATTTACTATTTCATAATTAATAAATGAAAGGGAAAACATATTAACATCTATATCAAACAATGCCATTTGATGAAACAAGCATTTAATGATGAGTATAGTTTTACTGAAATATAGTGAAGTTAGTATATAGCAATATAAATATTATTTAACAAACAATATATTAATAGAATATACTGCATAATATTATATGACGCTATAAATTATATATAATTTACTATAAAGAACAATTTTTATTTGTATGTAATGCAGAAAAATATTTATAATTTATTAATAATTTTTAAGCCTAATTTATATGAATCATATTTCAGCGACCTGATCATTTAAAAAGGAGTGATGTAGATTTTATTTCTGTACCATTCGATCCTTTTTATAAGGAATCGAATGAATTTCTCGGTACGAGAAATATTCTTAGACCACGCATAGAAAGAAATCCATTTATAGGAGGTTTTTATTAAGAATTTTAAATAATAATTATCTTATATAATTGATATATAGATAAATATTAAGTTTATAATAAAATATAATGTAATAATTTTAGTTATTCGAAGAGAAAGTGAAGTATTAACAAATAGTCCATTATCAAATATGAGGAATACAAAAATAACAAATTTAGAAAGTAAGGATTCCAATTCTCTACCTTCTCTACCTTCTCTACCTTCTCCGCAAACCTCAAAATGTCCTAAATCTGATTTGACATTTGACGACAACATTATAAAGTAAATATTCAATCAATGCTTTTTGTTATTATTAAACGTGATATCAAAGTTAGTTACAAATATATATTAAGTAAACACACAGGTTAAGTGAGCTGAGAAAAATGCGCACAGATACAAGAATTATTATTGAAGTATCTGAGACCATCAGACAAATGTCTAATAAAATAGATGAAATACATAATATGTTACGAGAAATTAAGAACAAAAAGGATTAATCCCCTATCTTGGAATATCATTACAAGAAATTGTTGAACATATAAAGTTATGTCATTATTAATAATAATTATTTAAGCCAATTTATAAAAGTATTTAAAATAATACTTACATTTAATTGAATTAATTTTAAATCATTACAGATCATTGAAAGTATTATAAAGATCATTTATTTGTTTTTCATCCAATTTATTTTTATATATAAATTATAATAAAGTTTCATAGAATACTGGTTATATAAGATCTCATTTCATTAATATATTATAGCTTCAGTAGCAATTTCATTCATTATAAAATCATCATTCCAGAGAGATGTAATATTATCATTGTTATTGTTGATACAATTATTATGTAATTAAAATAAGCAGTGTATGTATCAGAATTTCTAAACACTTTCCATCCCAGACCTCTATTGTATTAATGGAATAGAAAACTTTAAAAAAAATCATGTTTATTTATTAATGGTGCCAGTATCCAGTATGTGGGTACTATCACCCCTACGCAATTAGAAAACCTATTTAAAAATAGGTTTTGTTTATTTTCAGATAATGAGGGTTAGTTAGAAAACATTTTTCATTTGATATTATTCTCACCACGTAATTTAGATTAAAACAACATTTTTAATATTCAATTATTAGCCTTGATAAATTTAATATTTAGAGAATGTTGAATATGTTATATTGTTAAGGGAATGTACTCATTTTATAATTCTATTGCGATAAGAACTAGCGCTATCCTACACCTCATTTTTTTTACTATATGCAGTTATTTATAAGTATAAGCAAATAGAGAACTTTTGTACATTATAGATCTAATATATATTTAGACTTAGACATGTATTTGTTATAATTTTACATATTTTTATATAAATTTATTACAAACTAAAGATAACATATCTCTCTATTAGTTCAAAGATATATATCCCATGCATACATAGAAAACAAATCAAAGCGATTCCTTCAAAAAACAATAGAGTAGTAGTACTTTGAAATATACAACCCTTGTAACCCTTGTAAAATAATTATGAGAAAAATCGATCTACACTTACAATTAAATTTTATAAAATGCAGAATAAAATCATGTATATTTCTAAGCCTTCTCCGGGTGCATACTCATCTCCTCTATATATGTACATATATATAGAATAATAAAATATAATATAATTAAACAAGTAAAATATAATTAGTATGTAAAATGCCAGACCACGAGTGTAACGTAGCTGAACGGAGCGGACGTGAGAAAAAGGGCCTAACTGACGAGATATTTTTCACTGGGTTTGTGAAAAAAGCATTCTGGTACATTTTATTTGAGATTATATTTGTAATTTAAATAATTACTAATTTTATAATGGAATTAACCATGGAATGGTTAATTCCATTATAACTTACAAATTGCTACCATCCGATAAAAAGGATGACATCAAGATGAATATAATTAATCATCGAAAACATCAATTTCTAGAAACTCTGATTTTATCAATAGAGATTTATGGGAGCACACACATATTAAAAAAAATGAATGATTTAGTTTATTATTATAAAATGGAATGTTATGAATTCGAATAAAATGCTGTAAATGTGGAATATGTTATTTAATTTAAATTTACTTCTTTTAAAAAGATCATTATTTTGCAAATCTAATTCTCCTTCATTAATGCAATATTCTGCAATTTCTTCTCGTACTTCTCTAGCTCTTTTAGAACTTGCATTTATGGGGCACCTTTCTATTGAATTCATTTCAGTTGAGGTTGACCTAGTTTCATGATGTTCACTTATTTCTTTAATTAAATAATTGTGTAAAGATCAACATGTCATTACAAATAAATCTACTTTATCTGGAGCAAAAGGTATTGGTTTTTTAAATATTTGAAAACGAGAACTTATCATTCCAAATGCATTTTCTACAGTAATCCAAATAATCTGTAATCAATTGTATTCGTAGATATTTTATACGAAGATATTTGATTTGTAAATAATTATTCCGTTCGTCATGTGAATGGCTATTTTGAATAATCATCGTATTACGGTCACACCCACCTTTATGTATCTTACTATTACGCCCCTTTTTACACTCAGCTCTTAATGTGAACACCCTATAAGAGATATTTGTATGATGAGTTGACGGTTTGAATGAGAATATTGAATGTTTTAAAAATTATTTCTATTATTTCAAGCTATCTGATTGGCTTTTAGAATCACATGAACCACACATATATACACTAACTGCAGAATATGGATAATAATAAATAATTTAGTTTTTAAATTTCATCATATATTAGTTTACTAATATTATATTTATATTTCTGATATAATTTTAAAATTTTTTAAAAGTGCTTTTTTTTATATTTCTAAATTGAATTGAACTCTGAAATTTTCGCAAAGTAGTTACAGTAGCTAACATTAAATATTCCTCAGTATTGACATGCCCTTAAGCTAATAACCTAATTTTTCCATCTTATAGCTTACAATTTAGAAACTCTAAATTTTTCCGCAAAAGTTATCTAATCACATACTAATCTGTTTATGAATTCCATAATACTAATCTGTTTATGAATTCCATAATACTAATCTGTTTATGAATTCCATAATACTAATCGAGGTCATTTGGGATCATTTTGTTACTCGATTAACTAATAATGTACAATTCAATATTGAGGTGATTTTGTGAGTTATAATTCAATATATTTATAAATGACACAAGTTTTAATTACCTCCATATTAGCATACTTTATCTGCGATGTTGGTTTATTTCGAGTTGCCCTTGATATGTATGGCCATATGTACGCCCTTGATATGTATGGCCATATGTATGGCCTTGATATGTATGCCCATATGTATGCCCTTGATATGTATGCCCTTGATATGTATGCCCATATGTATGGCCTTGATATGTATGCCCATATGTATGCCCTTGATATGTATGCCCATATGTATGCCCTTGATATGTATGCCCATATGTATGCCCTTGATATGTATGCCCATATGTATGGCCCAATTTGATCTCATAAATAATAAAAAGTATTTTGATTTAGTCAAAATAATAAAGATTATAAACTATAACTTGAAGTAAAATTTAAATTCAGTCAGAATAATTTTCTATCGTAGAATTTCAGTAATTTACTGCTGTAGCATACTGCTAGTACTTAGTAGCATACTGCTAGTACTTAGTAACATACTGCTGTATGCTCATTTCTTTCTTTGAATTCTTGGATCATATCACATTTATGATTCATAAATATGATATATCTAGAATATATCAACTTTTAATATTAAAACTGAATTATTTTCAAATAATAAAACATTCAATTACTTATTATTTATTGTTTACAAAATCAACCAATCAGAATGGTTTCATAGATTTATCCAATACAATTGTTAGCACCGCACGCATGGATTATGATAAATTTGGTTCCTGCAATACTTTCTGCTCGCCTTTAAATATAGTGAATGAAACTCGCAATCATTTCATTACAGACCTCCAAGATATTGAAGATGAGAAGTGTAATGATGAGGTGTTTTCGTGAACACTATTACTCCAACGAGTACTTTGAAATTACTCCTCCGTCCATGGTACAGACTCAAGTAGAGGGAGGTAGTACTCTGTTTAAATTTGACTACTTCGGAGAAGATGTTGGTAGCATTCTACTTTACATTGTTCTACCTTATCTTACCTTATCTTACCTTATCTTACCTTGTCTTACCTTATCTTACCTTATCCTGCTTTATCTTACCTTATACTGCTTTATCATACCTTATATTGCCTTATCCTACCCTATCCTACCCAACACCTCTATTTCATGTAATCCTGCCCCACTCTACCCAAAAGCCCACCCTACTTTATCTATACTATCTACAAAATTTATTTATTTCAGGCTTACCTGACTCAATCAAGTCAGTTATATTTAGAGACCTGTCTTCCTTCCCTTGGAAAAGTTTTCTGTTTGGCTGAATCCTTTAGGGCAGAACAATCTAGGACTAGGCGTCATCTCGCCGAGTTAGTGTTCAGAATTGCACAGTAATCAACGTGATCGACAAGATAATGTGTTTATTTCATTTCGCAGGTACACGCATGTGGAAGCTGAGTGTCCTTTCATCACCTTCGATGAACTTTTGTGTGCCCTGGAGGATTTGGTTTGCGATACAGTGGACAGGGCTTTAGCTTCTCCACATTCTCAACTGATACAAGACCTTAACCCCGGATTTAAAGCTCCCAAAAGACCC
This sequence comes from Osedax frankpressi, assembly GCA_964035775.1. NCBI lineage: Eukaryota > Metazoa > Annelida > Polychaeta > Sabellida > Siboglinidae > Osedax > Osedax frankpressi. The sequence continues at coordinate 2,412,243 of OZ038312.1, read as the reverse complement.
TTCAAGCGTATGGACTACTCCGAGGCTATCGTCTACTTAAAGGAACACAACATCACTAAGGAAGATGGAAGCTTCTATGAATTTGGCGAAGTTAGAAAATAGACGAAATAGACGAAATATTCTAATTTTAATTCTAATTGTTATCCTAATAGGATATTCCAGAAGCTCCTGAACGAAAGATGACCGATGAAATTAATGAACCCATCCTTCTTTGTCGATTTCCTGCATCTATCAAGTCTTTCTACATGAGCAGATGTCCAGAGGACAATAATTTAACCGAATCTGTTAGTTTTCTCACCCTCCACTCATGTTCTATGCACTAAGAGCAGAAATAGTTTATATAATAATCATAACTTGAATACAAAAGTTACTTATGTCAGGTGGACTTGTTGGTACCAGGAGTGGGAGAAATGATTGGGGGCAGTATGCGTATCTCTGATTACAAAGAATTAATGGAAGCATATGTTAGAGAAGGAATTGATCCCAAGCCTTACTACTGGTATACTGATCAGGTTATATTTAATTTTCATAACATCTATTTATCTCTCATAACCTCTTCATCTCTCATAATCTCTCCATCTTCTACAACCTCTTCATCTCCCATCACCTCTTCATCTCCATATCACACTCACCTTAACTATTAATTATTACAGAGGATGTATGGTAGTTGTCCACATGGAGGATATGGTCTTGGCTTGGAGAGATTCCTCACTTGGATTTTAGGTCGCAATCACATTAGGGATGTCTGTCTTTACCCGAGATTCATTGAGAGATGCAGACCTTAGACTTGTTTTAAACTCATCTCATATTTATATTTCATATTTATCATCTCTATATTGTTAATTGTTAATGAATGAATAAAATACTTTAATAAATAATTTAATAAAATACACAAATTAACTTATTTTTTATAAAAATGTAATTTCTTTACAAAATAATCAAAAGCCAATGTATTGACCACTAGACTTCGCTGTAGTGGCACATTTAGGTCTGCTGAGGAACCCTGGACCACTACCACCCCTAGATGAACCTCTTGTACCTCTTGTACCTCTAGTCTTCTTATGACCTCTGGAACTGCTAGCTTTATTCTCGTACGCTCTTTTTATAGCGTACTTTTGTCGACTATTTTTCTTATAGTTTGACTTTTTACCTCCCCGTTTACCTCCCTGTAATAATAGTTAACTTCATCATTATTAATAATATATATTCATACTATTATATTAAATGTATTAATAATTCATTGTATTTGTTAGACTTATATTTCTGAAAATTATGGATTATTAAATTACTCGAGTAATTAAATATAAATATTTATAGTAAAATGTGAATTATAATTAATATCTTTTGAAATTAAGGGAGATAACTTATATAGGATTAATATAGAACTAAAGCATTAATTTACTTAAAAGATATATTTAATCAATGAGAGTATATTACACTGGCATATTGTAATGTCTAAGTTACCCTGGATGAATACTTGAAGTCATCCGAAGGTTGTTGGTATCCACCAGGTCCAAATGGCCGTGCAGAGGTTATAGACATTTCACTGTCGCTGTAGGTATCTTGAATAGCTTGATTAGCTTCGTTGACTTCTAATAATTCAAGTTTTCAATTAAAGAAGATATGGAAGATATCATTTTATAAAAAGAATAAGTTATGATGACATTAGTTTTTTCTAATAGATATTTATTAAATATATATGTATGGGATTCTCCAAATTGAATATAGATTTTAAAATGATTGCTGGAAATATGGAAATCTTTTCCATGGAAAATGATGAGGAATTACGCCGTGTTTCATTTTAATTTAAAAGCATAAAATGCTGGCGTAATGAACTTTTACCTCAAGATACATTTATTATTAAATTAAAATAAATTAATAATTATTTAATTTGAATTAATAATATATATATTAAGATATTATATCATTCATTTAATTAAATACAATTTACCTTTAATAATTATATATAATTGAACTATCAAAAAAAAGTCCATAAATGTACTAAATCTAAATATTATTGTAACATTTTTTGTAACAAATTTCGTGAGATATATAATTATATAAAAGTGTGGATACAAAACTAGTTTTTAAAAAACCATTTTTCCGTATAAAAAATTGTTTAGAACATGATTATTTTTTAAATATTTAAACTAATTATTTAATTGTACTTTCTTTGTAAATAGCCAAAAACTTGTATTTAAATAAGTAAACATGCGTAATTCCTTTTTACATTTTACATAATTCCGATAGTGTTTAATCTGCATATCTACATTCTATATCCATTATTTATTATTAGAACTTTAAATTGTTGATGATAATCAAAAACTGACCAGCGAGTTTAGCTGCATAAGTAATGGTCAACTGTAAAAACTCATCTCCGTACTGCCTCATCTTGAAATCCGTAACTCCTACAATGAGACTCATCTCTTCAGAGGTCAAGGGAGGTGACCTCGACATCTCTAGTAAAGTGGCATTGTTGAAAACAGAAGTGTAGTTCTTATAACCTATTTTCTCAGCTGTATTGTATGTTTGTAAATTAAGGTATGCGTATATACAGATATATCAGTATTATTAATAATTAATTATTTAAATTAAAGAGTAATATTATTCCAAGATTTATTAGAATTTTGCAACAAAATTGTTTAAAAGTATTATTTTAATTGTATTTACATAGTAATCTCAATTGATAGATGTAGTTAGATAATAATATTAGAGTAAATAATAATAAAGTGAATATATAATATTGTTGACATAGGAAATTAATAGTAAAATTATTTTATATTAATAATCGATGTACAGTACAAATATAAAGTACAATAATAATTTAATAATTTGTTAATCTCTTCCAAACTTACTTTATCTATTAATATTTACAAATGTGTTAATCTCTTCCAAACTTACTCTATCTATTAATATTTATAAATGTGTTAATCTCTTCCAAACTTACTTTATCTATTAATATTTACAAATGTGTTAATCTCTTCCAAACTTACTTTATCTATTAATATTTACAAATGTGTTAATCTCTTCCAAACTTACTTTATCTATTAATATTTACAAATGTGTTAATATCTTCCAAACTTACTCTATCTATTAATATTTACAAATGTATTAATCTCTTCCAAACTTACTTTATCTATTAATATTTACAAATGTGTTAATCTCTTCCAAACTTACTCTATCTATTAATATTTACAAATGTGTTAATCTCTTCCAAACTTACTTTATCTATTAATATTTACAAATGTGTTAATCTCTTCCAAACTTACTCTATCTATTAATATTTACAAATGTGTTAATCTCTTCCAAACTTACTTTATCTATTAATATTTACAAATGTGTTAATCTCTTCCAAACTTACTTAATCTCTTGGCAAGTTCAACAAGTTCTTCATAACATTCTTTGATGACTTCTCCAGCTCTCGTTTCCTTCTCCTTGACCGTTGCATTAACACCGCTGTTGGACACAGAGGTTTGGGCAGCACGGACAGAGAACTCAATCTAAATTGTTAAAAAAATGCGGTATTGTTATAACCTAGTTAAATATGTATATTATAACTGTTAAATATACAACTTAGTAATTAAACCACACCTTAATTTGAGCACCTTTGAATCTCTGGTAATAAAAACAAATAGGAACTTATTAAAATTGTCTTGCTTCTTAAATAATACATCTTCTAAGATATTGATTTGATTATTACATAAAATAAAGAGTTTATCATAAAAAACAATACTTTAAAATGATTGTAGTTTAGTTTATTTTTGTTATTAGGATTACAATATTTGATATCATTTTTGTCATCTAATATAAATTGAATTTAAGACACTAGAATTAATAGGAAGAACTATTTATTAAATAATCAGAAACAATTTATAAAGAATAAAGTTCATAAACTAAAGTCAGGAAATTTTAGTACAAAATAATCAATATTCTTAGAAAATCAGGTTTAAATTTCCTCAAATTTATCTTCTGTAAACTGAATATTAATTGATTATTATTTCTAAATATGATTTTAATAAAATATAGCATTTATTTTTAAAGGTCACTTAGTAAACTGCATTAGACTATAAAACTATATTTTGAATACATTCTCAAAAATAAATTAATATCTATTGATTAAATTATAAATATTGATTTATAAATTTTTTTATAATTAAAAAAATAATATGATAACAGATAATAAAAAAATAGTCATTATTTTACTAAAAGCTTCGAGAAGATTCATTATTATCTTTAGAATAATTCATATTTGTATACAACAAGATATAAAGGTATTAATGTAATTTGTGAACATTTACTGCGATTAAAAGATTACATTGAATATATGAGATCCTAAGTATGCAGTGACCAGTGGTCAAGTGACCTTGAGAGATCCATCGAGTACGAGCTGCGCCCTGGTGCCCAGTTGTATGTAGCAGGCCATGTGTTCACTAGAAGTGTTGCAGATCTGTTCTCGGAGCACTCCATCCACAACGAGTTGCCTCCAAAGCCTTTCAGCATCTGATCGACTCCAACTCTTGCCTCTAGCATAGAAAGGAAGGCGATCGTGTTTGTTTTCACGTACCTTGGCATTCTGGGAACCTGGAACGCGAGGGGTGTGGCTTAGGGTGGGGTTGGGAGAGGTGCTGCCTAGGGTGCCGGTGATAGGGGCGTGGCTTAGGGTGGGTTGGGAGAGGTGCTGCCTAGGGTGCAGGTGATAGGGGCGTGGCTTAGGGTAGGGTTGGGGGAGGTGCTGCCTAGGGTGCAGGTGATAGGGGCGTGGCTTAGGGTGCGGGGTGCATAGCTTAGGGTGAGATTGGGAGAGGTACTGCCTAGGGTGCAGGTGAGAGGGGCGTGGCTTAGGGTGGGGTTGGTAGAGGTGCTGCCTAGGGTGCAGGTGAGAGGGGCGTGGCTTAGGGTAGGGTTGGGAGAGGTGCTGCCTAGGGTGCAGGTGAGAGGGGCGTGGCTTAGGGTAGGGTTGGGAGAGGTGCTGCCTAGGGTGCAGGTGAGAGGGGCGTGGCTTAGGGTAGGGTTGGGGGAGGTGCTGCCTAGGGTGCAGGTGATAGGGGCGTGGCTTAGGGTAGGGTTGGTAGAGGTACTGCTTAGGGTACAGGTGAGAGGGGCGTGGCTTAGGGTAGGGTTGGGAGAGGTGCTGCCTAGGGTGCAGGTGAGAGGGGCGTGGCTTAGGGTTGAGTTGGGAGAGGCGTGGCTTAGGGTGTTGTTGGGAGAGGTGTGGCTTAGGATGCGGGTGAGAGGGGCATGATGAAGGGTGTTAGTCCGAGGGGCGTGGCTTAGATACAGTCAAGAGATGATAATATTAGGTTTGTACCAGTGACAAGTTTATTGGTATTAGTTTTCAACTGACCTTTGAAAACCTCTAGTAGGTGTAACATGGTAAATCTCTTACTATAACCCTGCAACATGATTTTTATACCCTCTACTATATGTTTGGCATCCACAGAGACATCTTTTATTGTGTATTTGTCCTTGTGAATAAGAAGGTGATGGTGGTTAGGGGGGAGTTAAGGGGTTGAGGTTAGGTGAGAGTGCAGGGATTGAGGTTAGGGGAGAGTAAAGGGTTGAGGTTAGGGGAGATTGAATGTGGTGGAGGTTAGGGGAGAGTTAAGGGATTGAGGTTAGGGGAGAGTGAAGGGATTGAGGTTAGGTGAGAGTGCAGGGATTGAGGTTAGGGGAGAGTAAAGGGTTGAGGTTAGGGGATAGTGAAGGTGGTGGAGAGTAAAGGGATTGGGGTTAGGGGCGAGTGAAGGTGGTGGAGGTTAGGGGAGAGTTAAGGTGGTGTAGGTTAGGGAGAGTGAAGGGATCGAGGGTTTAGGAAAAGCATGACATACATGCATTTAATTTATGTCTGTATGTCTATATGTACAATGTACATATAATGTATGTATGTCCACGTGTACATATAATGTATGTATGTCCACGTGTACATATAATGTATGTATGTCCACGTGTACATACAATGTATGTATGTCCACGTATACATATAATGTATGTATGTCCACGTATACACATAATGTATGTCTGTATGTCAAGGTGTACATATAATGTCTGTATGTCAAGGTGTACATATAATGTATGTATGTCCACGTGTATATATAATATATGTATGTCCACGTATACATATAATGTATGTCTGTATGTCCACGTGTACATATAATGTCTGTATGTCAAGGTATAATGCCTGTATGTCCATAAATAAATATAATGTCTGTATATCCATGTATACATATGTATAAATATAATCTCTGTATGTCAACGTGTATATATAATATATGTATGTCCACGTATACATATAATGTCTGTATGTCCACGTGTACATATAATGTATGTATGTCCATGTATATATATATAATGTATGTATGTCCATATATAAATATAATGTATGTATGTCCACGTATACATATAATGTATGTATGTCCACGTATACATATAATTTATGTATGTATGTCCACGTGTACATATAATGTCTGTATGTCCACGTGTACATATAATGTATGTCTGTATGTCCACGTGTACATATAATGTATGTATGTCCATGTATACATATAATGTATGTATGTCAATATATAAATATAATGTATGTATGTCCATGTATACATATAATGTCTGTATGTCCACGTGTACATTTAATGTATGTATGTCCATGTATACATATAATGTATGTATGTCCATATATAAATATAATGTCTGTATGTCAAGGTGTACATATAATGTCTGTATGTCCATATATAAATATAATGTCTGTATGTCCATGTATACATATGTATAAATATAATGTCTGTATGTCAACGTGTATATATAATATATGTATGTCCACGTATACATATAATGTATGTATGTCCATATATAAATATAATGTCTGTATGTCCACGTGTACATATAATGTATGTATGTCCACGTATACATATAATGTCTGTATGTCCACGTGTACATATAATGTATGTATGTCCATATATAAATATAATGTATGTATGTCCACGTATACATATAATGTATATATGTCCACGTATACATATAATGTATGTATGTCCACGTATACATATAATGTATGTCTGTATGTCCACGTGTACATATAATGTATGTATGTCCACGTATACATATAATGTCTGTATGTCCACGTGTACATATAATGTATGTATGTCCATATATAAATATAATGTATGTATGTCCACGTATACATATAATGTATATATGTCCACGTATACATATAATGTATGTATGTCCACGTATACATATAATGTATGTCTGTATGTCCACGTGTACATATAATGTATGTATGTCCACGTATACATATAATGTCTGTATGTCCACGTGTACATATAATGTATGTATGTCCATGTATACATATAATGTATGTCTGAATGTCCACGTGTACATATAATGTCTGTATGTCCACGTATACATATAATGTATGTCTGTATGTCAACATGTACATATAATGTATGTATGTCCACGTATACATATAATGTATGTATGTATGTCCACGTATACATATAATGTATGTCTGTATGTCCACGTGTACATATAATGTATGTATGTCCACGTATACATATAATGTCTGTATGTCCACGTGTACATATAATGTATGTATGTCCATGTATACATATAATGTATGTCTGAATGTCTACGTGTACATATAATGTCTGTATGTCCACGTATACATATAATGTATGTATGTATGTCCAAGTGTACATATAATGTATGTATGTCCACGTATACATATAATGTATATATGCCCACGTATACATATAATGCATGTATGTATGTCCACGTGTACATATAATGTCTGTATGTCAACGTGTACATATAATGTATGTATGTCCACATGTACATATAATGTATGTATGTCCACGAATACATATAATGTATGTCTGTATGTCCACGTGTACATATAATGTCTGTATGTCAACGTGTACATATAATGTCTGTATGTCCACGTGTACATATAATGTATGTATGTCCACGTATACATATAATGTATGTATGTCCACGTATACATATAATGTATGTATGTCCAAGTGTACATATAATGTATGTATGTACACGTATACATATAATGTATGTATGTCCACGTATACATATAATGCATGTTTGTATGTCCACGTGTACATATAATGTATGTATGTCCACGTATACATATAATGTATGTCTGTATGTCCACGTGTACATATAATGTCTGTGTGTCCACGTGTACATATAATGTATGTATGTCCACGTATACATATAATGTATGTCTGTATGTCCACGTGTACATATAATGTCTGTATGTCAACGTGTACATATAATGTATGTATGTCAAGGTGTACATATAATGTCCATATGTATAATATATATACAATGAATATATAATGAATAATTATTTATATAAAACAAATATACAATTTAATATACATTAAAAGAAGGAAAGTAATTGAATTACTTAATATTAATTTGATGGAGATCCCAGCAAATATATCCAGGTCATTTTATTTTTAATAGCAAAAACATTATTTATGCTAACAAATAATTTTGTAACGCGTGAAAGTGTTTAAAAAACTATTACATCACTTTGTTTATCGTAATCAATTCAATAAAGATGGGTTTGAATGTGTCAAAGTAACAACTAAGTAATATTATTAACATTAATAACTTGAACACTGTATGAATATTAATAAGATAACTTGACATTGTATTGTTATGATATAACAGTGGTTACTAATATTGAATACTAGAAATACCAATAAAGAATATTATTGACCATAAACTAGATTGTAATGGATTAACATGAGTTTATTTATAAATACGTTTTTTTTGTTTATAAAATCGTAATCACAATGATACCATTCTATAAAATATTAAATAGTTAATCAGTGAAGTAATATAATAAAACATCATCGGAGATAACCAGAATTTATAAATACGTATAATTCTTAAAATATAATCTGAAACAATATAAATATTGATGTTGATATCAATTATGATATATGTTGATATATAATTATTTATGAATATTAGTATAATATTATAAACTAAATATGTTTTTTATAATTATTTAATAATAAGAGATCATTATTGTACATAGAATTAAAAATATCTATAATCAAATATTAATATTATTTTTATTTTCCATCATAAATATTAAAATCTCTATAATTTCATATTATACTTACATTTTACAGTAATACGAATATCCATATAATATATGACTACAGCAATATTTATATTATTTAAAATTATATTTAAAGAGTTATATGTATCTATAAAGTCACGTGATATTTTATGATGTTTTATAGGTCACCGAAATAACCAATAAAGAATATATAAACTATAAATAATAATTTCTATATTGCAGAAAATTATAGGCAGTTTAATTCCTTTATTTAGTAGGGTAGATATCCTTTATTTAGTAGGGTAAATATCCTTTATTTAATAGGGCGCATTTCCATTACTTAGAAGATATTTTATTTGGATACATATCTTTTACAAGGCAGGGGGCAGTTACTCCACAAGCTAGATCTTGATATGACAATTAAATTAGTATTATCAATCTATATCGCAATATGAACTTCACGTGTATGAACTGACTCATTGAAATCTACAATATGAAATCTACTACGATGTGGGGTTGTTGAATTCATTGGAGTAATTAGCTTTGATCTATTTCGTCCGTGTTTACTGAGCTAGTCGCTAGGACAGATATTCCATAATCACGCCTCTATCTGTCAATCATCCGACAAAGAAACGCCCATGCAAACAATTGGCGCTTTGGCCTATCGTAAAGAAAAAATCATACTTTGTTCGTGTAATCTTAAATGACATCTTATACGCAATGACCATTGGTCAATAGATGTGTTCAACAATGTATGTGTTATCTAATCATCACTGCCCACTCGAGATTTCAATTAACTAATTTTTCTATCTCAAAGATTTAATTGAAATTAGAATCAGATACATATTGATTATAACCAAATGCAATTTTATATATAATAAGACATAATTAGTAATAGTTTCTTATTTATACTGTATATATATATATATATATATATATATATATATATGTATATGTGTGTATGTTATTTACATATAAAAAAGTTTTTAGATATTAAATTTACATAAATTAAAATAACTTATTTAGAATTAAATGAATGCTATAATAAAACTTTATCTCGGACTAATTATGAATTATTAATAATCAGAATCACATACACACAACACCATATAGACACGACACATCACTAATTACAACTGTATATCTTACTGACTTGATCTCACTTACTATTACTGCAATTAGAAACATCTAAACTAAACCTTATAGCGATATTTCCTGACAATAGAAACCACTTTATCCCGCCAATGACAAGACAACACTCTGAACTAATCAATAATTGATAACGTAAACGAAAATATAGTCACGACTTAAAGAACTGAACATTCGTAATAAGATGTTAGCAAACTGCTATCCAATATTTCAATTTCCACCCATAGCAAAGATACTGGAATACATATTATATAGAGAAATTAATAACTAATTAATTACAAATAACTTACTTGATAAATATCTATATGGATATCGACTACAATGAAGTACCAATACAGTACTTTTACATGTATTCAATAACTTACCTAGTCATAATGATAACAAAATACCTACTTAAAGTATACTATTAGATTTATCTTCTGCTTGACCCTATGACCCTGGTTACTGGATATACGCAATACTAAATGACTACTTATATATAACGGAACAGTTTATATTACAAATGCTATATAATAGGTGTCATTTTGGGTGCTAGGAGGCTCTGTATACTTGTGTATAATAAAACATCGCGAGAAATCATCTGACTTTATAAATACATATAACTGTTAGATATAAATAGAAACAATATAGATATTGCCAGATATATGTACATCATTATAACGTGTAACTAATTAAGTATAATATTACGAAATTATCGAGTTTTTACAATTTGAATATATATAAATTGAAAAATGTTAATATTATTATTAATATTTTATTCAATGCTCTTATTTTTAAAGAATTCCAATTTAATAATCAAGATATATATTTAACAAGTTATTTATAAAGTCAAATGATCTATTACGATGTTTTGTTATACACACAGGGGCACAATTATATATACGCTACATTCTCTCGATATCAAATATATTTAATATGTACACTTATATAACATACAAAATGCCGACGATATTTTAATAATTATGATTAAACTGTAACATCTAACGGCCTTACTGGATTATGTAACTGGATGACAGCTAACTATCTTCGCAATAATGAAACTTAATCAACACACACGAAATGCTACACAAATCAATTAAATTGATCTTTATTTATTAAATTGATATATATATTCGACTAAGTACTTATAACTGACAATTACTGTTGGCTTTATATATTAATTAAATAACAAGACAGGCAACTTTTCAACTTATCAACATATGTAAAATACGGAAATCACTTAAACGACTACTAATTAATGCATGTATTGTTATAAGACTTGACCTTTGCTCATCATTACAGACTAACTCTACAAGATAACAACTTACTGAATTTGACAGGATTATAAAATCTGTAACGAGACTAATTTTCAAACTTAAGAAATACGACAGAACTTCAATTACCAACTCATTACTAATGAAGTTACTATCAATACTGACAATTGTTTATAATTCAAATATGACAACTGAATTACTAATAATCACACAATATAACATACAAACTATTGTTTATATCTGGATATCTATAAACTATCATAATATATTCGGATATCGTTGTTTTTATTATTCTGCACCATTATTATGGAACTGAATTCAACACAAAACTTGTATTAAAGAAACATTCTGAATTTATGAAACGTTTAAAATTATATTATAGTAATTTGTATCCCATCAAATTTTGATGAGCATTTGTTATATTTATCTAATTACCACTTTTAAATTATTCCAAAATACATTTGATAACAAATATATAGATATTAAAACTGCCAGTTTAATTTAGTGTTTAATAAATTAATAATAATACTAAAATTTATATACAAATGTTTTTTAATATATAAATATATATATATGTATATATATATATATATATATATAGTATATATATTTATTATACATTAATTTATTTGCACAAATAAAAAATACATTGATATAAAAATACATAACTTAGGAACATTGAGCTATTACAGTATGGTCCCTACACTGTAGGGCCCATACTGTAGGGCCCATACTGTAGGGCCCATACTGTAGGGCCCATACTGTAGGGACCATACTGTAGGGACCATACTGTAGGGACCATACTGTAGGGACCATACTGTAGGGACCATACTGTAGGGACCATACTGTAGGGACCATACTGTAGGTCCTACAGTGTAGGGCCCATACTGTAGGGCCCATACTGTAGGGCCCATACTGTAGGGCCCATACTCTAGGACCCATACTGTAGGTCCTATAGTGTAGGTCCTATAGTGTAGGGCCTACAGTGTAGGACCCATACTCTAGGACCCATACTGTAGGGCCCATACTGTAAGGCCCATAATGTAGGGCCCATAATGTAGGTCCTACAGTGTAGGGCAAATGCTGTAGGCCTATATACTACTCCAAACTACACCAAACTACACCAAACTACACCAAACTACACCAAACTACACCAAACTACACCAAACTACACCAAACTACACCAAACTACACCAAACTACACCAAACTACACCAAACTACACCAAACTACACCAAACTACACCAAACTACACCAAACTACACCAAACTACACCAAACTACACCAAACTACACCAAACTACACCAAACTACACCAAACTACACCAAACTACACCAAACTACACCAAACTACACCAAACTACACCAAACTACACCAAACTACACCAAACTACACCAAACTACACCAAACTACACCAAACTACACCAAACTACACCAAACTACACCAAACTACACCAAACTACACCAAACTACACCAAACTACACCAAACTACACCAAACTACACCAAACTACACCAAACTACACCAAACTACACCAAACTACACCAAACTACACCAAACTACACCAAACTACACCAAACTACACCAAACTACACCAAACTACACCAAACTACACCAAACTACACCAAACTACACCAAACTACACCAAACTACACCAAACTACACCAAACTACACCAAACTACACCAAACTACACCAAACTACACCAAACTACACCAAACTACACCAAACTACACCAAACTACACCAAACTACACCAAACTACACCAAACTACACCAAACTACACCAAACTACACCAAACTACACCAAACTACACCAAACTACACCAAACTACACCAAACTACACCAAACTACACCAAACTACACCAAACTACACCAAACTACACCAAACTACACCAAACTACACCAAACTACACCAAACTACACCAAACTACACCAAACTACACCAAACTACACCAAACTACACCAAACTACACCAAACTACACCAAACTACACCAAACTACACCAAACTACACCAAACTACACCAAACTACACCAAACTACACCAAACTACACCAAACTACACCAAACTACACCAAACTACACCAAACTACACCAAACTACACCAAACTACACCAAACTACACCAAACTACACCAAACTACACCAAACTACACCAAACTACACCAAACTACACCAAACTACACCAAACTACACCAAACTACACCAAACTACACCAAACTACACCAAACTACACCAAACTACACCAAACTACACCAAACTACACCAAACTACACCAAACTACACCAAACTACACCAAACTACACCAAACTACACCAAACTACACCAAACTACACCAAACTACACCAAACTACACCAAACTACACCAAACTACACCAAACTACACCAAACTACACCAAACTACACCAAACTACACCGAACTACACCGAACTACACCGAACTACACCGAACTACACCGAACTACACCGAACTACACCGAACTACACCGAACTACACCGAACTACACCGAACTACACCGAAATACACCGAAATACACCGAAATACACCGAACTACACCGAACTACACCGAACTACACCGAACTACACCGAACTACACCGAACTACACCGAACTACACCGAACTACACCGAACTACACCGAACTACACCGAACTACACCGAACTACACCGAACTACACCGAACTACACCGAACTACACCGAACTACACCGAACTACACCGAACTACACCGAACTACACCGAACTACACCGAACTACACCGAACTACACCAAACTACACCAAACTACACCAAACTACACCAAACTACACCAAACTACACCAAACTACACCAAACTACACCAAACTACACCAAACTACACCAAACTACACCAAACTACACCAAACTACACCAAACTACACCAAACTACACCAAACTACACCAAACTACACCAAACTACACCAAACTACACCAAACTACACCAAACTACACCAAACTACACCAAACTACACCAAACTACACCAAACTACACCAAACTACACCAAACTACACCAAACTACACCAAACTACACCAAACTACACCAAACTACACCAAACTACACCAAACTACACCAAACTACACCAAACTACACCAAACTACACCAAACTACACCAAACTACACCAAACTACACCAAACTACACCAAACTACACCAAACTACACCAAACTACACCAAACTACACCAAACTACACCAAACTACATCAAACTACACTACACCAATACCTTGCAGTTGCAGTTATCACAAATGGCTCCATTAAATTCGGAACATCTCTTCCTATCGAATATCTCCCCAAAATACTCAAGTTGCTGACATCTTCTGCAATCCGTTAAGTTGTCACAATACTGGACCACACGGAACAAGTTATCCAAATGCCTTCTTTTATTGTCGTAAGAGGAGTCTCTATCCACTATAATGGAGAGAGGGGGAGATGTAGGGGGAGATGGAGAGGGAGATGGAGAGGCAGATGGAGAGGCAGAGGCAGAGGCAGAGGCAGAGGCAGAGGCAGAGGCAGAGGGAGAGGGAGAGGGAGAGGGAGAGGGAGAGGGAGAGGGAGAGGGAGAGGGAGAGGGAGAGGGAGAGGGAGAGGGAGAGGGAGAGGGAGAGGGAGAGGGAGAGGGAGAGGGAGAGGGAGAGGGAGAGGGAGAGGGAGAGGGAGAGGGAGAGGGAGAGGGAGAGGGAGAGGGAGAGGGAGAGGGAGAGGGAGAGGGAGAGGGAGAGGGAGAGGGAGAGGGAGAGGGAGAGGGAGAGGGAGAGGGAGAGGGAGAGGGAGAGGGAGAGGGAGAGGGAGAGGGAGAGGGAGAGGGAGAGGGAGAGGGAGAGGGAGAGGGAGAGGGAGAGGGAGATGTATTACTTATGGTGTTATAAGCTGTGTGTTAATATGTATGGGAGAGTATTGGACGGGGGGTGAACCCGTTAGTGGTCAAGTTAGGTAGTAGGCAAGGTAGGTAGTGGTCGAGTGTGGTAGTGGTCAAGTGAGGTAGTTGGAGGTGTGAACGGAGTCAATTCGCCATTAAAGACACACATTCGATATACAGACATTCGGGCATCTCCCATTAACAGTCATGCGCCATTGTTATATATATATATATATATATATATATATATATATATATGCTATAGTCTATATATACATAGACAGTCGGCCGGTACTGTATAATAGCTTTTGATCTATTTTAGTATTGACTGACCATTGGTAGGTGACCAGTATACATATTAACAATTGTCAGTATACTTGACCAGTATCGGTCAGTGTATCACGGAATGTGGTCAGTAGATCAAAGCAAAAATAAACAAACGATTCAATTTAATTGTGGATAAGTTTTATGATTTATTTATGATTTGTATAAAATATGTGTGGAGTGTATGTGGTGTGTGGGGTGTGTGGGGGTATGTGGTGTGTGGGGTGTATGGGGTGTATGGGGTGTGTGGGGTGTATGGGGTGTGTGGGGTGTGTGGGGTGTGTGGGGTGTGTGTGGGGTGTATGGGGTATGTGGGGTGTGTGGGGTGTGTGGGGTGTGTGGGGTGTGTGGGGTGTGTGGGGTGTGTGGGGTGTATGGGGTGTATGGGGTGTATGGGTGTATGGGGTGTATGGATGTATGGGGTGTATGGGATGTATGGGGTGTGCGTGTGTGGGGTGTATGGGGTGTATGGGGTGTGTGGGGTGTGTGGGGTGTGTGGGGTGTATGGGGTGTGCGTGTGTGGGATGTGTGGGTGTGTGTGGGTGTCTGTGGGGTATGTGGGGTGTGTGGGGTGTATGGGGTGTGTGGGGTGTATGGGGTGGGTGGGGTGTGCGTGTGTGGGGTGTATTGGTGAGTGGGGTGTGTGTGGTGTGTGGTGTGTATGGGGTACGTGGGGTGTGTGGGGTGTATGGGGTGGGTGGGGTGTGCGTGTGTGGGGGTATGTGGGGTGTGTGGGGTGTGTGGGGTGTGCGTGTGTATGGGTGAGTGGGGTGTATGGGGTGTGTAGGGTATGTGGTGTGTGTGGGGTGTGTAGGGTGTGTAGGGTGTGTGGGTAGGTGTGGGTGAGATTTAATATTTCACAAATATATTTATATTTATAGTTTTGTAAAATATTATCATAATCAATAATTTCGCCATATAATAATAGTTTATAGGGTCAAATTAAAACTTTTCAAGTTAAAATATAAGAATAAGTTATATAACTAATAAAATTATTACTTCTAAAGTATTCCCTGTTCGATTAGTTAATATTTATAATATATATATATATATATATATATATATATATAAACAACCAGGATT
>OZ038312.1:2214652-2395281 GCA_964035775.1 Osedax frankpressi | reverse complement strand
CAGGATTATAACTTATAACATTACGACTGAAACCAAGAAGTGGGCTTCACAATATTACTTAATTGAAAAATGATTGCAATAACATTTATAAATACTATTTATCTAGTATGCGAGAAAAGTTATCACAATTTACTATAACCAATATTTACTAAATATAAATATCTTGTATCGTGAACTGCTTACTACATAATATATTTTAATGCACGTGATTAATTACATAGTAGACTAATTCACTATTTATGATTCCTAGATCATTTAATCAGCACGATATGCGATAGTATGGTAAATGGCTAGTATTGGGTTTATTTTTATATCGCATCATTTACTATAAGCGACAATTAGTGCATGCATCGATACTATACAATTTATATATTTTACTGGACTTTCAAATAAAGAATAATGTGTTGATATTGTCTACCGTACATTGCACAATGTATAGTGTATAGTTTACACAGTAGTATAATTAATATACATTAACGTTTGCATAGGGATGTAAATAAAAACAAAATCATGTTTACTAAATCAGATGTAACCATATGTTAAAATATGTCGTGCTACCGTATATAATGATATAATGGTATTAATTATAAACATTATATATATGAACTATGGTCTGGATTATACGATGCAAAGCGAACAAATCAAAACTTGCCAAATAAATCGGCATACGATATTGAATGGATATTTAATAAAAAGTCGCGGGGTTGGGAAATGATTATGTTTGTATCACCTGTTTTGCCATAGAATTAGATTATGGTAACTAGACAAACAATGGCATCATTGTTATAATCTCAAAGTGACAATGCATACCGTCGCATCGCTTTCTGTCACACGCCAAAGCATTCTCGATAGAACCCACTAAGGCCGCTATGTTTCTAGTGTAATTAGTACAGGTAATTATGTAACGAGTGTTATGTTGCTGTGGGCGTTATATGGGAAGAGTATGACCTCCGAGTTTATCGAGATATGGAGATTTGAAGAGGCTGCTATATGAAGCCGAGATAACTATAACGGATAGCTGAAAATAAAACAGACTATCTGAATTGTAAATTAAAATCGCTTTTAATACATTTTCCATATTAATTATATTCTAAAAATGGATATATTTTGTAATATTAAATTGTCATTCCCTTTATTTACAATTTTAATTTATTTTAAAAGAGAAATTACTCCGATTGATTTGAATTTGGGTGATTTACACACACACACACACAAACATATATATATATATATATATATATATATAACCAAGAAATTAGATGATTATTAAAATTGACATATCTTTTATCTTAATGTTATACATACATAAACTAAATTATAGATGTTATATACGATAAGATTTCAATTATATATATATACGATATCATAATATTATATAGTTAGTTTCGTGGAAATTTTTAATTAAATTTTAAAAATATAAAATAACTGATAAAAATCAAATAATTAATTACTCGGATTGTGTGTTAATCGTGGTTAATATACACGCATTATGAATAATAATAATTACTAATAATGCGAGTGGTGTTATTATTTTATATTGTCTAAATATATGTATTTGATATTGATAGAATTTATTTAAATTTTAACTATTTAGGCAATCTAATATTATTTTGTATTTGTATTTCCCAACAGAATGACATAATTCAATCAATATCAATCAATAACAATATAGATATTATATATCCGTATGTAGAAATATATAGACATTATATATCTAATATCTATATAAATTATTTTAATAAAATAAATGTATTTATCAAATATAAAAAATTACACAATCTCTATTGTTTGATAAGTATGTATAATGTGTATACCATCATTAATTGATACATAAACCAAGTAATGTTTTGATTCTTATAATTTATTTTTAATTTGTATTAGCAGACCTAAGATTTATATAGAATATTATATTGTCTGTTGATTATGTAAATTGGTGGATATAACTATATTCAAAATAACCACGACTTTTACTATATAATATTATGATATTATGTGTAATATAAATCCTACAATATATATAAACTAAATTATAGTTGATATATATTGTAGCATTTATATTATATATGTATAACTTTCAGATACAATATATGACAATTATAATAACCATATTATATATATATATATATATATATATATATATATATTAACGTTCAACTATAGTTTTTTTGTAACTAAAGTAATGCATTGTACCCCAAACACATATTGAAATAATCATACGATTATGGAGCCTATGTGTATTTTAAATGCATTATAATCATAAGAAATATAAATTAAACTCTATTATAGGTAAATATTAATATTTCTAAATCTAGGATCGCATCTGTCACTCAAATATTTGACCAATGGGAGAATATAAACCAAAGCGCGCATTCCTATTGGATATTACTGCGCGCCATAATTAGTAATTTTATGAAATAGTATAAAAGGAGACTTTAATACCAAAATTATTCATTCATACAATACTGTATCACTAATACTAGGTAGCAACTAATAAGCAACTATTAAGCAACTATTAAGTCAGGCAAGCATAGTTTGATTGCAGGATATATTATATCTAAGGTTGGTTCAAACTTTATAAGATGATTATTAATGTTGCTTGTGTCCGTTATAAGGAGTGCTTACATAACTCACCTGTAAGCACCTCTGGTACTGGAGTCAATCAACTTACGTCACTTCCGCTATTACGTTACCCCGTTTTACTGACACCATTACCACTGGTCGCTTATGAGCTTCTATTACATAAGCACCATTCGGTACTGGTATCAGTATTTCGACCTCGTATTTCCCAGGTCACTTCCCAGGTCACTTCCCAGGTCACTTGCCAGGTCACTTGCCAGATGGATTTGTTGTAGGAATGGCACCATCAGTGTGTGCTTCTTTATATTGACATGAAGCCTCCGGTAGTTGCCATACCTACCGCGTAATCACCGTTACTTCCCACTCTTGATAAGGCTTCACACCGAGGGTACTCGGTTGTACTTATACGTTACTTACTTCACCAATGAAGTTCTTATAAGCACCACCTGGTGCCTATGGTGTGTCGTCCCAATTACTTCAATAATTATTTGTATTCATATTTCTTATGTTATTTATTTTCTTAATATTATATTTATTGTTATATGCTGCCATAAGATTAATAATATTATAATTATAAATATTGAGAATTAATTAAGCGTAATTCCTACAACTGCGTAGCCATGGTTACCTCGTAATGCCACCGAGAGCTGTTATTATGACCGACTAATGTGTCACTGTAATCACCTACTGTAATATCAACTCACTGTCACCATGAAATGATTTGTATTTCCTACTGTGATACACTGGTTTAGTTCATTAGTGTTACTATATACTAGTATACTATACTTTATTATTCTAGTATACTATACTATACTATACTAGTAAAGTATAGTATACTAGTATACTATATCAATATACTAAATAACATGGTTTTCTGGATAATTTTACTAATTTTCATATAATTATTACAAAAAATATAATATACTACTAATAAATAAAATATAGAATTAAATAAAAATATAGAATAAAATATAGAAACAAAATGAAGAATATTTTTTAATATCCTTCATTTTAAATGCTCATTTTGATATTCTGTATGTTTTATTATAATGTAATGTCTAAGAAAAAATAATTTACCACAATCCAATAATTTATGTATTATTATATATCAATAACATATTATTATATATACCATTGCTGATTTGAATGAGATCTAAAATTGTATAATATATGGTATTACATTATTGAAAGTATTATATATCATATATGATATATTATAAATATTTATCTATTAAATATTTAAATAAATTACTAATATTAATAATTTAATATATAGTAATATTAATATTAATAAATATTAAATTAAATTTTTAAATTATAATAAAAATATTTAAGTAAAATAACATATTTAATAAATATATATATATATAATATAATTACTAATGCACTTAATTCAATTGCTTTAAAATATCATTTATTTTAATATTACTGTCCTAATTACTGTTACTATCTGTTCTAACGAATAATAAATAGATAATAAAAATAATAAAAATAATTTCTGATTATTATAAAAATATGAATTTATATATATTAGTGTATCATTATTATAAAATATTATAAATAAATGCATGTTTCTTATAATCTCATTAGTTTTTAACAAATTTAATTTGTAATAATTAATTTGTATTATGTTATGTTAATTATCTCAGTTAAACTAATATTTGTTATTTTTTTTTATTAAATAATTATTTCTATTGAAAATATGTAGACATTATTTTATATAATACTTTATTGAAAAGTATTATTATCAATTAGATTATATTAAGATTATATTAATTAGATTACTTTAAATATTAAATATTAATTATTAACTATATCATATTAATAATGTTAATTAATCTATGTATATTTATAACAACAATTCAATTAACAATGAATATAACATCAAGTATAGGAATATAACCTATACCCAATATTAACTACAGTACTCGATAAACATTATAATAATAATAATAATAAAATTTATAAATATTATTTCAAGATTATTTTAATATCAACTGTATGAAAAATAATTCATATATATATATATATATATATATATTATATTTTATATTTATATATATATAATATATATATTTAATCATACCCTAACTCTCAATCATACCCTACTAACTCTCAATCATACCCTACTAACTCTCAATCATACCCTACTAACTCTCAATCATACCCTACTAACTCTCAATCATACCCTACTAACTCTCAATCATAACCTACTAACTCTCAATCCTACCCTACTAACTCTCAATCCTACCCTACTAACTCTCAATTCTACCCTACTAACTCTCAATCATACCCTACTAACTCTCAATCATACCCTACTAACTCTCAATCATACCCTACTAACTCTCAATCATACCCTACTAACTCTCAATCATAACCTACTAACTCTCAATCCTACCCTACTAACTCTCAATCATAACCTACTAACTCTCAATCATAACCTACTAACTCTCAATCATACCCTACTAACTCTCAATTATAACCTACTAACTCTCAATCATACCCTACTAACTCTCAATCATACCCTACTAACTCTCAATCATAACCTACTAACTCTCAATCCTACCCTACTAACTCTCAATCATAACCTACTAACTCTCAATCCTACCCTACTAACTCTCAATCATACCCTACTAACTCTCAATCATACCCTACTAACTCTCAATCATACCCTACTAACTCTCAATTATAAACTACTAACTCTCAATCCTACCCTACTAACTCTCAATCATACCCTACTAACTCTCAATCATACCCTACTAACTCTCAATCATAACCTACTAACTCTCAATCATACCCTACTAACTCTCAATCATAACCTACTAACTCTCAATCATACCCTACTAACTCTCAATCATAACCTACTAACTCTCAATCATTTTACGGTGTCTTTGTATATCACTGTAGCTGTAGAACATTATACATACTGACAACAATCCATCTCTCCCAGCTCTGCCAGACTCCTGTGGTAAATAGACTCATTTAGTGTTTTAAGGTGTTTAGATACTGAATTAATAATTTTCAAAATTAAAATGTTAGTTAAAATGTCATTTAAATGATATAAAATGTTTAAAGCATATTTTTAGAATATAGCTAATATTTTTAGAAATAGCATGTCAATTTAATTTCTTTTATTCGCACTTCCTAATTAATTATATGTATGTATGCAAAGTGTGTACATATAATGAAATATTACTGACATAATATGTAATATGTATAGAGAGTATTTGTGAATAATTTGTGAGAACATCCGAACACGTCTTCACGTGATACCAGAATTTATGATTCATAATCTGAAATACATTTTAGTAATAGTTATTATTTGTTTTCATTATCTTTAATAATTATTTTTGACTTGTTCAAGGAAAATAGGTAAACGATTTTTAGTTTTAGTAAATATTTTATTAGTAAATATTAAAATATAATTAAACTTTATTTGGATTATTATTAAGCATTACATTAATCATGAGTTATTATAACTGATCACATTAGATCATATGAGGTGAAACTCTGGATTATGTTTTCTATATTATATTTAATATATTTGACCCTGAATTAAAAAAACACTGCATTACTAAAGCCATTATTATATTTTGTATACAATTAGTATAACTTTGTAGGTATGACACACATATAATAAGTAGATAATTTATTTTAAAAGTTCATATTCAGTATTCAGTATAGTATTTATATTTATATTAACCCTTTAAACCCTATATACATTAACGTCATTTTGCTGAAAACCCGAGAAAATAGCGTCGATTAAATTTCGATGCGTAAATAAATATAATATTGAGCTATTATAATAAAGTATTATTTAATAAAATGATATTATATTAATAATAATGTTTTCTTACAATTTTTAATATGTTAAATTCTAAAATTTTAAATGTATTGTTTACAAATATAATAACTCAATTAGAATATAAAAATTTTAATACACTATGTTAAATATTAAAAGTGTAAAAATTAGTTTTAATAATACACAAATTTTTCAAAATTAATTAAAATAAATAATAAATAAGAATGTTTAATTGGTTATATTTCAAAATATATTTGATCAAAATTAATAATATTTACAGTATATTAAACACAATTATATTCTTAATAAATATCATTTGATATAAAGTATTTGCCGTTCTACTCTTTGAGATCAATATAAATATAGCGTCAACGTCTATTCTATTGTTTTTAAAATGGCTGAAAGACGATATACTGCATTGCAAGCATTAGATATGTTTATAAATTTGGAAAGTTCCGATGATTCTACAGGATCTGATACTGGTAAACTTGTTAGTATATTATATTATTTATAATACTTTGCAATTTCGATAAATAATTCTATATAATATAATCAATAAAACCATTTTATTAAATGTTTATTTTTTTTAAATGTTTATATTTTATTATCGATATAGTTTATTATTTTGTCTAAAATAAGTATATAGATTATTTATTATTACCTAATTCTAAATAAATATGTACTACATATATATTGATTTCTTTTATAAGAATATAAATACTCTTCAAATACATCTTTTTATCATATTATATTTCAAATTATGAGATGGTTATTATATGAGAAGTTATTTTTGGTTGCTTTTTTGGTTGCAATTTCATAAATTAAATTTAGGAGATAGTTGATCCTAATATATCCAATGAAAATGATGGTGCTGATATCTCGGTTTCTATTTTATAATATATTATTCAAATATATTCCATAAATAACAGTGAATAAATTAATTTATATTATTTATATATAATTTTAATAAATTTATAGCAACCATGTTCATCGCATACACGATCAGGTAGGAGAAGGTTTGGAATGTAATGGAAAGTTAGTAAATCAAATTATAATATTGTATTATAGAAACATGTTTTTATTATATATAATCAAGTTTATATTATTTATATGTTCTAGTGGTATATAATATAATTATATTTATTGTAAAAAAATATTGAATATTTCAGGTAAATGATTCATCTCCACCAAATGTTTGGAGTTATGTTATTCCTGATCGAAAAGAAAATAAATTTACGGAAGCGACTGGACTAAGTGCAAATATGTTTGGACTTGAACCGATGATGATTCTATTACATTTACTAGGATCCACTTTCAGTACAGATTTAGTGCATAAGGGCACTAATGAATATGCTAGCAGTAAATGTTATTACATTTTAATTATATACACAAATATAAAAATTACTTTTTATAAATCAATACTTACAATAGGATCTGATTTCAAAATGTATGAAGATGAAATAATCTTCTACCTAATTTCAACGGTTTACATGCAAGTAGTTTGTCTACCCCAAGTAATAAATTATTGGAATATGGAAGAAGATTTTTATAACACGTTTATAGCAAAAAGAATTTCCAGAGATACTTGCACATAATTAATTTAAAATGTAACTATTACAAAATAATCTCTAATATTTAAAATTAATTAATCATAGCAAAAAGGTATTTCTATTTTTAATATTTTTTAATATCTACAAAGGTTCGCAAGTTTATCAATACGGTAAACAACACACATTGGAGAAAGCTGTAAACCTGGAAAACATGTATCTATCGATGAAGGAATGATGAGTTTCAATGGGTGGCTATCTTTTAAACAGTATATTCCCGCTAAACCTGTGAAACATAGCATTAAAGTCTATGCTCTATGTGATCACAGGATACTGCTTGAAAATTCACATTTATTCCAGTTACGAAGAACAATTTGTAGAACAATCAGAAGAAGGATTTACTTGTAATCTATGTTATCATCTTATGTCAGATTATTAAATTAAAACTATTTTAAATTTTAAATTATGTAATGTTTCACTGTGAGAGAGAACAAATTGTTATAATAATTATCACTCATCTTTTTTTACTTTTTTTCTTACATTTATTTTTGTATATATTTGATTTTTTATATATTTATTGTAAATATTATTTTTTATTATATTTAATAAATATGCACAATATCCAATATTTTGCTTACTTTTTTTATACTTTATATATATTTTCAATACTTTTATTAATAACTTAACAACTAATAACATTTAAGTAAATTGCGAATTAATTATTTTAAAATTATATTTGTTAATTTTTTTAGTTAAATGGTTTGGTCTTATTAATATAATATTAATCTTATTATTTATTTTATTAAATTTTTTTAGAAATTATTTTAATGTCTCAATAAGTTAACTTGTAATATATAATTATTAATATCAAACAATTAATATAAGAAGTACTAATACTATAGTAATAAAAAATAAAAATTATTAAAATAACTGTTTATAATTAATTATTTAACTTGTAATATATTTTTTATATATTTTTTTATACATTATTTATTTATTGATTTTAATTTTTTTTGACAGGGATACAGCTAAGTAAACAAAATGTAAGTAGTCAATCAATTTTTGGATATTGCCAACAATTTAAAACAATATTTTTTAAACCAATGTATTAAGTTATTGTTTATTGAATATATATGAAGTTATTTACATATATTTGAAAAAAGAGCTATTTTATTTTGATACATTAATTATCATGGCGTAGAAACAAATATTAGATTACCTTTTAAATTGAACACATTGTTACATTTGTAATGACTGTAGGTGAATAAAATAATTATACAGAGAAAATAAGTTATGTGCTTTTATTATGTACACAGTAAAGGCTTGATAGGTTTATTTCAATATAAGTTTAAGGTACATAGTCAAGAAGGGATTCATGGACTGCTAATGGTTCAATGACTGATAATGGTTAGGTAAAATTAAAGTTACAGGTTCATGATATACCTCAAATAATAATTGTAATATAAAATTCCATTTTATATTTTATATATAATATATATGTATCTATATTGGCATGATAATTTGTAATTACTATTGTTGTAAATATATCTTGGTATAGATAAAGCTAAATGTATTATAATTAGTAATTAACAATCAGTAAAATATTGTAAATATTATATTTGAACTTCCCTTAAGTAAATTAGGTTCTATGATAAGATTTTTTATGATTAGGGAGATGATGAGTGAGTGAGTGAGTGAGTGAGTGGCGAATGAGTGAGTGTGAGTGAGTGTATGAGTGAGCGTGAGTGGCGAGTGAGTGTGAATTAGTGAGTGAGTGTGAATTACCTGGTAATAGCCTTCTATAGATTTGGGAACAGATTGATGGAAAACAAAACGAACATCAGATTTATCAATTCCCATTCCAAAGGCTATTGTTGCACATATTACCTGTTTAATGAACTTAAATTACACAAATAATACAATTACATGTAGATTAATGACAATGGAAATGTTATTTAATAAAGATATTAATTCCTATGATTTCTATTAATAAATATTTGAATATTAATCATCTGCACGAATGTACACCTAATGTACACTTAATGTACACGTAATGTACACCTAATGTACATCTAATGTACATCTAATGTACATCTAATGTACACTTAATGTACACTTAATGTACACTTAATGTACACGTAATGTACACTTAATGTACACCAAATGTACATCTAATGTACACTTAATGTACACTTAATGTACACTTAATGTACACGTAATGTAAACCTAATGTACACGTAATGTACACGTAATGTACACGTAATGTACACCTAATGTACATTGTACACCTAATGTACACGTAATGTACACCTAGTCAATACAGTAGTAATAAGGTGTTCACCTTGCATTTACCCTGCAAGATAAAACGCTGTTGTATGTCAGTCCTGTCAGTATCTGACATGCCGGCATGATAAGCTTCAGCTTTGACTCCAGCTTTACTCAGTTCATGTGCAGTGCTGTCGCAGTCCTTCCTGATATCGAGGGAATCAAGGAAGGCGTTAGGATGCAATTCAATTAATATGGTGGATTTTTAACAATAACACATTGTAAGATCTAATTGTAATTATTACATAACTCTATTTATAAAATTGATTCATATTTTGATTTATTATTGCATACAATTTTGATTTAGAATTACCGAATCTTTTTAGAAATTTTTATAATAAATTAAATATGAATTGTTTTAATGTTATTTAACTTATTTTACTTTGACACATTTTAGTCCATAATTATTTCTAATTTACTTTATTTTAAATACAGCTTTATTTTAAAAAATAAATCAAAAATAAGAGATAAAAATAGAAAAAAAAAAACAACATTTAAAAAAAATCTATAAATATTTTTAAACACTTTTCTTGTTTGTTTAAATATAATCCTTTTTGTATCTTTTTGTATAACGGTCAATCTTAAACAACCTTTAGAAAGAATATCGAATTGTTTGGTTGATAAATAATTTGCGTAATCAGTCGTAATGGTGAACTATAAAAGATATTTAAAGTTTAAAGATAATAATCTTTTGTAAAATTCAAAACTATTAAAAGATATTTACTAAAAGATATTCAATTCGTTTATATTGTAAATAAGGATAAGAAATTCATTAAGATATTATGGCATTTAACAAGATCTGACATTTAAATATTAATATTGGACGGTATTCGAGGCTCATTCAATAATCTTTTAATATAATAACAATTAAATAAATGTAATGAAAATAGAATTTGAATATAAATTCTTTATCAATATAAAAATACGTATCAATAAATATTTCTATAGATATCTAGACATCTATAAATATGAACATAGATGTGTGAAAAGTTGTCATGTGAAATGCTAATGATTAATTCTAATACTTGAATTAATAATTCTATAATCTATAGCTTTTTATTATATTTAGTATATTAATTACTATTTACTATATTAATTTAGTATTTACTATTTACTAAATTAATTACTATTTAATACAATTTAATAGATTTTATATTAATATATTATTAATATAGTATTAATTTAGTATTAATTATTTACTATATACAATTGTAGCAAATGTGAGCCAAATAGTGTTATCTAATATCAGTTAATAGAACCACTGTATTAGAAGATGGAATGACCTTGAGAGGCAGTAGATTATTCCGGACTGATTACGGAACTGAGTTCTGATCAGAATAACAAAGTCTTGCGTGAGAGATTTTCCCTTTTTCGACTTTACTAAGTACTTGAGGTTTTCCCTGTTGAAACTTTGCATGAACCTGCGGGAAGGACTCTTAGTAATAAGGATATCGGGCTAACTGACCGCTAACTGACCATTTAGGGTTTTTCATTCCGAGTTGATTGAGAATGTCCTTGCGAACGCAAACGGTGGCCGTAGCGGTCAAAGCAATCATTGGAACCTTGGGAAACATCTCCCTCAAAACATTCAATTTCTTGTAATCTGGTCGAAAGTCGTGACCCCACTGTTAAGGAGGAGGGGCTTAATGGGGGGTAATGGGGCTGTGGGGTAATGGGGATGTGGGGTAATTGGGAGATGGGGCGGTGGAATAATGGGGATGTGGGGTAATTGGGAGATGGGGTTGTGGAGTAGTGGGGTAATGGGGATGTGGGGTAATTGGGAGATGGGGCTGTGGGGTAATGGGGCGGTGGGGTAATTGGGAGATGGGGCAGTGGATTAGTGTGTGTGATTTAAAACATATGTATACGATGAATTTGAATTTCAAGATTATAATTTATTAAATTAGTTATGATATAATAAATGAGTAGAGAATCAATTGTCTGCAAGCCAAACCTGACTGACACAATGGGCTTCATCAATAACAAATTTAGACAAAAGATTTCTATTGTACAGCGATTTAAAAACTTGAATAAGTTTATCACTGTGTGTAACCTAGTGAGTGAGTTAGGGAGTTAGTGAGTGAGTGAGTGAGTGGGTCTGTGAGTATGTGAGTGAGAATGTGAGTGAGTGAGTGGGTGAGTGAGTGGGTGGGTGTGTGAGTATATGAGTGAGAATGTGAGTGAGTGAATGAGTGGGTGAGTATGTGAGTGGGTGAGTATGTGAGTGGGTGAGTATGTGAGAGTGAGTGAGTGAGTGAGTAAGTGAGTGAGTGAGTGTGTGGGAGTGAGTGAGTGAGTGAGTGAGTGTGTGGGAGTGAGTGAGTGAGTGAGCGAGTGAAAGTACTATACCTTTTCTGGTGTTACATATAGAAGTTTAATTCGTGGATCTCGACAATAAAGCTGATTGTATATTAAATCTACTAATTCTTTTTTAATTTCACCGGAGAGATGTGAAGCAGGCACCTTTGTGGGCGTGGTTATCAGGGGCGTGGTTATCAGGGGCGTGGCTACCAGACCATATAAAAATGGTAGTAAGGGATGTAATAATAGTGATGTATCTATATATAACGTAGATATAGGAGATGTGTTAAGTAGGTGTGTGGCTATAAGGGGCGTGGTTATAAGGGGCGTGTCTAAAAGAGGTGCGGCTAACATCGAGTGAGCAGAGTTTCTGTACTTGGTCCTGGATAAGAGATTTTAGAGGAGAGATAACTATAGTAACACCAGGAGTTACTATAGCAGGCAACTGATAACACAGACTTTTACCTCCACCTAGAGGCAAGTTGAGGGCGTGGTTAGAGGTAAGTTGAGGGCGTGGTTAGAGACAAGTTGAGGGCGTGGTTAGTGTAAGTTGAGGGCGTGGTTAGAGGCAAGTTGAGGGCGTGGTTAGAGGCAAGTTGAGGGCATGGTTAGAGGCAAGTTGAGGGCATAGTTAGAGGCAAGTTGTGGGCGTGGTTAGAGGCAAGTTGAGGGCGTGGTTAGAGATGTGGTGAGGGCGTGGTTAGAGATAAGTTGAGGGCGTGGTTAGAGGCAAGTCGATGGGGTAGTTAGAGGTGTAGTGTGGGGTGGTTAGAGATATGGTGAGGGTGTGGTTAGGGGCGTATTTAGGGTGTGGTCAAGAATGTTGTTGGAAGTGTTGAGGGAGTGGTTGGGAGTGGTTGGAAGCTATAGTAACCAGTTGGCATAAGAATGAAGCAGTCGTGGTTCAAAAGGGTTGCATTGATGGCTTGCAATTGATTATGTCGGAATTCATGAAGACCAAAAACCTATTGGGCATATGGGGTGGAAGTGTGTTGGTGTGGGGTGTGTAGGTATGGGGTGTGTAGGTGTGGGAGTGAGGTTTGAGGTGTGTGTTTTGGTGTTGAGGGAAGTGAGGGAGATGCATAGAGTTGTAGGAAGGTGTAAAGAGGTATCAGGAGGTGTAAAGAGGTGTAAAGAGGTGTAAAGAGGTATAAGAAGGTCTAAGGATATAAGTAAGTTAATAAAGAGGGGTATAGGTCTCACTTGACAAAAACCGTTTTGAAGGCAACTTTTAGGTCATCGCTGTGTTTGAAGTTATGGCCAGAAAATTGAGATGTAGCACCGTCATCGTGTTGGTCAATACCCACAAATATAGGCCGTAGTTCAGAAGAGTCTGTATGCAGTGTAAGGCAACATTATAGACCAGAAGTTATTTAACAAGAAGTAGTCCAAAACAATGCCAAACTGGTGCCGTAGTTAAGGCATTAAAATAAACAATATGATAAAACTAACTTTGATGTACATCCACAGATGAAGTAGATTTTGAAGGGGATTTACAGGGAGATTTATAGGAGGATTTAAAGGGAGATTTACGGGGAGTCGATAGTTGAAAATAGTCATCAGGAGCTAGTTGTTCTTTAGAGGTCATAGGTCGTATGGCATCTATATCATCTTCGTAGTCGTCTATGAGTTCATCGAAATCGGTGAAGTGAGATGAGCCAACACAATATGAATTATCCTCACAATCTTCCTCATCGGTGGAAATTGTCAAACGAGTTCGTTTCTTATTACTTACAATAGGGGGTGTTACTAGTCTCATGCGTTTCATAGGAGTTGGGTTTGGAGTATAAGCAGTAGGTGTAACATGAGGGCTAGAGGTGCTGATGGGGGTAACGCGAGTACTAGATCTACTAATAGGAGTGGTGGTAGGTTCTTGCTCAGTGCGTTCATAGAAACTCTCGCCACCTAGTGGCCTTAAAGCTGGTGAAATTATTTCAACATCGGACACAAATATCTTAGCAAGCTGCGATTTGATTTGAAATCTACAATTTATGTCTGTATTAATGTATATATGTCTGTGTTAATGTATGTATGTCTGTGTTAATGTATGTATGTCTGTGTTAATGTATGTATGTCTGTGTTAATGTATTTATGTCTGTATTAATATATTTATGTCTGTATTAATGTATGTCTGTATTAATGTATATATGTATGTATTAATGTATGTCTGTATTAATGTATATATGTCTGTATTAATGTATTTATGTATGTCTGTATTAATGTATGTATGTCTGTATTAATGGATATATGTCTGTATTAATGTATGTATGTCTGTATTAATGTATGTATGTCTGTATTAATGTATGTATGTCTGTATTAATGTATGTATGTCTGTATTAATGTTTGTATGTCTGTATTAATGTATGTATGTCTGTGTTAATGTATATATGTATGTCTGTATTAATGTATATATGTCTGTGTTAATGTATGTATGTCTGCATTAATGTATGTATGTATATGTTAATGTATATATGTCTGTATTAATGTATGTATGTATATGTTAATGTATGTATGTATTAATGTATGTATGTCTATGTTAATGTATGTATGTCTATGTTAATGTATGTATGTCTGTGTTAATGTATGTATGTCTGTATTAATGTATGTATGTCTATGTTAATGTATGTATGTCCATGTTAATGTATGTATGTCTGTGTTATGGTATGTATGGCTGTATTAATGTATGTATGTCTGTGTTAATGTATGTATTAATGTATGTATGTCTGTATTAATGTATGTATGTCTGTATTAATGTATGTATGTCTGTGTTAATGTATGTATTAATGTATGTATGTCTGTATTAATGTATGTATGTCTTTATTAATGTATGTATGTCTGTGTTAATGTATGTATGTCTGTGTTAATGTATATATGTCTGTGTTAATGTATGTATGTATGTCTGTATTAATGTATGTATGTCTGTATTAATGTATGTATGTCTGTGTTAATGTATGTATGTCTATGTTAATGTATGTATGTCTATGTTAATGTATGTATGTCTGTATTAATGTATGTATGTCTATGTTAATGTATGTATGTCCATGTTAATGTATGTATGTCTATGTTAATGTATGTATGTCTGTGTTATGGTATGTATGTCAGTATTAATGTGTGTATGTCTATGTTAATGTATGTATGTCCATGTTAATGTATGCGAGTATGTGTGTGTGTGCATGTGTGTGTATGTATTAATGTATGTGAGCATGTGTGTAAGTATGTGCTATTGTATGAGAGTATGTGTGTGTGAAAATTCTAACAAATAGGAATATTTATAATTTGAACATATTGTAAAAGAATATTAAAATAAAGTTTTAAAATTTTAAATTACAATTTCTTACATAATTACTACCTTTTAGTAATGAGTTCAGTAAGCTTGACCCCATTGGTCAGGGAGAGGATGCATTCGGTTGACACATTGGAAATAAGGTCGCAGATATCAGTACAGATGGAGTGTAGACTGGCTGTTAAGTTATCGGCATCCTTTGGGAAAGGTGTCTCCACGGGTCTTGATATAGTTGTGGGTGTTACTACGGGTCTTGAGATACGTTTGGGGGTCACTATGGGTCTTAAGTGACTGTTACGATGATAAGGAATGGCTAAAGATGTCGGTTTCGATGTCGGCGTTGAGTTACAAGTTGAGTTTGCTGAGGCCTGAGGTCGTTTCAAAGGAAGCGGTAATTTGATTGGTTGCTGAGATTTACCTTTGGGAACAATGGGAATGAACCATCGATGTAAGCATGATATAACTTAGAGATCTAGATATAACTTAGAGATCTAGATATAACTTAGAGATCTAGATATAACTTAGAGATCTAGATATAACTTAGAGATCTAGATATAACTTAGAGATCTAGATATAACTTAGAGATCTAGATATAACTTAGAGATCTAGATATAACTTAGAGATCTAGATATAACTTAGAGATCTAGATATAACTTAGAGATCTAGATATAACTTAGAGATCTAGATATAACTTAGAGATCTAGATATAACTTAGAGATCTAGATATAACTTAGAGATCTAGATATAACTTAGAGATCTAGATATAACTTAGAGATCTAGATATAACTTAGAGATCTAGATATAACTTAGAGATCTAGATATAACTTAGAGATCTAGATATAACTTAGAGATCTAGATATAACTTAGAGATCTAGATATAACTTAGAGATCTAGATATAACTTAGAGATCTAGATATAACTTAGAGATCTAGATATAACTTAGAGATCTAGATATAACTTAGAGATCTAGATATAACTTAGAGATCTAGATATAACTTAGAGATCTAGATATAACTTAGAGTTCTAGATATAACTTAGAGATCTATATATAACTTAGATATCTATATATAACTTAGAGATCTAGATATAACTTAGAGATCTAAATATAACTTAGAGATCTAGATATAACTTAGAGATCTAGATATAACTTAGAGATCTAGATATAACTTAGAGATCTAGATATAACTTAAAGATCTAGATATAACTTAGAGATCTAGATATAACTTAGATATCTATATATAACTTAGATATCTAGATACACATGCTCTATACATTCTCTACTAATCACCAACGATTAGCTTGCAAATCTTTTAAAATAAAATCATCGTCATCACTGCTCAACATTAAAATATCACTGTCACCATGAAGTTCTGAAAATCGAGTTTATATGAAATGTGTGAGGTATGGCAAGGTATGGGAAGGTATGGCAAGGTATGTGTAGGTATGACAAGGTACGTGTAGGTATGTTTGAGGTATGGCAAGGTACAGGAAGGTATGTGTAGGTATGGCAAGATATATGTGAGGTATGGCAAGGCATGTGTAGATATGGCAAGGTATGGAAAGGCATGTGTAGGTATGGCAAGGTATGTGTAGGTATGGCAAGGTATGTGTGAGGTTTGGTAAGGCATGTGTAGGTATGGCAAGGTATGTGTAGGTATGGCAAGATATGGCACTGTATGTGTAGGTATGGCAAGGTATGTGGGGAGATATGTGTGAGGTATGGCAAGGCATGTGTAGGTATGGCAAGGCATGTGTAGGTATGGCAAGGTATGGCAAGGTATCGTAGCTGTTATAGTGGCTAAAGGGAGATAATGATTAACATATGAATTGCACATAACAAAGTAAACAGAACAATGCTAACCTTTACTAAACTCTGATTGGAACATGGGTGAATTGCTTTCACAATCAGAGATAATATGAGATTTGTTTTGACTGAGGGATGTTTGTTAATCAAATGATTAGCTAATGTGTAATAAGTATAAATATAACAATAGAGAGTAGTTATTATATATACATTTTATTAGCAAGCATTCTAATCAATACACATTGATATATCATATTTACATTATTAACTTGATAAGAATGATAGTCAGACTAAAAGGGTGTATGCAGAAGGAATGGTGTAATAGGGCTAAAAATAGGAGGAATGATGCAATAGGGATGATTTAATAGGGGTGATTTAATAGGGGTGGATATAGAGGCAGATATATATTTATATTTTCTATAACTGCCATTTCGCAGAACAAAAAAAAGATTAATATTATATATTAATATATAACTACATATTAATATTAAATATTTACATATTAATATAATATATTTACATATTAATATAATATATTTACATATTTAGGATTCTGAACACAAAAGTTAATAAAGCTTAATTCATAGATTCTGAATTTAGTTAAAATCTTACATTAAAACTCTAAGTTAAGACCTTAAGTTATGATCTTATATTAAGATTGATATTTAGAACCGTGAATTAAAGTCTAAGAGCTAGGTAAAGTCCGTTACCTCAAAGGAGAAATGCATGCAATTTGCTTCGCCGTCGGCTGTATGTTGAATACGGAAGTGTCCTCCTTAAACGTCTTCGACGAACTATAATTCACCGGAGTCGCAGCATCCTGCCGTGCCAACTCCGAAGACTTCTTGAAGAAGGAGGCAACGCAAGACTGCCGCACCTACGTAGGTGTGTTCTTTTTGTAACTTGGTAATAATACCAATAGACGGACAATCTGTTTCCCCGATACAATTTCATAATCATTTGAGAACTGAAAAGATTTTTATACTTATGGGTATAATAACCTATAAGTATAATATACTATAGGTATAATAAAATACTGTGGGTACTAAAATAGCCACCTTACTAAATGCCCAAGTCTACTTACAAAGTCAAAGGTCACCTTGGTAAATGATTAATTTTGATGACTTTATTTCCAATGAAATATTAATTGTATTCAATAAAAATAGTATATACTTAAAATATTGGCTTGCACTATGCATTATTGATACACCTACATATTAATTAGTTATATATTGACTAACATTTGAGGGTTTACTATATTTCTTTTTTATCGGAAGATTATCAAAACTTGGTAAATGAGGCCGATCTATGATTGCCGATTTCTTATTATCGTTGTTCGTCGTATTACATACAGGAGTTTTGAACTGAAAACGTCTGCACGCAAAAGAATTAGTAAACTTTCTCACGTGACCACTGATTGTAAAGCAGGATCAGGTCAATATATTATATCTTCAATTACTTTGAATTCGAATTATCAATTATAATAAATATAATAATATCGTTAATAATTGTTAATATTACTAGATACGAAACTAAACCGTTTAGGCGGGTTATTTGTAGAGATAGTCTTGTTGCCTGAACAAATCTTGGCCAACTGCGCTTGCAGGTTGTTGGCTATTTTATCCGACATGACATGCAACGGGTGGCAGGTGTCACTCTAAAACTGCAATGTTTATTGTAACAGGTTATAACAGTTGTAACAGGTATTATAAAGCAAAGCAATGCTATTTGTAGGTCTTTTTATTCTTATTGATATATGATTTGAGTTAGTACACTGAAATAAATGAACAGGAATAAATCGTTATGAAATATAAATACATTGTATTCATATTTCTCTCCACCAATACAGACACTAGATATGTTCCTAATGGACATGTCTTGGGTGCCTTGATAAGTGTATAACATATAAACTATTTAGATGTTATTTTACATGCACTTATATTGTAATATATACTAGCTTAACTATTGAATACAATTGAGTTGCCAATAATACTACTATCTAATAATATTACTAATAATATAATCTAATAATATTCAATAAATCTCATGAATATATTACAATGTGTATTACTTTAAGAATAGTTACCTAATCAAATTATATAAGCCTACTATTAGATGGTAATCACTAACTAAGAAAATAACTTCAAAACTTTAAACTAAATATTAGAAATCAAATATTGTATAAACGATTAATGCATTGCATAATTATTACAATAAATCTTAGCAAACAATTGAAATTGAAATTTATAATATAGTATATTTTCTTATTAGGTTTCTAATTCCCGTTGCAAGATCTGCTGTGTAAACTACCTAATAAAGGGCTAGTTTAGCATGATAATCCTTACTAATAAGTACATATGTATGTAAATCCTTTACACGAATAAGAAAAACAATCAAAATATGTTTTTGTTTGTTAATTCATTTATTTGTCATTATAAACAGATTATTGATTTTACCTTCAAATTAAAACTCTAATATAACCCACCACGAGTTAAAAATGTGTTATTGATACAGCAATCTAAACATATATGTTGGTATAGTATTGGTCATAACCAATGCTATACAATTAAATTATCACCAAGATCATTATTATTTCATAAGTATATGATTCCTAATTGTATAATAAAATCATTACACTTATTCTTGTTGTGAGATGACATATAAAATTTAAAACAATATATACGTAATGGTAAAGTTAATACCATTTCTTATATTTTAATTTATTGTAACAAAGAAATAAAAAACATGCACCAATCTTCACTATTAAATATATTAAGAGCAAACTCATTCCACCATGACTTGAATATAATTACTATTAAGGTTAGTAATAAATGACTATTTAATAGTTTAATAATTATGATCATCATACATTATATAGTAATATTATTAATTTTTTGGGTTGAATGAAAAATAAGTAAGAATAAAATCAAAAGGTTGATATAGTAATTCACTTTAAGAAGAACTGTATTGATATATGGGCGTAATATAATATAATAGTAATATTGTATATTATGTTGCATATATGATGATTTGTGTACTGCATTTATATATTCGAAGCCTCATCAAACTTGATTTTTATGGTAACCATTTGTATTAAACAATAAAAAAGATAAACAAAATAAAAACAGTAATTTTATATCTAAATATCATGTAATATTGTTAAATTAGTTGTTATGAATATTGGATCATTATGGTTAGCTTGAAATCGGATTATATCATCTGCGTTTAAAAAAATGAATGGATTAATTTTATTGTAATATTATTATAAAATATTTGATTTATCAAACCATGTGTTAAGTATGCATGTCAATGTGTTTAAGTAAACTAAATATTTCCATATTGATTACATCTAAATTAATACATATTTAATTTAAAGTTGATAAATAAAATTTGAATTTGTAAATTAAATTAAATACAATATATATTTTTATAGTTTTAATACATTATATCAATATTATTAATATTACTAAATTATAAACTGATTATTATAAATTCAATGTATTACAGATAAACTTCATTTGAAACTAATTGATTATATTGTGTTATAATAAATATAAATATTTGATATTATTTTTTACTATTTTTCTCTATGATCTTTCTTTTTACTGTCAACAATAAATAGACAGAGTTAGATTTATTTCAATATTAAATCTGTTCAATCAATATTTCAAATTATGCATATAATCATGAAAACGAATTATATAGATTATGAATATTTTAATCATCGATCACGATATATAATTCACATGTAGCATTTATATTTATAAGCACAAAATAATATTAAAAACATTCAAACTTATTTATGTTTGTTTTCAGTATCGCTCAATGAAAAAGTCATTAATATAACATATTGGTATTCAGATGGCTATCGCTTACGAGATTGCCTGTGGCTTAAATAAAGGCAAGAAATTGACCAAAAATGTTACCAAACCTCGTCAGTCTCGTCGCAAGGGTGTTAGTATGCCTACTTATTTCGCATCTTATTTCTATTTTAAATGTAGATCAATTTCCATGGATTTGTTAAACTGATTAAATATGAGGATATACACGGAATCTGAATTACCCCAATCAAACTGCATGATAATTAGATCATGCCATCATTATCTCTATTTTTACTTAATAGATTTATTTTATTGATGCTATGAGTCGAAGATATGCTAAATTTATATACCTATTCTAGCAGTTCATTATAAAATATAAATATTATTTTATGCCAATCTGTTTTTCTGGAAATTATTAATATCATATTTGTATTATAAAAAATCCTCACCAGTCTCGTAGCAGGTGTTAGTATATATACTTATTTCCACATATTTTTCGATCATATTTATTTCTATAATTTCTATTTTAAATGATGATCAATTTCCATGGCTTTCGTTCTACTGATTAAATATGAGGATATACACGGAATCTGAATTACCCCAAACAAACTGCATGATAATTAGATCATGACATCATTATCTCTATTTTTACTTAATTGTTAATAGATTTATTTTATTGATGCTATGAGTCGAAGATATGCTAAATTTATATACCTATTCTAGCAGTTCATTATAAAATATAAATATTATTTTATGCCAATCTGTTTTTCTGGAAATTATTAATATCATATTTGTATTATAAAAAATCCTCACCAGTCTCGTAGCAGGTGTTAGTATATATACTTATTTCCACATATTTTTCGATCATATTTATTTCTATAATTTCTATTTTAAATGATGATCAATTTCCATGGCTTTCGTTCTACTGATTAAATATGAGGATATACACGGAATCTGAATTACCCCAATCAAACTGCATGATAATTAGATCATGCCATCATTATCTCTATTTTTACTTAATAGATTTATTTTATTGATGCTATGAGTCGAAGATATGCTAAATTTATATACCTATTCTAGCAGTTCATTATAAAATATAAATATTATTTTATGCCAATCTGTTTTTCTGGAAATTATTAATATCATATTTGTATTATAAACAATCCTCACCAGTCTCGTAGCAGTATATATACTTATTTCCACATATTTTTCGATCATATTTATTTCTATAATTTCTATTTTAAATGATGATCAATTTCCATGGCTTTCGTTCTACTGATTAAATATGAGGATATACACGGAATCTGAATTACCCCAAACAAACTGCATGATAATTAGATCATGACATCATTATCTCTATTTTTACTTAATAGATTTATTTTATTGATGCTATGTGTATATATATGTTAAATTTATATACCTATTCTAGCAGTTCATTATAAAATATAGTTATTATTTTATGTAATTTTTTTTTTGGAAATTCATTAATTATATGCATGCTCCTTAGATCCAATATTGCCCATTAGGTCAAACTTAACTGTATGATTTTTTGGGTTCATCAGTATTGATTGAGTCATTGGTATGCTATATGTATTGACCTGATTTAGCATATATTTATTTGGAAAATAATCATATTTCAAATGTTTATGTTCTATCGGAATAATTTAATATTATATTATATGATGATTAATTTCCATGGCTTTCGTTCTACTGAAATAATTTGTGTGGATATACACGGAATCTGATATTCTATTGAGAAATATTAATATTTTTAATACAGTTTCTTGAATTTAAATATTATTTTAATCCATAATTACAGAAATTGACCAAACATGCCAAGTTTATACGTGATATTGTACGAGAAGTCTGTGGATTTGCTCCATATGAGAAACGTGCTTTAGAATTGCTTCGTATATCTAAGGATAAGCGTGCCTTGAAGTTCTGTAAGAAACGATTGGGTGGCCATGTCCGAGGAAAGAAGAAGCGTGAAGAAATGCAAATTCAGTTACAAGCTATTCGTAAAGCTGCAAAGGATGCTAAAGATAAAGAATCTAAATAGTTTTTCCATGCTAATAAAACTTGTAAATATAATCTATGTACATTTTATTATCATAAATAAAATATATAATAATACATAACATTATATGTTGAACAATTGGGAATGGTTGAAATAGTCTTTCACATGTATGTTGAGCATATGTTGCTAAGTTTTAGACTGAATAGAAATAGTGAATAAAATAAGTTGTAATTTAAACAAATATTCATGATATACCCTAATAATAGTATAAATATAATGTTTTAGAGAAAATTAGTTCTTTTTCTTCTTAATAATACTTGAATCAACTTTCAGATGTTTTCTCATTACCTATTAAATTTAATTGAATTGTAATATTTTATAAAATTTCATATCAAGTTATAACTTACTAAGTCTACATCGGAAGGAACTCTTGACAGATAATCTAAGAGTTCATTGTTAGGAACTGCATCTGGAGCTCGTAATTTCTTTGTAAATTTATTTATACCTGATTATTAAAATATGATTTATATACT
Organism: Osedax frankpressi; assembly: GCA_964035775.1. Lineage (NCBI taxonomy): Eukaryota > Metazoa > Annelida > Polychaeta > Sabellida > Siboglinidae > Osedax > Osedax frankpressi. Next base: position 2,371,271 of record OZ038312.1, on the reverse strand, counting down.
TGTTCATCATAAATATTTACAATATATAATGGAGGTATTTTACAGTAATTTTTATATGAAATAATATAATTATTAAATATCATATCTAACCCCATACGAGACACAGATAGCGTAGTGGAATACAATATAGAATTAAGGCAATAATTATTAATCCTGTCACCATCAACCAAGATAACCATGGAACAGTCCAATTGAAAGAACTGTAAAATAAAATACATAATGTATTATATATTACAATTTTATTGTTTGTACTACTTTTTTATGCGTTCTGCAAGTGATGCCGATGCATCCATTCCCTGTTGCACTTGAAGGCAGACTTCTTGAATACTTTGCAATTTTTCTTTAAAACTTCTCTTTTCCTCCTGAAAGTATTTCATTGTTAATATCATTATTATATGATTTCAATTCTTATATTAATGTTAAAGCAAGTGCATTATTGAACCCAAGTAAATATTTACAGATGTACATTTCAAGATTAATATGTTTAATTTTAGGAATTGACAAATCTCATCAAATTTATTGTTATATAGCATCACAAATCACTTAAAACTACCTTATTTTGTTTGGACCTACGCTGTCATAGAGTTGGTTAGAGTAATTTAATAATAATAAACTTAATATCTCGATGTAATAAAATTGCTATTATAATTTCATTGTATAATGGTGTAGATATAACCTTTTCTCTATCTTCATCATCTTCATCCTCGTCATCAAAATCCTTCGAGAAATGTTTTTCATTACAGATTATTATAAACTGAAAGGTTTATTTATCCTAGGTATTTTGTTGCTTATAAAATACCGACTGTTGATTCTGAAGAGATTGCTCTGTCCTTCATAATCTTTTCAGTAACATGGCGAAAAAGTAAATTCTTTGCGAAGATAAGAAGCAACATCAGTGGAATCATGTAAATTTCAAAATTCCAAGTTACGACTAGAAATATCTAATTTATAAGTGATTTATAAAAAAATAATATAATAAAAGAATTGTGTATATAAATATTTATAATTAATTAAATTTAAATTTAAATCTTTATATCTAATCGAAAATACAAAGAGTGACAAAATATATATATTATTTATTATCAAAGATCGACTTTGGAAAAAAGTAATCTGTTCTAAGGTGGAATATGAATAATCATTGAACCGAAGTGAGAAATTCTATTTCACTAACAATATAAATTGAATATGCCTAAACCTAAGATAACCAAGTATTCCAGTCAAGATAGCATGCAATTATTTGATTACGCTTATTTGGGATATGTGATTTTATTCAAAAATTAAAAATACACATTTATTTACATTGTTTTATAAAATTATAAATATATTAAAATTAGTGTTTATTTCAATATATTTTGATTTTATAATCATTATTTATCAAAGACCATAATATTCACAAATAAAAATATTTTAATTATATTATGGGTGTAAATATCTGTATGTTACTATGATATATTAGAGATAGGTGACCGGAATATTGTTAATCTTGGCTTTAATCAAATTAATATGCACAAAACTTACACTTTACTAGTGAAATTTAATAAATGTTCTCACAGGTGTTACTAAAAATATATATTATATTTTCTGGATATTATTGATCTTATAAATTATAATTTGCTACTCTAGAATAAATTAATATATGCAATTTCAAGTAGGTTGCATATAATATTCATTAATATAAATATTTATGCAAATTTACTATTATAATATTTACGGTGTAAAGAGATATAACTAGAACATGGTAGAAAATAATATTGATATATTAACCATGAAGGAAATAACACTTCGAGCAGTAGAATGCCATTCAAAACAACTGTCAAGGTATTGAGTGATTTCTAATATGGAAGTGATCACATTTGAAACCCTCTCAATGTTCCTCTTCATAATCTGTAATCGGAGTAATTCATTGAAACGGAATTCTTAACAATCCTTACACTTCAAATGTTTTATTTGTATGTATCGCAAACCGTTCGCTTGAATTTGACTTCCGGTTGCACATATAAATCTTCTCGGGGGTTGAATGTTCTGAAAACAGCTCTTGGCTGAAATCAACAGGCAAATAGTATTAACAACAATACATACCTTTGCACTTAAGTTAGTTAATTATACAATTGAAATGCTACAATAGTCTTTACACTCACAATATTGTATATCATATCAGTTTTTATGTAAATGGCTCCTTTAGCCCTTCTTAGTAATTTCTTGTCTTTTAACTGATACCATTTACTTGTTGTATCATCTGCCTGGTTATATAGTTAGTAAAGTGTTTAGTATATTGTATGTGCTAACTTTTTAGTTAAAAATAAAATAATTTGTAATCAGATTATTATTTACACGACAAAAACATTTTCCAATTGTTAATTACCATTAGTAATTAACAATTGTAGTTAAGAAGAGTGCCCACCGAGATTCAACGAGTAGAATTGTTTATTGATGATGCATATTTTATTGACACATTCATTTTATCGATATCGCGATTTTTAGAATAAATTGCATCAATAACATTTTTACCGCAACAATTGTAAAATAATGAATTTATCTATCTTAATCTTAGTTATGATATATATATCTATATATCCATATATAGTTTATCTATATAGATTATAGTCTATTATGTAAATATTAATATTAATATAATTCTTATTATTTATAATATTTTTTTTATATATATCATGTATAGTTATGGAATATTTATTTATTTATATTTTATATACAAATCTATAGATTAAAAGAATGAAATACACATGATAGACTTAACGATCTTTGCAAATCTTACCGCGGTTTATTATCTTTGTAAATCTTACCTGTGGAATCCTCAATAGTTTAGAACAAGTTCTAAATAGTTGACATGTACGATAAGCATTTATACAAGTAGAAACTCGGTGAGCAACTGACTTTACTAAACATCTAGTTGGTAAATTGTAAACTGTTTAAACATGAAAACTTACAGTTAATACAGGAATCAAAACTCTTCCTAGAAATTCGTTCTTACGATCCCGATCTTCATCGTAAACGTTGATATCAATTAAAGAGTGTAAGTCTTTGACCTCACTTGAAGTGGAAATGATGTACGATATAGGTGACAAAGAGGGAGAGGGAATCGGAGAGGGAGAGGGAGTGGGAGAGGGTGTGGGAGAGGGAGTGAGAGAGGGAGATGGAGGGAGAAGGAGAGGGAGTGGGAGATGGTGAAGGAGAATGAGAGGGAGAAGGTGAGGGTGAGGGAGTGGGATATGGTGAGGGAGATGGAGGGAGATGGAGAGGGAGTGGGAGAGGGAGTGGGAGATGGTGAAGGAGAGGGAGAAGGTGAGGGTGAGAGAGTGGGATATGGTGAGGGAGAAGAAGAAGGAGAGGGAGAAGGAGAAGGAGAGGGAGTGGGAGATGGAGAGGGAAAGGGTGAGGATGAGGGTGATGGTGAGGGAGTGGGAGAAGGAGAGGGTGAGGGATAGGGAGGAAGAGAAGGAGAAGGAGAGGGAGAGGGTGAGGTTGAGGGAGTGGGAGATGGTGAGGGAGAAGGAGCGGGAGAGGGAGAGGGAGAGGGAGAGGGAGAGGGAGAGGGAGAGGGAGAGGGAGAGGGAGAGGGAGAGGGAGAGGGAGAGGGAGAGGGAGAGGGAGAGGGAGAGGGAGAGGGAGAGGGAGAGGGAGAGGGAGAGGGAGAGGGAGAGGGAGAGGGAGAGGGAGAGGGAGAGGGTGAGGGAGAGGGAAAGGGTGATGATGAGGGAGATGGTGAGAGAGAATGAGAGGTAGAAGGAGAGGGAGTGGGAGTGGGAAAAGGAGAGGGAGAAGGAGAGGTAGAGGGAGAGGGAGTGGGAGATGGTGATGGAGAAGGAGAGGGAGAGGGAGTGGGATATGGTGAAGGAGAGGGTGAGGGAGTGGGATATGGTGAGGGAGAAGGAAAGGGTGAGGGTGAGTGAGTGGGAGATGGTGAGGGAGAAGGAGAGGGAGGGGAGAGGAAGAGGATGCGGGAAATGGTGAGGGAGAAGGAGAAGGAGAGGGAGAAGGAGAGGGAGTGGGAGAATGAGAATGAGAGGGAGTGGGAGAGGGTGAGGGTGAGGGAGTGAGAGATGGTGAGGGAGAGGGAGAAGTAGAGGAAGAGGGAGAGGGAGTAGGTGAGGGAGAGGAAGAGGAAGAGGAAGAGTAATGTTTATAAGAGATAAATAATAAATATAGCTGGTAAAATAGATTCTTCATTTTTATTTTTATTATTTCGAAAGTTATTTAATTAATTATTTCTTACTCTACATCAGTTTGATGAAACTAAATTAATTAAATTGTAAATCACCATGGTTACGAACAAAACAAAGCATTTGTTCCAAACAGGGTTTAGTGTCTTATACTCTGTTCTGGTTTGTAATCTCTCATTGTCTAGATGCAAAACGCAGTAGGGGTCACTCTTACCTCCTATATCGGCTGAAGCTAAACCTTCGGCTTTAATCACTGAATTGTTGATTATATTAATAATGGACTCTAGTGTTCACTGTTAAGAACTGTTAAGAAATGTCATTTGCTTATCACTTATATTTAGAGATGATTCTTATTTAGTTAGTTATTGATTAAGTTAGTTAATTATTTAGTTAGTTATTGATTAAATTAGTTAATTATTGAGTTAGTTATTGATTAAGTTAGTTAATTATTGAGTTAGTTATTGATTAAGTGAGTTAATTATTGAGTTAGTTATTGATTAAGTTAGTTAATTATTGAGTTAGTTATTGATTAAGTTAGTTAATTATTTAGTTAGTTATTGATTAAATTAGTTCATTATTGAGTAAGTTATTGATTAAGTTAGTTAATTATTGAGTTAGTTATTGATTAAGTTAGTTAATTATTGAGTTAGTTATTGATTAAGTTAGTTAATTATTGAGTTAGTTATTGATTAAGTTAGTTAATTATTGAGTTAGTTATTGATTAAGTTAGTTAATTATTGAGTTAGTTATTGATTAAGTTAGTTAATTATTGAGTTAGTTATTGATTAAGTTAGTTAATCATTGAGTTAGTTATTGATTAAGTTAGTTAATTATTTAGATAGTTATTGATTAAGTTAGTTAATTATTGAGTTAGTTATTGATTAAGTTAGTTAATTATTGAGTTAGTTATTGATTAAGTTAGTTAATTATTTAGATAGTTATTGATTAAGTTAGTTAATTATTTAGATAGTTATTGATTAAGTTAGTTAATTATTTAGTTAGTTATTGATTAAATTAGTTAATTATTGAGTTAGTTATTGATTAAGTTAGTTAATTATTGAGTTAGTTATTGATTAAGTGAGTTAATTATTGAGTTAGTTATTGATTAAGTTAGTTAATTATTTAGTTAGTTATTGATTAAGTTAGTTAATTATTTAGTTAGTTATTGATTAAGTTAGTTAATTATTTAGATAGTTAAGTGTAAATAGTGTAAATAAGTGCGAACCTGTAATTTGTAACCATCCAATGCTATTGATTTGTTTCACAGAATTTTTTACATTCTAAATATTAATAATATTTATTAAGAAAATGACGAAAACAAATATATTTCGTGAGATATATTTAATATTTAAATATTGTTATAAAAATGTACATTTTGTAGTGAGGTGTGAAATAGCCTCTTAACATTACTCGACAAAGTCAGTAAATAATGATCAGCTGATCCAGGTCATACAGTAGATCCAGGTCATACATTAGATGCAGGTCATACAGTAGATCCGGGTCATACAGTAGATCCGGGTCATACATTAGATGCAGGTCATACAGTAGATCCAGGTCATACAGTAGATCCAGGTCATACAGTAGATCCAGGTCATACAGTAGATCCAGGCCATACAGTAGATCCAGGTCATACAGTAGATCCAGGTCATACAGTAGATCCAGGTCATACAGTAGATGCAGGTCATACAGTAGATCCAGGTCATACAGTAGATCCAGGTCATACAGTTAGTTAGAATCATACGACGACTAAAGCACTAACGAATTCGGTTTGGATGCATTTGCGTTCGAATTCGTTGGAAACATAACGAGGGTTGTCGCAGGCATCGCAGAGACCATTCAGTCCGCTGATGGTCACTAGTAGGTTTAGGATTCCGCCGTTGGTGGCAGCACTGTTGGCCCCGTCCCCGGCACCACTTCTGCTACCCTCGAGCTCCAGGCGTAGATGGTGCGTTTTCTCCTTGCTCAGCGTCGAAAGGTCGAGCATGTATCTGGGAAAAAGGCGAGGGTGGATGGAAATTGGAGTGCGCAGACGAATCTAAAGCGGAGAACATCAATTCACACGAGAGCATTTGCATTTACGATTCTGCAATCTTAATCTTCGACGCGAAATCTGAAAATCAAATTTAGATAGAATCTAATGCCAATCAGAAATCTATTATTTCAACGTAATGCTTCGGATCAAAAGTTAGAATAAAAAGCGAAGTTCACTGTTACTTGTGGAGGTAAAGAACATGAAGTCATTACAGATTACTACTATGAACTTATTGAATATTATCAGGAATACCATACTAGACATAAATACATGTCATGAATTTAAAAGGCTTTTCTAAATTAAAAAATATCATTAATAATGAGTTTGTAAATAAACAAAGAAAATATAGTTTATTCTAGTCAAATATAATAAAGTTGATTTTAGGTAAAATATTTCCTGTTTTTCTATAAAAAAAGTATTTCTATATGAATTTCATATTTTAATATTAAATGTGGAATGTGATCTGAAAAGGAATTTCATTTAATTAATAATTAATGTAATTTCACACGTTTCCAAAAGGATTAAAAAAACTTGCCATAATATGAAATATGAGGAATGAGGTTTTCACCGTAAGCAACCAACTTGCCAAGTAATTCTTCACGAGTGGATACTATGTCATGGTCGCAAACGTTGACTTCGAGGTGAGATGTGAGCTCGTCGAACATGTGTATTTCGAATTGTTCCATCCAACGCGGATTCACCGTTTTCGATTTATACTGCATTTCATATGGATATTTATCTTATGAAACTCTACATTCATTTAATGACTTCAATAGAATCCTACTAGCAGAGAAATAATTACAGTAGCAATATCTTTTGTGTTGAAATTATTTAATCGATTTTGAAATTTTACTTTTTCGCCATTTGGGATTCTTATTAAATACTTATTAAATATTGCATTCTATTTATCAATACTTAATAAAATCAATGAATAATTAAATAGTAATGCCGCGAACAGTTACTTTTACTTTTACTTTAACTTTTACTTCACCAGAAAGATTTACAGATCAATCAAGAATCAGAAAAATGTACAACTGGTTAAATATTAATTAATAAGATTATAAAAAATTAAATCAATGTTGGAAATAGAATTAAAACCTTGGATTTAAACTTTTCGTTGGCGAGTTTCAGTTTCACGTAGGGATCGACGAGATGATCCGACATATTCTGCAAGTTCTCCGCATCCAGAAGAACCAACGTCACCACAGAGGACCAGGCTTGCATCCGCGCGTGTCGAATACGAGAATCTTGACTGCCAATCAGAGAAGCAGAAGTGCTGCGCATGGAGCGGCAGAAGTACTGGTGGAGGTGATGGGGGTGATGGGGGTAATGTGGGGTGATGGGGGTAATGTGGGGTGATGGGGGTAATGTGGGGTGATGGGGGTAATGTGGGGTGATGGGTGTAATGTGGGGTGATGGGGGTAATGTGGGGTGATGGGGGTAATGTGGGGGTGATGGGGGTAATGTGGGGTTATGGGGGTAATGTGGGGTTAGGAGAGAGAGGATGATGGGGGTAATGTGGGGTTAGGAGAGCGAGGGTGATGGGGGTAATGTGGGGTTAGGAGAGCGAGGGTGATGGGGGTAATGTGGGGTGATGGGGGTAATGTGGGGTAATGTAGGGTTATGGGGGTAATGTGGGGTGATGGGGGTAATGTAGGGTGATGGGGGTAATATGGGGTGATGGGGGTAATGTGGGGTGATGGGGGTAATGTGGGGTTAGGAGAGCGAGGGTGATGGGGGTGATGGGGGTAATGTAGGGTTATGGGGGTAATGTGGGGTTAGGGGAGCGAGGATGATGGGGGTAATGTGGGGTTATGGGTGTAATGTGGGGTGATGGGGGTAATGTGGGGTGATGGGGGTAATGTGGGGGTGATGGGGGTAATGTGGGGTTAGGGGAGCGAGGGTGATGGGGGTAATGTGGGGTTAGGGGAGCGAGGGTGATGGGGGTAATGTGGGGTTAGGGGAGCGAGGGTGATGGTATAATGTGGGGTTAGGAGATTGAGGATGATGGGGGTAATGTGGTGTTAGGAGATTTAGGATGATGGGGGTAATGTTGGGTTAGGAGAGCGAGGATGATGGGGGTAATATGGTGTTAGGAGAGCGAGGGTGATGGGGGTAATGTGGTGTTAAGGGAGCGAGGATGATGGGGGTAATGTGGTGTTAGGAGAGCGAGGGTGATGGGGGTAATGTGGTGTTAGGGGAGCGAGGATGATGGGGGTAATGTAGTGTTAGGGGAGCGAGGGTGATGGTGTAATGTGGGATTAGGAGAGCGAGGGTGATGGGGGTAATGTGGTGTTAGGGGAGCGAGGATGATGGGGGTAATGTGGGGTTAGGGGAGCGAGGGTGATGGTGTAATGTGGGATTAGGAGAGTGAGGATGATGGGGGTAATGTGGGGTTAGGAGATCGAGGGTGATGGTGTAATGTGGGGTTAGGAGAGCGAGAGTGATGGGGTGATGGGGGCAATGTGGGGTTAGGAGAGTGAGGGTGATGGGGGTAATGTGGGATTAGGAGAGTGAGGGTGATGGGGGTAATGTGGGGTTAGGGGAGCGAGGGTGATGGGGGTAATATGGGGTTAGGAGAGCGAGGGTGATTGGGTAGTGTGGGGTTAGGAGAGCGAGGGTGATGGGGTAGTGTGGGGTTAGGAGAGCGAGGGTGATGGGGGTGTAGGTAGTAATGTGTGGTTAGGAGAGCGAGGGTGAGCGATAAGAGTGGATGCGTTTGTAACATCTGACATACTGGTGGTGATGTTGGGGAGGGAAGAGGTTATGATAAATAGATAGGGTTATGGAGGGAATAGACAAGGTATATGTGGGATATAGGTGGGGTATAAGTGGGGTATAGGTTACGCTGGATGGAAGTGTTAGGTGTGGGAGAATAGTGAAGTATTGTAAATATACATTTCAAGATGAGAATGATTTATTATAAATATATATTCTAAGCAAATGATATTAATAATTTGATTTGCTTTTCAATATAAATACAATAGAAAACAATCACTGGCTGAAATTCGATATTAAATTAAATTAACTGATATTAATAATGTCCTGTGATATTAATAATGTCCTGGCATGTGAAATAAAGGAGATATAAAATTTATAAAAGCATGTAAATAGAATACATAAAAATATTACTATATCTTAATATTATCATATAGTATGATAATTCACTTATAATATTATTTAGAGCATAAAAAATATATAGATACATTAGAAGATAATCAATAAGGCATGCAATATTAGAATTATAAAAATATTTATTAACCTTTATAATAAATAGGAAAAAACTGCATATATTAATTATTATAAAGGAATTATAGAAATAAGATCGAAATATTAAGAATTAAATCTAAAAGAAAATTAATATGGACCAACTTTAAAGCTGTTCAATGAAAGTAATTAGTAATATATATAATAAATGTATATTTAAATAATAAATCATTAGCATATATTTGATAATATATGTGTTTGTATACTTATATGTATCTTATATTTTAAAAAGACTAGCTTGAAAAAATTATTCTCTTACAAACAAAACATTTAAGACAGTAACACAGTTTGTTTGAAGCAAATAGAGGCAAATAGATCTAATGATAAATACCATGCTTGATTACCTTAACAGTGTATACCTATTGGGAATTTGATTAGTTATATACGAAGATATATAAAAAATGTTAAGAAATTAAAATAATATTAAAATCAATTATTTACAAACAAAATAAACTATTACCGGACTTTTTACCCAACATTCACCTTTATTTTAAATTGTAATTCACAAATAAAAAAACTTACCGCTTCTTTATCTTTTTGCGATTTTGGTAGTAAAGTACACAATAGAGTTATAAAACCCATATAACCATTCTTTCCCTTTTCTGATAGTTCCAATTTAACTTCTTTTTGACTGGAAAACAATTAAAGTTTAAAGCTTGCGTTGAACTCATGAGTTGAACTCACACATTGAACTCATGAGTTGAACTCACACGTTGAACTCATGCGTTGAACATAAGCGTTGAAATCATACATTGAACTCATGAGTTGAAATCATGAGTTGTGTCACAAAAAGAAATATAAATAAGTTTATGCAAGAAAAGCTTATTTTAGTTTCTCTTTTTATATGTCACTTGTTTATGATTTGTTTGTTTACTTGTTTGTTTACTTGTTTGTTTACTTGTTTGTTTACTTGTTTGTTTACTTGTTTGTTACATAATATAACAGAGGTTTAGGAAATACACATTTTAAAATTAAAATTTCCTTAAATATTATACATCCAAGAACTCAATGAAGAAATTCGAGATAATTCAAAACTTTTGCTACACTAGAATGTCAAATAATGAATGTCAAATAACAACACGACGACTAACTGGTTGACTGTCAAAGTACTGGGATCTAAATAAGCCCCACCCATCGCATCGTCTGTGAACCCGCGATCGTAGTCAAAAACTTTAACCTACAATGAAAAGTTAAAGGCTATCGGTTATTAGAGTTGAACGGCAAATTAAACTGCAGTATGCACTAACCTAGACTAATCTTGACCAATCGTAATCCCACTGTAAACACACACCTGCCATAGACCAGACTATCTACCGTCCTCCACATCTTATAACACCCTACTACCCCCATCTTACCCAACTAACCCATTGTAAATTACGCTACTCGACTACACAACGAGGATAACCCTTGCCTCTAAACCTCCTCGCACCTCTCACCTCTCACCTCCACCCCACAGCCCTTAAACCCTTAAGCCCTACCTGTACAGTGTTGTAGATGTCTTCAATGGGTATAGTAAACTTTTCATTCCAGTTGGGATTCAAGTTTTTATAGACAATTCTACTCTTGTAACATTGTTTACCCGCGATCTTGAACTTGACATAGGGGTCACTAGTTCCTGTGTAGAGGTCACGGGGTTACTAGTGTAGAGGTCACGGGGTTACTAGTGTAGAGGACATGGGGGGTAGCTAATGTAGAGGACATGGGGGGTAGCTAATGTAGAGGACATGAGGGACAGCTAATGTAGAGGACATGAGGGGTAGATAGTTTAGAGGACATGAGGGGTAGCTAGTGTAGAGGACATGAGGGGTAGCTAATGTAGAGGACATGAGGGGTAGCTAGTGTAGAGGACATGAAGGGTGGCTGATGTAGAGGACATGAGGGACAGCTAATGTAGAGGACATGAGGGGTAGATAGTTTAGAGGACATGAGGGGTAGCTAGTGTAGAGGACATGAGGGGTAGCTAATGTAGAGGACATGAGGGGTAGCTAATGTAGAGGACATGAGGGGTAGCTAATGTAGAGGACATGAGGGGTAGCTAGTGTAGAGGACATGAGGGGTAGCTAGTGTAGAGGACATGAGGGGTGGCTAGTGTAGAGGACATGAGGGGTAGCTAGTGTAGAGGACATGAGGGGTGGCTAGTGTAGAGGACATGAGGGGTAGCTAGTGTAGAGGACATGAGGGGTGGCTAGTGTAGAGGACATAAGGGGTAGCTAGTGTAGAGGACATGAAGGGTAGCTAGTGTAGAGGACATGAGGGGTAGCTAGTGTAGAGGACATGAGGGGTGGCTAGTGTAGAGGACATAAGGGGTAGCTAGTGTAGAGGACATGAAGGGTAGCTAATGTAGAGGACATGAGGGGTAGCTAATGTAGAGGACATGAGGGGTAGCTAGTGTAGAGGACATGGGGGGTAGCTAGTGTAGAGATCAGGAGGGGTAGCTAGTGTAGAGGACATGAGGGGTAGCTAGTGTAGAGGACATGAGGGGTAGCTAGTGTAGAGGACATGAGGGGTAGCTAGTGTAGAGGACATGAGGGGTAGCTAGTTTAGAGGACATGAGGGACATATTGTAATTCTATGACCGTTTGGTCCATCAATTCTAACCACACGAGTCCTTGACCACAAGATCGTGACCATCTTTAAGTACTACATCAAGACAATAGAATGGATACTCCTGTTCTGCCATTCCCCCAACGAGTTCTTCTTTCTGATTGTTATGAAGGGGATGATTACATACGGGAGAGTTACAGATAAATAATAGAAATATAGATTTGGCATTAGAGAGATTCTCAAAGATCCGAATACATTTTCGTTGAGAATTTGTAAGTATTATATAATACTTTGTGACGTAATTTATAGTAAGTAGAGTAACTTTTAAACACAAGTCAGTGGTAGGAAGTAACACTCACATGACTTAGAAAGAAAATATAATTATTTATCGATCACTTACTAATTACTTACCATACTAATTACTAATTACTTACCATACTAATTACTAATTACTTACTATCCTAGTTACTAATTACTTACTATCCTAGTTACTAATGACTCATTATATAAATTACTAATTAGTTATTATAATAATTACTAATTACTTATTATACTAATTACTAATTACTTATTATACTAATTACTAATTACTTACTTTATTAATTAAAGGCTACAATTTGATATATTCTTTATTCTACGTCAAGTTATCTATCAAAACGAACAATATCCTCTTACAGGACTACCTAGGACCTAGATAATACCTAGGACCTACAGACTACCTAGGACCTACAGACTACCTAGGACCTACAGAATACCTAGGACCTACAGACTACCTAGGACCTACATAATACCTAGGACCTACAGACTACCTAGGACCTACAGACTACCTAGGACCTACATACTACCTAGGATCTACAGACTACCTAGGACCTACAGACTACCTAGGACCTACAGACTACCTAGGACCTACAGACTACCTAGGACCTACAGGACTACCTAGGACCTACATACTACCTAGGACCTACAGACTACCTAGGACCTACAGACTACCTAGGACCTAGATAATACCTAGGACCTACAGACTACCTAGGACCTACAGACTACCTAGGACCTACAGAATACCTAGGACCTACAGACTACCTAGGACCTACATAATACCTAGGACCTACAGACTACCTAGGACCTACAGACTACCTAGGACCTACATACTACCTAGGATCTACAGACTACCTAGGACCTACAGACTACCTAGGACCTACAGACTACCTAGGACCTACAGACTACCTAGGACCTACAGGACTACCTAGGACCTACATACTACCTAGGACCTACAGACTACCTAGGACCTACAGACTACCTAGGACCTACAGACTACCTAGGACCTACAGACTACCTAGGACCTACAGACTACCTAGGACCTACAGACTACCTAGGACCTACAGACTACCTAGGACCTACATACTACCTAGGACCTACAGACTACCTAGGACCTACAGACTACCTAGGACCTACAGACTACCTAGGACCTACAGACTACCTAGGACCTACAGACTACCTAGGACCTACATGACTACCTAGGACCTACAGACTACCTAGGACCTACAGACTACCTAGGACCTACAGACTACCTAGGACCTACAGACTACCTAGGACCTACAGACTACCTAGGACCTACAGACTACCTAGGACCTACAGACTACCTAGGACCTACAGACTACCTAGGACCTACAGACTACCTAGGACCTACAGACTACCTAGGACCTACAGACTACCTAGGACCTACAGACTGACTAGGACCTACAGACTACCTAGGACCTACAGGAATACCTAGGACCTACAGGAATACCTAGGACCTACAGACTACCTAGGACCTACAGGACTACCTAGGACCTACAGACTACCTAGGACCTACAGGACTACCTAGGACCTACAGACTACCTAGGACCTACAGACTACCTAGGACCTACAGACTACCTAGGACCTACAGACTACCTAGGACCTACAGACTACCTAGGACCTACAGACTACCTAGGACCTACAGACTGACTAGGACCTACAGACTACCTAGGACCTACAGGAATACCTAGGACCTACAGGAATACCTAGGACCTACAGGAATACCTAGGACCTACATACTACCTAGGACCTACATACTACCTAGGACCTACATACTACCTAGGACCTACAGACTACCTAGGACCTACAGGAATACCTAGGACCTACGGACTACCTAGGACCTACATACTACCTAGGACCTACATACTACCTAGGACCTACATACTACCTAGGACCTACAGACTACCTAGGACCTACAGGAATACCTAGGACCTACAGACTACCTAGGACCTACAGACTACCTAGGACCTACAGGAATACCTAGGACCTACGGACTACCTAGGACCTACATACTACCTAGGACCTACATACTACCTAGGACCTACATACTACATAGGACCTACAGACTACCTAGGACCTACAGGAATACCTAGGACCTACAGGAATACCTAGGACCTACATACTACCTAGGACCTACAGACTACCTAGGACCTACAGACTACCTAGGACCTACAGGAATACCTAGGACCTACGGACTACCTAGGACCTACATACTACCTAGGACCTACATACTACCTAGGACCTACATACTACCTAGGACCTACAGACTACCTAGGACCTACAGGAATACCTAGGACCTACAGACTACCTAGGACCTACAGACTACCTAGGACCTACAGGAATACCTAGGACCTACGGACTACCTAGGACCTACATACTACCTAGGACCTACATACTACCTAGGACCTACATACTACCTAGGACCTACAGACTACCTAGGACCTACAGGAATACCTAGGACCTACAGGAATACCTAGGACCTACATACTACCTAGGACCTACATACTACCTAGGACCTACATACTACCTAGGACCTACAGACTACCTAGGACCTACAGGAATACCTAGGACCTACAGGAATACCTAGGACCTACGGACTACCTAGGACCTACAGACTACCTAGGACCTACAGACTACCTAGGACCTACAGACTACCTAGGACCTACAGACTACCTAGGACCTACAGACTACCTAGCACCTACATACTACCTAGGACCTACAGACTACCTAGCACCTACATACTACCTAGGACCTACAGACTACCTAGCACCTACATACTACCTAGGACCTACAGACTACCTAGGACCTACAGACTACCTAGGACCTACAGACTACCTAGCACCTACATACTACCTAGGACCTACAGACTACCTAGCACCTACATACTACCTAGGACCTACAGACTACCTAGCACCTACATACTACCTAGGACCTACAGACTACCTAGCACCTACATACTACCTAGGACCTACAGACTACCTAGGACCTACGGACTACCTAGGACCTACAGACTACCTAGGACCTACAGACTACCTAGGACCTACAGGACTACCTAGGACCTACAGACTACCTAGGACCTACAGACTACCTAGGACCTACAGACTACCTAGGACCTACAGACTACCTAGGACCTACAGACTACCTAGGACCTACAGACTACCTAGGACCTACAGACTACCTAGGACCTACAAACTGACTACACTTACAGAACCATCAACCTTTTGTGTTCACGCAAAAGAGATTTGGATGGTTTCCATTAACGACTGGAATTCATTACATAATGCTCTCAAATTCCCAAAATTGCAAATTAAACTGCTTCACAAACTTAAACTGTTAATAACAAATAACAAATAACAAATAACAAATATCAAAATCTGAATTGTTCCTAGATATTACAAAAACAATATTTACAAGAATAACGAAAAGATAATTACTATATCTAGTACTATAGCTACTATATATACTATCGTATATATGTTTAATATTAATATTATAGTATATCTATATACATTCAGAATATTGCTAACATATCAATATATGTTAGGCCCTAAATATATGAAATATACCAAGAAACTGCTTCTGTATATATATATATATATATATATATATATATATATTATGAATTCGGAAACAATATTCCATTTTATTATCCCAGATTATATAAATTATATAACTGTAGACATTCTATTATGACTAGACACCTTCTGTGCCATCATACCAATCATGAGTTATTTGAAACGAGTACATGGGTGAGTCATCCGATGAGTTGATTATATAATAGCGGTGTCACTGTAAAGCCGGAAGTAGCCGGACATAACCGGACATAGCCGATATAGCCTGACACTATGAAATTTGTATAAAAATATGCCGGTTGATTGTTAATTATGTCCAGGGTATGTGTTTGTGTGTATTGTGTGTGTGTGTGTGAGTGTGTATGTATGTGTATATAGATGTGCGTGCGTGTGCGTGTGCGCGCGCGTAGTATATGCAATAGGGCATGGTGCCTAGAGTAGGGTCTACACTGTAGGGCGTACCGTTATTACTATGCAGTGGGTGTTATTGGTTTACAGTGATACGTGGTACAGATGAGCTGTTACATTAAACACATCAAAGTACACAATATACACTACACACCGTACACTACACACCGTACACCACACACCGTACACCACACACCGTACACCACACACCGTACACTACATACTACACATTACACGCTACACACCACAACATATCTTGGAGTTAAATTTAACAACAAATTAAACTTTGACCAACACATTCTCTCACTGAAACAGACAACTTCTTACCATTTATACAACTTATATTAACTCCGACCTTACATAAATAAAAACACTGTCACTTTACTTACACATTCGCTAATACTATCTCGACTAAACTATTGCAATACTTTACTCACTTGACAGACTAAGACTACGCTTAAAAGATTATTAACAGAAGTATCCGACTAATTTACAAACTCAAAACATATGACTATACTACAAGCATTACTGATTTACGATTACGACTAAACTGAATGACAACTGCTAACTTCATCGACTATAAACTACTAACTTTATTAAAGAAACCCCTGACTCATCACCACCCACACAACTTAAGACTAAAGTACTAAATATGAAGGTAAATTGCAGGAAAATTAGATCTTCTCACTTCAAACCCTCTCACTACCCTCCATGCCATTAAATACGGGAATAACAAAAGTTTTCGCCACCTGGCTCCAACAAATGGAATCACCTTCCCAAAAAACTATTATCCCAACTGTCACCACTAATATGAGGTGACTTCAAGAACAGGTTAAACATATTCCTGCTTACACTTACACAAACCTAATTACGCTACATTACTTTTATTTTTTATTTTACTACATCATTCATTTGTATTCGTAACACATTGTAGAATATTTATTAATATGTTACATTATTTGTATATAATAAATTCTTCACACACTACAACCTACACACACTATACATACTACACCATACACCCTACACACTACACATAATACACCCTACACATACTACACACTATACCTTACACACACTACACCCACTATACACTACATCCTACACCCTACACATACTACACACTATACCCTACACACACTACACCCTACATACACTACACCCCACACCCTACAACCTACACCCTACACCCTACACACTACAAACCCTACACTCTTCATACACTACACACGCTACATCCTACTCTCTACATACACTACACCATACACACACTATACCCTACACACACTACACACTACACGCATTACACCCTACGCACTACACATACTATACCTTACATACTACACACTACACACCCTACACCCTACACCCTTCACACGTTACACACTACACCCTATACACACTACACCATACACACAACACACTACACACACTACACACTACACACTACACACTACACACTACACATACACACCCTACACACTACACACAACACCCTGCACATTCTACACACTACACATACACACCCTACATCCTACCCACACTATACCCTACACACTACATATTACACACTACACCCTATACACTACACCCTACATACTATATCCTACACACACTACACACTACACATTACACACTACACACTACACACTACACCCTATACACTACACCCTATACACTACACATACAAACACTACACACTGCACACTATACACTACACATACAAACCCTGCACACTACACACTACACCCTATACACTACATATACAAACCCTACACCCTATACACACTACACCCTGCACACACTACACATACAAACACTATACACTATACACTACACATTACACACTACACCCTATACACTACACATGCAAACACTACACATACATACCCTACATCCTACACACACTACACCCTACACCCTGCACACTACACACTACACCCTACACCCTACATACTACACCCTACACACTACACTCTATACACTACACCCTACACACTACACCCTACACATACAAACCCTACACACACTACACCCTACACATACAAACCCTACACACACTATACCCTATACACTACACCCTACACATACAAACCATACACACTACACACTACACCCTACACACTACACACTACATCCTACACCCTACACACTACACCCTACACACTACACACTACACACTACACCCTACACACTACACCCTACACACTACACACTACACCCTACACATACAAACCCTACATACACTACACCCTACACATACAAACCCTACACAAACTATACCCTATACACTACACCTCACACATACAAACCCTACACACTACACCCTACACACTACACACTACACCCTACACCCTACACACTACATATACAAACCCTACACACTACATACTACACACTACACCCTACACACTACACACTACACCCTACACACTACATATTACACCCTACACACTACACCCTACACACTACACACTACACCCTACACACTACACCCTACACATACAAACACTACACACTACACACTCCACCCTACACACTACATACTACACATACAAACCCTACACACTACATACTACACACTACACACTACACCCTACACACTACACACTACACCCTACACATACAAACACTACACACTACACCCTACATCCTACACACTACATACTACACATACAAACCCTACACACTACATACTACACGCTACACACTACACCCTACACACTACACCCTACACACTACACATTACACCCTACACACTACACCCTACACATACAAATACTACACACTACACACTACACACTACACCCTACACACTACACACTACACCCTACACATACAAACACTACACACTACACACTACACCCTACACACTACATACTACACATACAAACCCTACACACTACATACTATACACTACACACTACACCCTACACATTACACACTACACCCTACACATAAAACACTACACACTACACCCTACACCCTACACACTACATACTACACATACAAACCCTACACACTACATACAAACCCTACACACTATACACTACACCCTACACCCTACACACTACACACTACACCCTACACACTACACATTATACCCTACACACTACACCCTACACATACAAATACTACACACTACACACTACACAATACACACTACATATTACACACTACACACTATACACTACACACTACACACTACACACTACATACTACATCCTACACACTACACACTACACACTACACACTACACACTACACACTACACACTACATCCTACACACTACACACTACACACTACACACTACACACTACACACTACACACTACAAATTGATTAGTCTTCATTAGAGACCACTGTAAAGTTATATTATTTATAATCACGAACATTTACTTGATAGCTAATTTACACACACACTCCATCACTCACACACTTGCACACTCATTCACTTACACTCACGCATGCATACACTTACACTCTTATACACATAAACTCATACACTTACACACTTAAACACTCACATACCCTCACAAATTCCCACTCCCACACATTCGCACACTCACATACTCTTATACTTATACACTCGCACACTCACACACATACACGCGCGCACGCATGCACACACACATAATAAATACAAACATACACACTAAATGCTTAATATATCAAACACTATCTATGCACTAATTCAACATATACACTAATATAACGTATTACTAATACGACCCATATGTGGTAGTATACACTAATACAACCTATAATTGATACAACATATACACTAATATAACGTATTACTAATACGACCCATATGTGGTAGTATACACTAATACAACCTATAATTAATACAAAATATACACTAATATAACGTATTACTAATACAACGCATGACTAATACAATATATATATACACACCTGACCGCAATACCCTTAATTAATATGACTAATTAGCCCTCTACAATTACGCAATAGAATTAATAACAAAAGCACATCAATATAGGGCTCAAATAAATAGGACAAAGTGCGCATATCTTATATTTAGGATTAGAATTAAATAGAGGTCATTGTTAGATATTGCAATGTTACGTTAGGTCAAAGGTCACTAAGGATGGGATTACAGCGTTAGGCTGAGGTCACGACCTAATGCAAACATGATTGAAAATAACATCCGTATTATGTTAATATTATTTAAATATTATAATTTATTAAAAATCTGTTAATTGACACAGAAATAAAAAATATAGCCAAACTATTTAATACATAAACCTATCACATTTAATGTATTAGTACCCTGGATATTATATATTATACAGTTTACACTGCAACCTTGTTAATGTTCATTGTACATTGTACAATGAACAATGTACAATGAATAATGTATAATTTAATTATATATTACATACTTTACAGAAGCTGGTTCACTTAACATAATTAAAATGATTACTAAAGTTAACCCTACTTAACACCAACACTAACCCTACTTAACACCAACACTAACCCTACTTAACACCAACACTAACACTACTTAACACCAACACTAACCCTACTTAACACCAACACCAACACTACTTAACATCAACACTAACCCTACTTAACACCAACACTAACCCTACTTAACACCAACACTAACACTACTTAACACCAACACTAACCCTACTTAACACCAACACCAACACTACTTAAAATCAACACTAACCCTACTTAACACCAACACTAACCCTACTTAACACCAACACTAACCCTACTTAACACCTACACTAACCCTACTTAACACCAACACTAACCCTACTTAACACCAACACTAACCCTACTTAACACCAAAACTAACCCTACTTAACACCAACACTAACCCTACTTAACACCAACACTAACCTACTTAACACCAACACTAACCCTACTTAACAGCAAAACTAACCCTACTTAACACTAACACTAACCGTACTTAACACCAATACTAACCCTACTTAACACCAACTCTAACACTACTTAACACCAACGCTAACACTACTTAACACCAACACTAACCCAACTTAACACCAACACTAACCCTACTTAACACCAACACTAACCCTACTTAACACCAACACTAACACTACTTAACACCAACACTAACCCTACTTAACACCAACACTAATACTACTTAACACCATTACTAACCCTACTTAACACAAACACTAACACTACTTAACACCAACACTAACACAACTTAACACCAACACTAACCCTACTTAACACCAACACTAACCCTACTTAACACCAACACTAACCCTACTTAACACCAACATTAACCCTACTTAACACCAACACTAACCGTACTTAACACCAACACTAACCCTACTTAACACCAACACTAACACTACTTAACACCAACACTAACCCTACTTAACACCAACACTAACACTACTTAACACCAACACTAACCCTACTTAACACCAACACTAACACTACTTAACACCAACACTAACCCTACTTAACACCAACACTAACACTACTTACCATTAATTCTATCAATATTAAAAACTAACACAACTTAATACTAACGTTACTTAAGACTACTTAAGAATACTTAACACTACTTAAGACTACTTAACACTAACATTACTTAACACTACTTAACACTAACATTACTTAAGACTACTTAAAATTACTTATGACTAATTAACATTTATCATAACATAACTATTTATAATTTCCACACAAATCATGAATAATATTTTCTTGATAGATTGTAGATAGTGAGAAAATAAACGAGTTAGCTCTTAGCCCTACATAGCCCCACCCTATACCTATCTTAACCTAATATAGCCCACCTTATACCTATCTTAACCCATCTAGCCCCAGCCTATACCCATCTTAACCCCATATAGACCCACCCTATAGCTATATTAACCCCATATAGCCCCAATATATAACTATCTTAACCCAATATAGCCCCACCCTATAACTATATTAACCCCATCTAGCCCCTCCATATACCTATCTTAACCCCTATCTATCCCCACACTATACTTATCTTAACCCCATCTATCCATACTCAATACCTATTTTAACCACATATAGCCTCACCTTATACATATCTTAACCCCATATAGCCCCACCCTATAACTATATTAACCCCATCTAGCCTACCCTATACATATCTTAACCCCATCTAGCCACACCCTATACCTATCTTAACCTCATCTAGACCCATACTATACTTATATTATCCCAATCTATCCCCACCCTATAACTATCTCAACCACATATATCCCCAACCTATACCTATCTTAACCCCATATAGCCCTACCATATACTTAACTTAACCCCATCTAGTTTTACCTTATACCTTTCTTAACCCCATCTAGTTCTACCCTATACCTTAATTTCTTAATCCTATATAGCCCTACCACATACATATATTAAACACCCCTAGCTCTAGCCTATTACTATATTAACCCTATCTAGCATTGCCCTATAAATATATTGACAAAATGCCCTAAAATATTATACCTATTTAGCCCTACTATACACCTATCTTAACCCTATCTAGCCTTGCCCTATAACTATCTAAACTCTAACTAGCCCTACTACATACCTATCTCATCCCTATCTAGCCCAATCATATACCTATATTAACCTCATCTAGCCCTACTCTATACCTATCTTAACCCAACTATATATATTAACCCCAGCTAGCCCTACCCTAACCCACTTTGACATGTCATTAACCTCACTTAACAATACCCTTAATCCCATATTAAGGTACCTAATCCCACCAAAAACAGAATACCTAAAATTCAACATATGAAAATCCCACTCTAGACTTACCATTAATCCCATCTAACTCCATCCTAAGACCCACATTAAGATCATCCAACTCTATAACCCCGTCTAACCCCGCCATACATTCACCCTTGACCTTCACTAACTACAGGTCCACCGGTACGGCCATAATTAGCACGCTAACTATTTGTACTTATTTTAAGCCCCATATATAGCTAATCAATAAACTACAATAACAGGTAAAGCGTGAATAGAACATTACTGAGAACTATTATCACACGGTATCGTTCTCTGATTTATATACACGTGATTATAATAAGTGACCTCGTATGACCTCGGATGACCTTTACACTTTAATTCTCGCATATCATTATGATTTATAAGCAAATATTTGCATGGAAGAATAGAATAGTGGTCGATACTGCGGTTATCATAGTGGTCAGTATGGAGGTCATTGCAGTGGTCAGTACAATAGAGAGCGTAGTAATCAGTGTAATGGTCAGTTATCATTACATATATTGGATATTAATAAAAAGTAGTATTGCTATTTAAATTATTCGCATCTCTTCGTTATTTCATAGTTTCGTGAAATATCACAAACCATTACATTACATTACATGAATTACATTACAGTACATGAATTACATTACAGTACATTAATTACATTACAGTACATGAATTACATTACAGTACATGAATTACATTACAGTACATGAATTACATTACAATACATGAATTACATTACAGTACATGAATTACATTACAGTACATGAATTACATTACAGTACATGAATTACATTACAATACATGAATTACATTACATGAATTACATTACAGTACATGAATTACATTACAGTAAATGAATTACATTACAGTACATGAATTACATTACATTACATGAATTACATTACAGTACATGAATTACATTACAGTACATGAATTACATTACAGTACATGAATTACATTACAGTACATGAATTACATTATAGTACATGAATTACATTACAGTACATGAATTACATTACAGTACATGAATTACATTACAGTACATGAATTACATTACAGTACATGAATTACATTACAATACATGAATTACATTACAGTACATGAATTACAGTACATGAATTACATTACAGTACATGAATTACATTACAGTACATGAATTACATTACAGTACATGAATTACATTACAGTACATGAATTACATTATAGTACATGAATTACATTACAGTACATGAAATACATTACAGTACATGAATTACATTACAATACATGAATTACATTACAGTACATGAAATACATTACAGTACATGAATTACATTACAGTACATGAATTACATTACAGTACATGAATTACATTGCAGTACATGAATTACATTATAGTACATGAATTACATTACAGTACATGAAATACATTACAGTACATGAATTACATTACAATACATGAATTACATTACAGTACATGAATTACATTACAATACATGAATTACATTACAGTACATGAATTACAGTACATGAATTACATTATAGTACATGAATTACATTACAGTACATGAAATACATTACAGTACATGAATTACATTACAATACATGAATTACATTACAGTATATGAATTACATTACATTACATGAATTACATTACATTACATTACATTACATTACATGCCTTGAGAACATTTTATTACGTAACGCAGGACACAGATTAATGATTAAAGATGGGCATAATGAGAATGTATTTCTAAATTATTTATATTAATATTGTATTCAAATATTACGTAATTCTGTGATGTATATATGCATATATACAGCATATTATGCATACTATATGCATATATTAGACGGCATATAATGCATATATTTCTATTTCACTTTCAGTATTGTTATTAATTATGGAATACGGGCTTGTAAACAAAAGCTCCAGCAGTGGATAGAGGTCATTTAAAACAATAGAATAGTGTTTGTGGGTCACACTATAAGGTATATGACGTATTATTGTTATTATAACAATAGTTACAGAAACTGGCAAACAAAGCGATGTAATAATTCTGTGAAATGATTTGATCTGCAAGAGTAAACATTGGTTTAATGTGATTTCTATAGTTTAATTAGTTAAATAAGGTACATTAAACAGATAGTATCGGAGATATCTTAATACAAAACAATAAATCCATGTCAATTTCCGATTATTAATTATTAGTAGCAACGTAAACACAATAAAGTAAATTGTTGAAACAGAAAAGTATTGTATTTATAAAATTATTATAATATATATTACACATTATTTTAATATTCATAAAAAAATTAATAGCATTTGTATCAAATTAATATATAAATTTGATATAAAAAATTATGCTAAACTTGTCAATTAATTATTTAATTAATACATTTTAGGATTTCATGATTTCAACAATTATTCAGGTGTAATAATTATGTAACAATTATTCAGGTGTAAAAGTCGAATATTATAATAAGAAATTCTATAGAACACAACCCGACAATAGAAAATAACGGTTAATTATTATAAGAATATCTAACTGGCTTACAAATGTACATTTTATGTTATACGTATCCTTATAAAGCTGTAAATTATAGTATATCTACATAGCAACGCGCGATCGAGATAAACAATTTACTCTAGCAACGGAGTATGTTTTGTAGACGAAACGATGAGACGTACAGACGTTGATATATTACATAATTTATATAGATACATAGCAACTAAATCCATCTGGAAGAAAATGTGTAAATAAAAAATATTGTTTAATTCTCGCATGAGTTATTTGGATTGAATTTTAGATTTTGAAATTTGTTGAAATAACATTTTAATAAATCATTGACTTATACCATTGACTTATAACATTGACTTATAACATTGACTTATAACATTGACTTATAACATTGACTTATAACATTGACTTATAACATTGACTTATAACATTGACTTATAACATTGACTTATAACATTGACTTATAACATTGACTTATAACATTGACTTATATCATTGACTTATAACATTGACTTATAATATTGACTTATAACATTGACTTATAACATTGACTTATAACATTGACTTATAACATTGACTTATAACATTGACTTATAACATTGACTTATAACATTGACTTATAACATTGACTTATAACATTGACTTATAACATTGACTTATAACATTGACTTATAACATTGACTTATAACATTGACTTATAACATTGACTTATAACATTGACTTATAACATTGACTTATAACATTGACTTATAACATTGACTTATAACATTGACTTATAACATTGACTTATAACATTGACTTATAACATTGACTTATAACATTGACTTATAACATTGACTTATAACATTGACTTATAACATTGACTTATAACATTGACTTATAACATTGACTTATAACATTGACTTATAACATTGACTTATAACATTGACTTATAACATTGACTTATAACATTGACTTATAACATTGACTTATAACATTGACTTATAACATTGACTTATAACATTGACTTATAACATTGACTTATAACATTGACTTATAACATTGACTTATAATATTGACTTATAACATTGACTTCCAGGTGCAGTTCTAGTCGGGCTGATGTGGAGGAAATGTAATAAATAGTGGAGAGAGATTCACGAGGTCATTGCGAGTTCATTGTGAGGTCGTTATGAGCTCGTTGTGAGCTCGTTGTGAGCTCGCTGTAAGTTCATTGTGAGCTAAATGTGAGTTCATTGTGAGGTCCTGGTGAGGTTATTGTGAGCTCGCTGTGAGTTCATTGTGAGCTAAACGTGAGTCCATTGTGAGGTCCTGGTAAGGTCATTGTGAGTCATTGTGAGTTCATTGTGAAGTCATTGTAAGGTCATTGAGAGTTCATTGTGAGTTCATTGTGAGCTCATTACAAGTATTAGCGTTCATTTAAAAATCTAAGCCAACGATACAAAATCGTGGAATTAGATGAAGCCACTGAAATGGACTGAGGGGTTTTGTTAGACATTATTCCCTTGTGTATGTGTGTGTATGTGTGTGTGTATGTATGTGTGTATGTGTGTATGCGTGTGTATATGTTTGTGTTACGACATATCAGATACATTATGCAATACACAAGTTATAGATAATGAAGCGAATTCTATTATTCCCAAAAGTACATGTATCAGTGGTACTAGGGTTAATCTAGGAGCTAAATTAGTAGCATTATTATAGAATTATTAATTAATATTATTGTGGCTAATAATTTCAGCTAATATTTACATCTACTGGTAAGGGCTAAATGTATAGGTAAAAGTTAGTGGTTATATTACATGATCAATAATCACTGTACACGATACACTGTATAGTGTACAGTGTACATTACGCAGTAAATGTATATACATGTATAATTATTGTATTGGATAATAAGGGCGACTAATATCACATCATCTAGGCCGTCTAAAGTATAAGACAAATATAATATATTGCACATAATATACTTATTAATGTCAATATCTCCCTTCACATGTCAATATCTCCTTTCACATGTCAATATCTCCTTTCACATGTCAACATCTCCTTTCACATGTCAACATCTCCTTTCACATGTCAACATATCCATTCACATGTCAATATCTACCTTCACATATCAACATCTCCCTTCACATGTCAATATCTACCTTCACATGTCAATATCTACCTTCACATGTCAACATCGCCCTTCACATGTCAACATCTCCCTTCACATGTCAATATCTACCTTCACATGTCAACATCTCCCTTCACATGTCAACATCTCCTTTCACATGTCAACATCTACCTTCACATGTCAACATCTACCTTCACATATCAATATCTACCTTCACATGTCAACATCTCCCTTCACATGTCAATATACCACCTTTACATGTCAATATCTCCTTTCACATGTCAACATCTCCCTTCACATGTCAACATCTCCCTTCACATGTCAACATCTCCCTTCACATGTCAACATCTCCTTTCACATGTCAACATCTACCTTCACATGTCAACATCTACCTTCACATATCAATATCTACCTTCACATGTCAACATCTCCCTTCACATGTCAATATCTACCTTCACATGTCAACATCTCCCTTCACATGTCAACATCTCCTTTCACATGTCAACATCTACCTTCACATGTCAACATCTCCCTTCACATGTCAATATACCACCTTTACATGTCAATATCTCCTTTCACATGTCAACATCTCCCTTCACATGTCAACATCTCCCTTCACATGTCAACATCTCCCTTCACATGTCAACATCTCCCTTCACATGTCAATATCTCCCTTCACATGTCAATATCTATCTTCACATGTCAACATCTCCCTTCACATGTCAATATCTCCCTTCACACGTCAACATCTCCCTTCACATGTCAATATCTACCTTCACATGTCAACATATCCACGTATCATGTCAACATCTCCCTTCACATGTCAATATCTCCCTTCACATGTCAATATCTACCTTCACATGTCAATATATCCACGTATCATGTCAACATCTCCCTTCACATGTCAATATACCACCTTTACATGTCAATATCTCCCTTCACATGTCAATATCTACCTTCACATGTCAACATATCCACGTATCATGTCAACATCTCCCTTCACATGTAAACGTCTCCCTTCACATGTCAACATCTCCCTTCACATGTCAACATCTCCCTTCACATGTCAACATCTCCCTTCACATGTCAATATCTACCTTCACATATCAACATCTCCCTTCACATGTCAACATCTACCTTCACATGTCAACATCTCCCTTCACATGTCAACATCTACCTTCACATGTCAACATCTCCCTTCACATGTCAACATCTCCCTTCACATGTCAATATCTCCCTTCACATGTCAATATCTACCTTCACATGTCAACATCTCCCTTCACATGTCAACATCTACCTTCACATGTCAACATCTACCTTCACATGTCAACATCTCCCTTCACATGTCAACATCTACCTTCACATGTCAACATCTCCCTTCACATGTCAACATCTCCTTTCACATGTCAATATCTCCTTTCACATGTCAACATCTCCCTTCACATGTCAACATCTCCCTTCACATGTCAACATCTCCCTTCACATGTCAATATCTACCTTCACATGTCAACATCTCCCTTCACATGTCAACATCTCCCTTCACATGTCAACATCTCCCTTCACATGTCAACATCTACCTTCACATGTCAACATCTCCCTTTACATGTCAACATCTCCCTTCACATGTCAACATCGCCCTTCACATGTCAACATCTCCCTTCACATGTCAACATCTCCCTTCACATGTCAATATCTCCCTTCACATGTCAACATCTCCCTTTCACATGTCAACATCTCCCTTCACATGTCAATATCTCCCTTCACATGTCAACATCTTCCTTCACATGTCAATATCTACATTCACATGTCAACATCTACCTTCACATGTCAACATCTACCTTCACATGTCAATATCTCCCTTCACATGTCAAAATATCCCTTCACATGTCAACATCTTCCTTCACATGTCAATATCTACCTTCACATGTCAATATACCACCTTTACATGTCAATATCTCCCTTCACATGTCAATATCTCCTTTCACATGTCAATATCTACCTTCACATATCAACATCTCCCTTCACATGTCAACATCTCCTTTCACATGTCAATATCTACCTTCACATGTCAATATCTCTCTTCACATGTCAACATCTCCCTTCACATGCCAATATCTCCCTTCACATGTCAACATCTCCCTTTCACATGTCAACATCTCCCTTCACATGTCAACATCTTCCTTCACATGTCAATATCTACATTCACATGTCAACATCTACCTTCACATGTCAATATCTCCCTTCACATGTCAAAATATCCCTTCACATGTCAACATCTACCTTCACATGTCAATATACCACCTTTACATGTCAATATCTCCCTTCGCATGTCAACATCTCCACATATCATGTCAACATCTCCCTTCACATGCCAATATCTCCCTTCATATGTCAATATCTACATTCACATGTCAACATCTACCTTCACATGTCAATATACCACCTTTACATGTCAATATCTCCCTTCACATGTCAATATACCACCTTTACATGTCAATATCTCCCTTCACATGTCAATATCTCCCTTCACATGTCAACATCTCCCTTTCACATGTCAACATCTCCCTTCACATGTCAACATCTTCCTTCACATGTCAATATCTACATTCACATGTCAACATCTACCTTCACATGTCAATATCTCCCTTCACATGTCAAAATATCCCTTCACATGCCAACATCTACCTTCACATGTCAATATACCACCTTCACATGTCAACATCTCCCTTCACATGTCAATATACCACCTTTACCTGTCAATATCTCCCTTCACATGTCAACATCTCCTTTTACATGTCAACATCTCCCTTCACATGTCAATATACCACCTTTACCTGTCAATATCTCCCTTCACATGTCAACATCTCCACGTATCATGTCAACATCTCCCTTCACATGTCAACATCTACCTTCACATGTCAATATCTACCTTCACATGTCAACATCTCCCTTCACATGTCAACATCTCCCTTCACATGTCAATATCTACCTTCACATGTCAACATCTCCCTTCACATGTCAATATCTCCCTTCACATGTCAACATCTCCCTTCACATGTCAACATCTCCCTTCACATGTCAATATCTCCCTTCACATGTCAACATCTCCACGTATCATGTCAACATATCTACCTTCACATGTCAACATCTCCCTTTCACATGTCAATATCTACCTTCACATGTCAACCTCCCCTTCACATGTCAACATCTACCTTCACATGTCAACATCTCCCTTCACATGTCAATATCTCCCTTCACATGTCAACATCTCCCTTTCACATGTCAACATCTCCCTTCACATGTCAACATCTCCCTTCACATGTCAACATCTCCCTTCACATGTCAACATCTCCCTTCACATGTCAATATCTACCTTCACATGTCAATATCTCCCTTCACATGTCAACATCTCCCTTCACATGTCAACATCTCCCTTCACATGTCAACATCTACCTTCACATGTCAACATCTCCCTTTCACATGTCAACATCTCCCTTCACATGTCAATATCACCCTTCACATGTCAACATCTCCACGTATCATGTCAACATCTCTACCTTCACATGTCAACATCTCCCTTTCACATGTCAATATCTACCTTCACATGTCAATATCTACCTTCACATGTCAATATACCACCTTTACATGTCAATATCTCCCTTTACATGTCAACATCTCCCTTCACATGTCAATATCTACCTTCACATGTCAACATCTACCTTCACATGTCAACATCTCCCTTCACATGTCAATATCTCCCTTCACATGTCAACATCTCCACGTATCATGTCAACATCTCCCTTCACATGTCAATATCTACCTTCACATGTCAACATCTACCTTCACATGTCAACATCTCCCTTCACATGTCAATATACCACCTTTACATGTCAATATCTCCCTTCACATGTCAACATCTCCCTTTCACATGTCAATATCTACCTTCACATGTCAACATCTACCTTCACATGTCAACATCTCCCTTCACATGTCAATATCTCCCTTCACATGTCAACATCTCCACGTATCATGTCAACATCTCCCTTCACATGTCAATATCTACCTTCACATGTCAACATCTACCTTCACATGTCAACATCTCCCTTCACATGTCAATATCTCCCTTCACATGTCAACATCATGTCAACATCTCCACGTATCATGTCAACATCTCCCTTCACATGTCAATATCTACCTTCACATGTCAACATCTCCCTTTCACATGTCAATATCTCCCTTCACATGTCAACATCTCCCTTCACATATCAACATCTCCCTTCACATGTCAATATCTCCCTTCACATGTCAACATCTCCCTTCACATGTCAATATCTCCCTTCACATGTCAACATCTCCACGTATCATCTCAACATATCTACCTTCACATGTCAACATCTACCTTCACATGTCAACATCTCCCTTCACATGTCAATATACCACCTTTACATGTCAATATCTCCCTTCACATGTCAACATCTCCCTTTCACATGTCAATATCTACCTTCACATGTCAACATCTACCTTCACATGTCAACATCTCCCTTCACATGTCAATATCTCCCTTCACATGTCAACATCTCCCTTCACATATCAACATCTCCCTTCACATGTCAATATCTCCCTTCACATGTCAACATCTCCCTTCACATGTCAATATCTCCCTTCACATGTCAACATCTCCACGTATCATCTCAACATATCTACCTTCACATGTCAACATCTCCCTTTCACATGCCAATATCTACCTTCACATGTCAACATCTCCCTTTCACATGTCAACATCTCCCTTCACATGTCAACATCTCCCTTCACATGTCAACATCTACCTTCACATGTCAATATCTACCTTCACATGTCAACATCTCCCTTCACATTTCAACATCTCCCTTCACATGTCAATATCTACCTTCACATGTCAACATCTCCCTTCACATGCCAATATCTACCCTCACATGTCAACATCTCCCTTTCACATGTCAACATCTCCCTTCACATGTCAACATCTCCCTTCACATGTCAACATCTCCCTTCACATGTCAACATCTCCCTTCACATGTCAACATCTCCCTTCACATGTCAATATCTCCCTTCACATGTCAACATCTCCACGTATCATGTCAACATCTCTACCTTCACATGTCAACATCTCCCTTTCACATGTCAATATCTACCTTCACATGTCAACCTCCCCTTCACATGTCAACATCTACCTTCACATGTCACATCTCCCCTTCACATGCCAACATCTCCCCTTCACATGTCAACATATCGCCTTCATATGTCAGTATATCCCCTTCACTTGTCAGTATTTTACATTACATGTTATACCCCATCGACTATAATTCGCTTATCTAATGATAATAATTCCCACGCTATCGTATACTATCAATATAACAGATAACAACTGATAAGTAATATCATTAATCTGCAACTAATATCTCAGTAATTATTTACTTCCGGAAGATAATAGATATCGCTAACACGTATATATTTAGTTATGGTCGGTGTATATTAATACGACCTAGTGTATTTAATGGGTTCTTACCATTATAAACAGATTTATAGAATTCTAGGCTAAATTCTAGGCAATATTCTAGACTAAATTCTAGGTTATATTACAGGCTAAATTCTAGTCAAAATTAACATTCAATTGTATTATCTACTTCTGTATTTAAATTTCTCTGTATGTTTTACTTAATCAATATTTCGTCAGAAAACCCATTTACTATATCGGTAAAGGGGTTAAATGGAGGTAGTAAGTCTATATATATAGATAACAAAGTTCCAAGTAAAGTTATAAGTAGAGTTGGTAACACAATAGTAACAGTATAGTAACAGTATAGTAACAGTATAGTAAAAGTATAGTAACGCTATAGTAACAGTATAGTAACAGTATAGTAACGCTATAGTAACAGTATAGTAACGCTATAGTAACAGTATAGTAACAGTATAGTAACGCTATAGTAACGCTATAGTAACAGTATAGTAACGCTATAGTAACGCTATAGTAACAGTATAGTAACGCTATAGTAACGCTATAGTAACGCTATAGTAACAGTTATAGTAACGCTATAGTAACGCTATAGTAACGCTATAGTAACGCTATAGTAACGCTATAGTAACGCTATAGTAACGCTATAGTAACGCTATAGTAACGCTATAGTAACGCTATAGTAACGCTATAGTAACGCTATAGTAACGCTATAGTAACGCTATAGTAACGCTATAGTAACAGTATAGTAACGCTATAGTAACGCTATAGTAACAGTTATAGTAACAGTATAGTAACAGTATAGTAACAGTATAGTAACGCTATAGTAACGCTATAGTAACAGTATAGTAACGCTATAGTAACGCTATAGTAACAGTATAGTAACGCTATAGTAACGCTATAGTAACGCTATAGTAACAGTTATAGTAACGCTATAGTAACGCTATAGTAACGCTATAGTAACGCTATAGTAACGCTATAGTAACGCTATAGTAACGCTATAGTAACGCTATAGTAACGCTATAGTAACGCTATAGTAACGCTATAGTAACGCTATAGTAACGCTATAGTAACGCTATAGTAACGCTATAGTAACAGTATAGTGACGCTATAGTAACGCTATAGTAACAGTTATAGTAACGCTATAGTAACGCTATAGTAACGCTATAGTAACAGTATAGTAACGCTATAGTAACGCTATAGTAACAGTATAGTAACGCTATAGTAACAGTATAGTAACGCTATAGTAACAGTATAGTAACGCTATAGTAACGCTATAGTAACAGTTATAGTAACGCTATAGTAACGCTATAGTAACGCTATAGTAACAGTATAGTAACGCTATAGTAACGCTATAGTAACAGTATAGTAACGCTATAGTAACGCTATAGTAACAGTATAGTAACGCTATAGTAACGCTATAGTAACAGTATAGTAACGCTATAGTAACAGTATAGTAACGCTATAGTAACGCTATAGTAACAGTATAGTAATGCTATAGTAACAGTATAGTAACGCTATAGTAACAGTATAGTAACGCTATAGTAACAGTATAGTAACAGTATAGTAACGCTATAGTAACGCTATAGTAACAGTTATAGTAACGCTATAGTAACGCTATAGTAACAGTATAGTAACAGTATAGTAACGTTATAGTAACAGTATAGTAACAGTATAGTAACGCTATAGTAACAGTATAGTAACGCTATAGTAACAGTATAGTAACGCTATAGTAACAGTATAGTAACGCTATAGTAACAGTATAGTAACGCTATAGTAACGCTATAGTAACGCTATAGTAACAGTATAGTAACGCTATAGTAACGCTATAGTAACAGTATAGTAACGCTATAGTAACGCTATAGTAACGCTATAGTAACAGTTATAGTAACGCTATAGTAACGCTATAGTAACAGTATAGTAACAGTATAGTAATGCTATAGTAACGCTATAGTAACAGTATAGTAACGCTATAGTAATAGTATAGTAACGCTATAGTAACGCTATAGTAACGCTATAGTAACAGTATAGTAACGCTATAGTAACGCTATAGTAACGCTATAGTAACAGTTATAGTAACGCTATAGTAACGCTATAGTAACAGTATAGTAACAGTATAGTAATGCTATAGTAACAGTATAGTAACGCTATAGTAACAGTATAGTAACGCTATAGTAACAGTATAGTAACAGTATAGTAACGCTATAGTAACGCTATAGTAACAGTTATAGTAACGCTATAGTAACGCTATAGTAACGCTATAGTAACAGTATAGTAACGCTATAGTAACGCTATAGTAACGCTATAGTAACGCTATAGTAACGCTATAGTAACAGTATAGTAACGCTATAGTAACAGTATAGTAACGCTATAGTAACGCTATAGTAACGCTATAGTAACAGTATAGTAACGCTATAGTAACGCTATAGTAACGCTATAGTAACAGTATAGTAACGCTATAGTAACAGTATAGTAACGCTATAGTAACAGTATAGTAACGCTATAGTAACGCTATAGTAACGCTATAGTAACGCTATAGTAACGCTATAGTAACAGTATAGTAACGCTATAGTAACAGTATAGTAACGCTATAGTAACGCTATAGTAACGCTATAGTAACAGTATAGTAACGCTATAGTAACGCTATAGTAACGCTATAGTAACAGTATAGTAACGCTATAGTAACAGTATAGTAACGCTATAGTAACGCTATAGTAACGCTATAGTAACGCTATAGTAACGCTATAGTAAGAGTATAGTAACGCTATAGTAACAGTATAGTAACGCTATAGTAACGCTATAGTAACGCTATAGTAACGCTATAGTAACGCTATAGTAACGCTATAGTAACAGTTATAGTAACGCTATAGTAACGCTATAGTAACGCTATAGTAACAGTATAGTAACGCTATAGTAACAGTATAGTAACGCTATAGTAACGCTATAGTAACAGTATAGTAACGCTATAGTAACGCTATAGTAACGCTATAGTAACGCTATAGTAACGCTATAGTAACGCTATAGTAACGCTATAGTAACGCTATAGTAACAGTATAGTAACGCTATAGTAACGCTATAGTAACGCTATAGTAACGCTATAGTAACGCTATAGTAACGCTATAGTAACGCTATAGTAACGCTATAGTAACGCTATAGTAACGCTATAGTAACGCTATAGTAACGCTATAGTAACGCTATAGTAACGCTATAGTAACGCTATAGTAACGCTATAGTAACGCTATAGTAACGCTATAGTAACGCTATAGTAACAGTATAGTAACGCAAAAGTAACAGTATAGTAACGCTATAGTAACGCTATAGTAACGCTATAGTAACGCTATAGTAACGCTATAGTAACAGTATAGTAACGCTATAGTAACATTATAGTAACGCTATAGTAACGCTATAGTAACGCTATAGTAACGCTATAGTAACGCTATAGTAACGCTATAGTAACAGTATAGTAACGCTATAGTAACAGTATAGTAACGCTATAGTAACGCTATAGTAACGCTATAGTAACGCTATAGTAACGCTATAGTAACAGTATAGTAACGCTATAGTAACGCTATAGTAACAGTATAGTAACGCTATAGTAACAGTATAGTAACGCTATAGTAACGCTATAGTAACGCTATAGTAACAGTTATAGTAACGCTATAGTAACGCTATAGTAACGCTATAGTAACGCTATAGTAACGCTATAGTAACGCTATAGTAACAGTATAGTAACGCTATAGTAACAGTATAGTAACGCTATAGTAACGCTATAGTAACAGTATAGTAACGCTATAGTAACGCTATAGTAACGCTATAGTAACGCTATAGTAACGCTATAGTAACGCTATAGTAACGCTATAGTAACGCTATAGTAACGCTATAGTAACGCTATAGTAACGCTATAGTAACGCTATAGTAACGCTATAGTAACGCTATAGTAACGCTATAGTAACGCTATAGTAACGCTATAGTAACGCTATAGTAACGCTATAGTAACGCTATAGTAACGCTATAGTAACGCTATAGTAACGCTATAGTAACGCTATAGTAACGCTATAGTAACGCTATAGTAACGCTATAGTAACGCTATAGTAACGCTATTGTAACGCTATAGTAACGCTATAGTAACGCTATAGTAACGCTATAGTAACAGTATAGTAACGCTATAGTAACAGTTATAGTGTTTCTATCAAGCTTATTGGGAACAAAGCTGGGATCAACTAACCGTGAAATCTTGCACTGTGAAAGTGATGTTATTCCCCAAATGTCTGCGAGTTATCTTGGGAGTGGAGGGAAGCGATGGGGAGGCTGGTTTCAATAGGAGAGATGAGGAAGAAGGGGAGGCGGGTATCGAGATGCGAGGATGAAGAGCCTCGAATAGCGATATTGTGCTGGAATAGCGATTGTCACGCGGAATTGCGGACACCGAATACTGGTCATCTACTGACCAGTCGAGAGTATTCATGTCGGCATGATATGTTGAAATGGTAGGGTTTGGTGGGTGTGGTGGGGTTTGGTGGGGTTTGGTGGGCGTGATGGGGTGTGGCGGGGTTTGGTGTAGTGGTAGGGTGCGTTGGGTGTGGTGGGGTGTGGTGGGGTTTGGTGAAGTGGTAGGGTGCGGGGGTTTGGTGAAGTGTGGGGTGTGGTGGGGTTTGGTGAAGAGTGGGTGTGGTGGGGTGTGTTGGGGTTTGATGAAGTAATGTGTAGTATCGTTACGTAGCGTGGGATAGTTTAGTCTAGTGCAGTGAAGGCCGGTATTAAATATAATGGAATCAAATAGTATTGTTTTATATTGGGTGAGTATTGGCGCGCGCCTCTCTAAGACACGCCTCTCTAAGACACGCCTCTCTAAGACACACCCCTTGCTTACGAGTTATCTAATATAATATGTTATTCATAGAAATGACATGGAACAGCTTAATACACCGGGTCAGATATAATCTTACAAGCACAATCTATACTCCACGTAACCAGTTCCATACGCATACTCCTGCATACTCCTGCATACTCCTGCATACTCCTGCATACTCCTGCATACTCCTGCATACTCCTGCATACTCACACACAAACGATAGCACACAGACTCGCATACTTGCATATAAAGCTCAATTATTAATATTCAAAATTATAAAATAATATACTATTCTAGTTTAAGGTGCCCATTATTCATTATAATATCATATATATCTCTATCTTAGTGAATTCACCTCGTAGTTATTATCTATTATTTGTAATTTATATTAGTTGTTATCTAATATCTTCTATATGTCGACTGGTCTCATCATTATGCCACATTAGCTCATCATTAATATCATTCTTACATTAATGATGTTCCTCATCAAACGGAAATGTGACACCAGTGATGTCACATTATTAGCTAATACCGTATTATCTCTACGGCTACCGTACTATCTCTACGGCTACTGTCATAAACAATATAATATACAGATATACGAAATTCACAAAAGTGCACTGTCTTGAAATACCCACAATGCAGTAGAGTGAAGATATCCTAGAATGAAAACATCTGAATATAAAAGTAAAAATACTCACTGACAAATACTCACTTACTTATTACCAATATTTCCAATAGTTTTGGAGGTTAATATTTACTACTAGATATTTAAATTTATTTGTTAATAATATTTAATTAAATATACAAATTAATCATATATTCATTAGTGTTTTTAATTTTAATTTTATGATAAATATCAATTAATTAATATAAATAATTTAGAATTACATAAATCAGGTTGTAAAATGATATTTAATTAATATATTATACTACCTATTATTAATATTATTAAAGGAAATATCTTCCCATGCCAATTTTATAGAAAGGAAGATGATATAAAGTTCACCATAATATCAATTAATTCTAAATTATTGAAAACAGAAAATCAATTGGTTCAAATACAATTCATCGCATTAAATATTCCCACCCAATTATTAATATATTATATAACTAATTAATATATTAATTAATGGTATATTTCTATACTCGAGCCTTCCACTTCAACAAATGAACCGATCTATAAACCTTATTATGACGAGTATAAATAAACATTAATTAATTCCACTGATTATAAAACTTTGTTCTTATTTCTTTATATCTTTACAAAGTTATAATGTACACATATGAAATACTAGAGAGTGTAGCAAATTATAATGTAAACAAAAAGAAGTATGCAGATTTGTTGATAAAAGAGAGTATTAGACTGAAATCATGCAAAATATACAATAGCTGAGCAAAATATGAACTAGTATCATAAAGAAGATATTAGAGACAATGAATTAATATTATTAGTTGTTAGTATAGATATGAAATGAATATGAAATGATGTTTGTATGGAATAGGATCTCCAGCATTGAATGTCTCTAATAGTATATGAAATGGAGTAATACTTTAATAAATTAATAATTATAATCACAAGCTAGAATCTACAAACAATTCCTTTAATGGTATCTTTGTAAAAACTATAAATTAGTTTTTATTTAGATAGTAAAATTTATAATAACATAACAACGGTATTATGAAATTTTCTCTTCCATGAAAGATTTGACAACTATAATGGATATAGTATAGTTGGTTACAAAAATGAAATTACCTTCAAACAGTTTGGCACAATGGCACAATATTAACATGTGATTATATTGAGGTAATAAATACTAAAAATAACTTACTAACAAAAAATCTTACTAGTAAATAATCAAAAAAAATAGTGTATCAAATAATACAAATATTTAATTTTAGCCTTATCTCTTTTTCCACTTCTCATTGCTAAATAAATAGTTTTAATATGATTTAATTAGTTTACTCGTTTCGAATAATTCACAATACTAGAAATAGAGAATTCATTAATGTCTAAATGATATTATAGAAAAATCAAATTAAAAATATTTTTAAATATTTCTAATAGCTTTAAAGGATATCATTTAACTAAAATAATTACAAATATATTTCTAATATTTATTAAGTATAATAGTATTTTCACTTGTCAATATAATCTATATATCCTAATGCCAAACTAAATACATATTATTGGGTTAACTAGTTGCTATGTGACAATTTGTTTTCTAAAATGTTATATGTTTAAATAAAATGTAAACAAAAATAAAAATATAAAATGACTTAACAAGAAAACACTTGGTTTTTATTTTAAAACCTTGTTATGAATGAATATATGAAAATTAATACAATATTACAAAATCTATATTTATATAAATAACTGTATTCCAATATTTATTATAAATAGTTTATAAATTTCTTTGAACAAATATGCATAATAAATTCGATATTAATATTCTTTATTATTCATATGCATTATTAATTACTGATAATATTGAATGTCAAATTGCAGCTGTTGAATATAGTTAGTGAAAGTGAGAATTGGACTAAGTAACATAATCTAAAGTATGAGTGCTTTTATAACTTTACAAACACATATAAAGCTATTGAGAACAATCCAGAGAGATAAAGTATATTTCAAAGATAGAAAAGGATTTGTAATGCTAAGTTACAACTTTCAGTTAGTGAAGTAAAAATATATTCTAAATAAGAAATTGAATTTATTTTTAAATACTCATTAATTACTAATTTCCTATAGTTTGTAATCATTCAAAAACGAAAAATAAACTTGATATACTAATAATATTCAAATCAATGATACAAATTAATCTAGAGCATACCTGAAGGTAGTAATAAATGTTCTATCTTATCGTATTTAGTTTTTGATTAAAAATTAATCTGATTATTTTTTAAATCAAAATCTAGAAATTATACAAGAAACTAAAATTTGTGTAAAAAAGATTTAATTCAGATTCTTGTTTAAATTTTAATATTTTATTATAATTATAATGTACAATTCATATACTTTTAAATCACTTGAACGATACACAAAATTTAATAAAATGTTTGTGTTAACGTTTTATTAATATTAGTCTAAATCGTCAAAATAATATATCAATTAATAAAAGCAATTTAATCTATTTTATAATTAATTAAATTAATATAATGATTAAAATATTTACAAAATGAGATAGTAAAATAAAATTATAGCGGCACAATGTTTATGATATGAACTATATTCTGTAGGTTATATAATACTAAGAAACCTTTGGCTGTAACTATGTTTAGTTAGTTAACTATTCTGTTATTATTGTGAAAACACAATGATAGTTGCCAATAAATATGCTAACAAAAGATTAACCATTCTAATTTTTACAAAAATATACATAATTATTTATTAAAAATAAACTTAACAAAATATACAAGTTATTATAATATTCAAGTAAGTTAATAGATTAATTTATTAATGAGAGAGAAATGTTACCATTTTGAAAATTAAAGATGCCGAAAAAATGTAATATTAACAGAAAATTAAATTTGTATTTTAAATTATAATTATATTGGATACGTTCTGATCTTTTTGAAATTCGGAATAACCATTAAATAAGTTTTTAAGTATTTTAATTACATACCTGAGATATGTGTTTCTTAATGGAAGGACATTGTTCATCAGCCAAGGCGTCCTTTACTGCTATAAGATCTTCAAGGGAGTTTTCAAATGCTCCTAGTGTAAATGAGTGCCATAATTAATATCTATATTTCATAATTATTACTATAATAACATGTTTTATAAAGATATTAAGAATATTTAAATTGATTTAAATAATTGATTTGAAATATTCATAGAAAATATAATTACAAATGTTACTATTTTATTTACAAACAATTTTAAATAAGTGATGAAAATATATGTTAAATGTGATTTGATTTTTGCTAATGATTATGAGATAGTATATCTATTTAGGTATCTTAATTAAGTTACCCTCTTCTGATTCGTTTGGGATAATGTAAGTATCAATATTGTCAAAGCTTTTGTTGAGCTGATGACTAGTCAAAGACTCTAAAGACTTGTGACCTATAATGTAAAATGTTATTGTCTAAACAATCAAATACACTGGTCACTATATATTTATAGTATAACTTGAGGGCTTGCAGACAAAATTAAAGGGATATGAAATGAAAGAAGTATAGGATTCATTAGTAACTAGAGAAAGAAGAATTCGGTTTGATTGCAGAGTTTGGTAGGTCAACACTTTCTCCGGAGGTAGTTCGAGATTTCTTTCGTTTTGCAAATAATAAAGAAAAGAAAGAGAGTTTCTGAGGCGTTTCCTTCTTAATCTCTCCATTTTCTTATGAAAATTAGAAGGGTATTTTTTTTACAAAGATGTATATAGAAGTGGTCAGGGTTTGAATAGATTGTTTGGAAATAAAATCCACATGGATATTTAAATTATTTTACTGTAACAATTTTATAATTATATAATTGACAATTTATAGAATTTATCATACTCTATGATTTGCAAGAAGTGTATAGGAAAATAAACTGAAATAAAATAATGAAACCATTGTCTAGAAGTTTGTGGTGAATGCGTAAATTCGGAGCGCTTTGTCCGATGTTTTGGTTAATATCACCTGCAAAGTTGAACATTCTTAGCAATAGAATGGATTTCAATATTTACAGAAACCATAACAGACAAAACGAATTTTCAGGATAATAGTGAGCGATAAGAAATCGTGGATGTTATTTATTTTGAGAGAGGATGGGAGGGAGGGAGTGAGGGAACCACACATATCTGTTAACGGCCATTAGATTATTAATATGCATTGTTCCTGTTAAATTATAGCTAAATAAAGATATAAATAGACTAAAGTAACTATTAATATAAAGTAGAAGAGAAGATTATATATAATATAATATCATATGGTATCATATCATACCATAACATATTGCCTATATAGAGAAGAAATCGGCTCGTTGGAATAGGAAAGTTGAGGAACAGGTGGAATGATAGAAATGTTATAGAATGTACAAAGTACACACTACATTATGTACGCTGAACTGAA
Source organism: Osedax frankpressi (assembly GCA_964035775.1). Taxonomy (NCBI): domain Eukaryota; kingdom Metazoa; phylum Annelida; class Polychaeta; order Sabellida; family Siboglinidae; genus Osedax; species Osedax frankpressi. Next base: position 2,328,140 of record OZ038312.1, on the reverse strand, counting down.
AAAGAAAGATATATAAACTTGTTACCAGGTTTAATATCACTTGAGAACACAGTCCTATTTTATCTAGTGATTATATAACGTTACTAATTAGTGAATATATTACACTACATCATTAAATCCAGGGAGCTACGATTATGATTAATTAAATACATATGACCGTTAATTGATTAATTACACTTCCGTTCGCCTTTGACGATCCTATCGAGTCTTTAACAAATGTAGCGAAACGTTTGCTGCTAGCTCACTCACACCGAGGCGTATAAACTAGTTACACGTCTAGGTAATGGGTCGCGTTTCATTAGATCATATGATCACAGACTTCGGATTGCGTAACAGAAACTCGATAACGCTAAATAAGGAAAATAACTAGGTGTTACGCAATCGCATTTTTACTATAGATACATGATTCGAGTCCCATTGTAAACGGACTACTTCTAAATACTGACCATTTTAAAATACTGACCATTATCAAATACTGACTAATACTAAATACTGACCAATACTAAATACTGACCACTACTAAATACTGACCACTACTAAATACTGACCACTACTAAATACCAAATACTACTAAATACTGACCATTATAAAATACAAACATCTACTAAATATTGACCATTATTAAATATTGACCATTATTAAATATTGACCATTATTAAATACTGACCATTATAAAATATTGACCATTATTAAATACTGACCATTATCAAATACAAACATCTACTAAATATTGACCATTATTAAATATTGACCATTATTAAATATTGACCATTATTAAATACTGACCACTATTAAATATTGACCATTATTAAATACTGACCACTATTAAATACTGACCACTACTAAATACAAAATACTAGTAAATACTGACCAATACTAAATACCAAATACTACTAAATACTAACCATTATCAAATACAAACATCTATGAAATACTGATCACTATTAAATATTGACCATTATTAAATACGGACCACTATTAAATACGGACCACTACCAAATACTACTAAATACTGACCAATACTAAATACTGACCACTACTAAATACTGACCACTACTAAATACCAAATACTACTAAATACTGACCACTACTAAATATTGACCATTATTAAATATTGACCATTATTAAATACTGACCACTATTAAATACTGACCACTACTAAATACCAAATACTACTAAATACTGACCACTACTAAATACTGACCACTAGTAAATACTGGCCACTACTAAATACCAAATACTACTAAATACTGACCATTATCAAATACAAACCACTACTAAATAATGACCACTATTAAATATTGACCATTATTAAATACTGACCACTATCAAATACTGACCATTATTAAAAACTGACCACTACTAAATACTGACCATTTCTAAATCTGACCACTATCAAATACTGACCACTAATGTCCATCATAAATCCCTTAATAACTAATAGATCTAATAGATCACTAGATTTGTAATTGAACTTAGAATTTTGACAATTGTATTATTATGCAATATTATTACGCACTCACTCACTCACTCATTCACTCACCCATTCACTCATTCACTCACTCAATCACTCATCTACTCCTCCACTGACTCACCCATAGCACACCTATATAAATATATCACCTTATTACAATACATAATTTATAAACTAACGACAATAAGCTGTATATGTAGATTAACTCCACACATGCATATGTATATTATATAATTATACAATCAAGTAAACTATAATAGGTGTATCTATTATTTAATTATGTGATCAGATATTCTATAGTCGTTGTTATTGAATGTAATGACCTCAAAAGGATTTAATTCTACAATCGAAATTCAATTATTTATTAGCATATATATATATATGGCATTGTGTTGTGGATGTGGAATTAAACTATATTGACCTTTAACCTCACATAATATGAATAGAGGTTTGTATTTCCCATTTCTAATTTATTTTGAATATATCTAAACTATTTATTTTCATTCTACATTCTATTACTATTGACTACTTAATAAATATAAGATACATTTCAACCTCACTAAATATAGCTTATTATGATTTTTATAACTTGGATTATCTTCATATGTTTTGATTTAACAAAATTTAATAAGATTTAACAAGAGTTAACAAGATTTAACAAGATTTAACAAAATTTAACAAAATTTAATAAGATTTAACAAGAGTTAACAAAATTTAACAGGATCTAACTGAATCTATTATGATCAAACATCGCATGATTTAATCTAACAAGATCTATATCTATTGTTGAAAAAGTGTTCTATTGTAAACTAATGCAATCCCATCTGTTATCATTGGATTTACCAGATTTACCGTTACACGATGGCATACGTTACTACAATAGATTCATATATATATATATATATATATATATATATATATATATATATATATATATATATGTATATATATATATATATATATATATATACATATATATATATATATGTATATATATACATATATATATCATATTGTATTATATTGTCGCATGTTAAGCCCTAGCTACCATTAACTATAGGATATAACTAGTAATATAAATATGGCACAATCATATATGATTATATATAGTTGATTGCAGAAATATTATACAATTATAACACTGGTAGCATGCGAAAAATTAAACTAGACACTGGACAGTGTACACTGTACACTGTACAGTGTACAGTGTCCAGTGGACACTGTACATTGTACAGTGTCCAGTGGACACTGTACAGTGTTCAGCATACAGTTTACAGTGTATACTGTACACTGTATACTCGATATCTGTGTAACAGTTCATGCATAATGTATGTAGTTTACGATGTTAGCACACGATTTAAAGTATATTAATAAATTGATATACATACACACTATCTATACGATGTTAGACAAGTCAGTATATAATATTACTTGTGATTACGAAATATAAATAATAAAATACTAATATTATATGTGATTATGAAATATAAATAAAACCAATACTAATATTACATAGAGTATTGATAATAAATAAAAATCCTAATAACGTCTAAAAGGTCTAAACCTAATCTAAAAAAATAATCTAAACTTTAGAATTTAAAGCATAGCACATGATGCTTAATCTAAACTTTAACTTATAATATATAATAGAATATATTACCAAGTATATAATATATTATAGTATGAGCATAACAATATAGTATATCAAAGAGAAGAAACTAAATTATAAGATACAATTTAGCCTGGAATTTAGATCTCATTTATAACTAATTTATTATTTACATGAATCTATCTTAAACCAAACAGTTAGTATAATTTTGTAAATACTAATTTACTAAATACTAATTTGCTTACCTTCCATGGCAGACAATTCGCACAATCTAGAGTCGAACTATTTTCAGTGCGATGGTAAAATTAGTGTCATTTATGGTTTAAGTTGGTAGTTATTTAACCAGTTCGTGGTTAACAATTGTCAATGTAGTTTACATTGTCACGAATAATCGACTCACGCCACGGTTAAAACGCACGCCAAACTAGCTCAGCGGACGATAAGTAGAAGTGAATGTTATCCACTGAGAGTATTTAACGAATGAGGGAGTATTCAATAACTACAACCACATACCTATGGATTAAAATGCAATCTAAATACTGTTTTCATCTTATTCCGCGTAGATTATCCTCATTCAATGTTATAGATTCAATGAGTTCATTTAATGACTACTCAATATTGAATTAATTGGAAATCAATATTGCAGACTATAAAAATGTTGATGATGTAGACATATACAGTATACACTGTATATAGCACACATAGAAGAGTCTACTTAATACCCTTTCATACCCTATCTTACCAAATACTTAGGCACAATATATCAAGACATTTCCCCATATATTAGTTGGCTTTTGATTTCATGGATATTTAACACTAGATACTATATAGTTAGATGTTAAATGTCTATAGATATAGTTACATGTAGCTGTAGTTAGTTTAGGTTACGGCATAGGTTACGTCATGGTAAATAATGTATTACTGTGTATATTTAAACACAATTCCTCTGTACACATGATTGTAAACTAGCTAGGCGAGGGAGTGATATAATATAGAATAGATATATTCATATACATATATATATATATATATCTATATATATATATATATAATTTACAAACAATACATATAATAAATTGTAGTGAATAGGTCTTTAGTTAGATATCTAGGATTTATTATTGTAATCATTTCAAATTCATTATGTTCGATCTAAGATTATTATTATTTTATGTACTCGTGGTAATGTAATTTTAGTGGGTTTATATTATACTACCAAAGCTATTTAGTTAGATACAGTATATATATATATATATATATATATATATATATATATATATATATATATATATATATATAAGATATATACCACATGCGTTTACGTCTTATGTTGATATCAATCGGTTTTTATCATCGGGTTTTATATATTAATCAATCGGTTTTTTTTTGTTTTTTTTTTGTGAGAACAATTGCGAGACAACCACAAGCCAATGATGAGACAATAAAAATAAGTAGAAAAGCATAACATAATAATATCGTTTGGTTTTTTATATTTAAAATAATATTAAAAGAAACATATAATATATAATGAATTTTCAAAGATGAACAAATTTAATATGCAATCCAAAAAATAAATTTACTATATCAATTTAAACATATGTTTATAAAAAGATATTCAAGGGTGATTGATAATTAACGAATACCTTTGTTTGAATACAAATAATAGTAATCATTTATATATATATATATATTTAAAGTTAAACAATTCTAATAGTATTATCTAGTAAAGTGTTTTTTGAATGGATAATTAGTAGCATCATTTATAATTTTCTATTTTTTGGAAAATTGTAATTATATAGTTAGTAGTAATCATAGATTTCTAAATAAATATTGATATTCACGAAAAGAAGATTGTTTGAATTTCTTTGGAAAATGCAATTGTTTACATGAGATTAAATATCATTGGAAAGTGTTAGGTAGTGTCCCCGGTAGAGGTATCCATGGTGAGTCTAAACTGACTAGATTACAAATATTTAGATAAGTGATATTAGTAAAGTATGATGTTACTCATTGATTCCCAGTAATGATGATAGAATATTAATATTAACTAATATTAAATATAATATACATATTAATTAACAAATTAATAAAATATATAGCTCAAGTCTAAGCAAAAGGCGAATTCATTGTGTTACTCTCGGTATTTATCGTTATTGTAATTCGCTTAGCAGATTAGGCAATAGTCAATGCTTGTAAGCAATTATCGATGTATCCTGACCACAAAGTGATCAATGGACAATCGATTAACCGTGAATACAATTTTATTATTAATTGTATATGACTCACCATACATGCCTCTACCGGGGACATTACCAAATATCACTTTCAAATGATATTTAGTCTCACGAAAAAATTACATTTTCCAAAAAAATTCAGTTAATCTTCTTTCCCTGAATGTCAACATTTTCTAAAAATATTATTAATTATTACTAATTAACATACATTTATAATTTTGCAAAAAATATAACTTTATAAATATATATTACTGACTGACTAATCAGAGAAAATTTTACTAGAGCATACTACTAGAATTATCTTAAATATATTGATATATAAATGAATATTATTATTTTTATTAAAATCTCTTAAGATTTTACCCTCGAATATATATTTATTATAAACAAAGTAAATTTCCTTTTTTGATCGCATATAATATTTTATATTATTTTTTCATTTTTGTAAATTCAACTATAATAATATAATTATATATTATAGTTTTAACGTCTGATTTAAATATTATTTTGAATATAAAAAGCCAAACGATATTATTACCTATAACAAATATTTAATATATTTACAAATGCTTATAAGATTGTATTATAATTCATAATTATTGTAGGTTCTGTTGAAACTATTGAATTAGTATAAGGTAGTATATATACCCTAATATATTATATACTATTATATTTATATATAGAATATATTGCGATATATGCATTTATATGATATACAACTAAATAATACGAAGATCATTAAATGAATTTAATTCATTGATTAGTATTAGTCCTAATCCAAAGCTATGATTTAATTACATTTAATTCTAATTATATCAAGACAACATAAGCGCAAGTTATTGCCGATGGCAATATATATAAAGTGTAGAGACAAATATTAATTATTTTAATTATTTTTTCATTTTTGTAAATTCAACTATAATAATATAATTATATATTATAGGTTTTAACGTCTGATTTAAATATTATTTTGAATATAAAAAGCCAAACGATATTATTACCTATAACAAATATTTAATATATTTACAAGTGCTTATAAGATTGTATTATAAGTCATAATTATTGTAGGTTCTGTTGAAACTATTGAATTAGTATAATGTAGTATATATACTATAATATATTATATACTATTATATTTATATATAGATATATATACTATATTTATATTTATATATATACAACTAAATAATACGAAGATCATTAAATGAATTTAATTCATTGATTAGTATTAGTCCTAATCCAAAGCTATGATTTAATTACATGTAATTCTAATTATATAAAGACACCACAAGCGCAAGTTATTGCCGATGGCAATATATATAAAGTGTAGAGATAAATATTAATAATTTTAAGTATTATTTAATTATTTTAATTGGATGACATTACTGACAGCAATTCATAAAAAATATGTTAGGAGGTTAGAATTAAATAAATAATAAAAATATATTAAAAAATTATTAAAAATTTGATTGTACCATAATATTGCAGCATAATGCAGTTCATATATTCTATATGCTAGGTGTTAATGCATTTTATTCGCAATTATCGATATCGAATATGTTATGTATATATAGATGTATATAGATTTATATTTAAATGTATTACAAATCAGTGGATGAGAACATACCCTAGCATCAAATTTGTTTAAATTTATTAAAAAAAATCCACTCAGAACTATACTCATACACAGATAGAAACACCTGCCTCGTATACTATATAGTATATATAACCTTTATATATTTAATAAATTAATGTAGTTGGGTAGCCATACTTTGATCTTTAGTGTTAATGTATAGCATGAAGCAATATAATTTTGATTTGTGTTAAAGAACTCTGCATTTTGAGAATCTTTGACCATCTTAATAATATAATAACAATACATTGATTTTTTAATTTCAATTTCAACTGGAATTTGTGTTTAAATTTAGGTATACATATATATATATATACATAATATATAGAATACAGTATATAACAAACATACACGTGACACTAATGATGTTAAAAGTCTGATTTTATAAAACTAGGAAATTTTTTTAAAAATATATTCATTGATACCTTGGAAATAACTAGAATTTAATATTATATAGTTAAAGTACATATACACGATTACAGTTTATATTTCAATTGAATAAATCAAATCAATATTACCTAAATATATAATTATAATAATCATCATATGTCTCAAAATATTATTTTGAATATTATTTTAAAAATATTATTTTGAAAATAATAATATATTAAATTAAATGAAATATCAAATACAAATATAACTATTAATAATAAACAACTATTCCTACAAATATTAATAAAGATACAAACATTATAAACATAGATATGAAAAATATTATACGGAATACTGATTAATTTATAAATAAAGACACATATTCTATTAACTGATAAAACAAAAAAAATAAATAAATATATAATATATAATATTAATAAAAACCATAAAGAAATTATACAGTTTAATCTAAAATATAAAAGAAATAGATGAGGCTAATTATAGAAAAAAATAGAAATTAAAAATATTTATATTTTAACAAGAAAAAATGCAAATAATAAAATAAATTTATAAATACTAATTAAAAACAGAAGATACAGAATTGGTTAAAATTGGTTTATCCAAATGTTATAACAAATTATACCTAAATCAAATGAGAACACTTCAAATTGAGGCTAGGAATACATGTAATAAGGACAACAAATATAAAGTTAGAAAAATCAAGGGTAACATTTCAATTATTAAAATAAATAGAAATAAAAATAAATCCATTAATCAATGATAATAATTCATGATTATTATGCAATTCAGATTATAAATATTACACAAATTATCTATTAAATCAATTTAGCCTCGTACTGTAAATATTAGAAGTTAAAACAAAAATATTGTAAATTGTATACAATTATTGTATAATCTAAATAACGAATATTATGCTATAGCTCTCTCTGAGATATGGCTAACAGAATTAGAAGGACTTATTATATAACTATAATAAAAGAAATGGAAGATATACTTAATTATTAAAAAATGTTATAAAATATAAATAATTGATAATTATAAATATAAAAGTGTGTCATATTTATATACCTATTTTGTATCATTATCCTAATTCTAACATAAATTATTTAATAGATATCCTGGATAAAATTTTACCTGAATTAATTTATGAAGATTCTTTAATATGCGGTGATTTTTATTATAATACAATCTTTGATCTAAATGATATAATGGAAAAATATGCATATTCTCATACCATAAATAATATTATTTATAGGATTATTCCTATAAGAATTATAATAGATTCTAAAAATACAATTGATAATATCTACATTAGATGTATAGTAAAATCATTAGAAATGGAATGTTTGTCAGCTGCATTATTTTATATATTGGCATACTTTTTAATTTTATGGAAATATCACAAAAAAACAAATCATATCAAAAATAATTAAAATCAGTAATATGAATAATATGCAACACATTTAAACAATATAAATAAATAATTACAAAATATTACTTGGAATAATGTTATAAATAAAGAAAAAGTCGAATCTCGCATATAATAATTTCTTAATATATTTAAACATTTACATTAATACATTTAAACATATATATATATATATATATATATAAACACTGACCAATAGAAAGTATTCATATATTAAAAATCAATTTGTGGATATATAATATTATAAAAAATATAATTACAGAAAGAGAGCAATTATATGAAAAATTTATCAAAAATAACTCTCAATCCAAATTAAACAATATAAAATATGTAGAATGACCTACATGTAGAATCTAATTTATAAAAGAAATAAGATATGCTTATTACTCAAATAAACTAGAGTTCAGTTATAATCCAATACAATATTGGAAACTTCTAAATAATATGATGACAAAAATAAAAGTCAAGATAAAAATAGCATAGCATTTTTTATTGATGACAATACATAAAATAATCACAAATTAATTAGAAATTCTTATAACTATTTGATATCAATGAAAAATAACACAAACCATAAACACAACTAATTATTATTGAGTATTATTGATTATTCTAGTTAGCTACAGGAAATTACTAATTGAGTCCAATTATAGTATTATACATTGACTTTTCATCTTATGAGATATATTACTATTTATACAAGTGTTTTACATGTTAGATCAAATGTAATTCAAATCAATATGCTTATATGATATTGGTGGCATATGATGCACACACCTCTTTCTCTGGTTTTGTATTATTATTTGTATACAAATAACAATTATTTTTTGTCATCTCTCTATATACGTATCATATAATGGGAAATAAATAAATATGAATAATGTAAATATGTGTAAATAATGTAATTATTATATGAAATGTTTAAAATATAAATAAATTCTAAACTTTAATATAAAATAAATCTATTTTTATAATTATTATACAACAATTAACGAAATCAAAATATTGTTTCTTCATCACTGGATTTGAAATTGAGACTAATATATTATTTGAACTTAACCTAGCCGACATAACCACTAATAATATCATATCGTATGATCTACTACTAATCTTTCGGTACGAACATGGTGTAAGAACAGTAAAATGCAGTAACCTACAATACTGGCACGAGTCGACTAGCATAGATCAATTAATAATTAGAATTCACGAAGCACTAAATAGCCTATGCATTATTAGTGAGATATGGTGAATGCCCCGAAATAATCTGAGTGACCATGTAATGACCTCGCAATGAATCCTAGAGGTGATATACTGTAGACGTGATATACTGTTAGGTGTAAAACTAGCGTTACGGTAGTATAGAGGTAGTAAATATGTGATGTAAGGTTAGTTTAGAGGTAATATATGCATGGTATAGTTGTGGTGTACATGTAGTGTAGGCCCTACAATGTAGGGGTTATGAAATGTGATAATTATCAATATTAATATCCTGTCAAACAAATGGATAATACAAACAAGACAATAATGTAATTATTATATAATTCTATTTTAAGATGCATTACCTATGATTATGCAATAGTTACATAGTTTCGCAATAGTCTCAGAAAAACTGGACAAAATTATAATTGAGAAATTAAACCAGTCAAAGGAATTCACATTAAACAATTAAATAACGGCATTAAGGTTTTAATCAGTTTAATATAAACCTTTTTTAAAGCTAGCCAATTGATCTTTCTTGGGAATCTGGGATTTCTTCTTTTTGGAACGGCATAGTAGAGTCTCTGCAGAACTGCGAGAGGTCAGATTTCTTGACCTCAACACGCCAGATGATTCATGTTTATTGAGGGGCATGCCGATTGGGGTGTGGTCACTAATATGGTCTGTTCATGAGGAATAAGGATGTGTATGTAGTTGAATAGGGTGTAGGGTTAAAATTATAATGCATGGGGTTGATAAAATCTATTGTATAAGTAATAATTGTTAAGGAATATATTGAGCTATTTAATATAAACTAGCAAAAAATCTATGATATCATTTTTAGATTATATAAATTTTAATAAATTCACTTTATATTCTTATTTCATTTTATGAGAATTAAACTATTTAGGATTTTAGAGTTTAAATATATTGCATGCATAGAATGTAATATTTTATAATGTATAAATTCTATTTATATAGTAGATGAGTTATAATATTATAATTACTTGAAATCACATTATCCTAATTATAAATATATGCTGTATTGCTATATTTGCTGTATGGCTATATTGGTAACATTTTTAGACACTATTGCTCAATAGCAATTAAACTATTAAGCTAATATAAGTGTTTATATCAAAGTTGTATGCCACATATATGAATATAATTCAATATAATACAATTATAATATTAAAAAATGAACCATAATACAAATACAATAAAATTTGTTTATCTGTGTTTATTTGTTTATCTGTGTATAATGTACATTGTATAGTATGCATTTTAGACTGTATAGTGTGTATTATACACTGTATAGAATAGATTCTAGAACTATTAGAGAAAGATGAGCTAGTAAATAGATAAGATAATATCAACAGTAGAATAGGCTCTAGAATGAATAGAGAAAGATGAATAGGTAAAGAAATAAGATCATCAGTAAAAAATTCTCTAGAATCATTTTGATTAAAGTAAGATATGTAAGCAGAAAGATAAGATAATATAAGATATAAAATAAACTTAACTATGATACACAAAATACCCGCGAAGCTATTATCCTAGTTTTAAAACTATAACGATACCATTGAACTCTAGTCTAATTATCTAGGTGCATTTCTAGGATAACTTACCGGCTTTGATACAGTCAGAAGTTGATTTCGTTGACCTTTTTACCTCTTTGTCTTCCGAAGATCGTGGCCTCATGATTCGAAACGAAAAACTGCGGCGCATCCTCTGTAGAGGAAATGGAATATCATAACTGGTCAGATGTCGCTATAACAGGTCAAATGTCATCATAATAGGTCAGATGTCATCATAAGAAGTCATTATTGAGTCGAGAGGTTATATAGAAAGTATTATGCAATATTAATTGTATTTAATTATATAAATCGGGAAATTTGGAGAATTAGAACTTATGATGTTCCAATGTTAACAAGGTTTGGTTATTATTTATTATTCATAATTATTCCTAATGCTTGGCTATCTAAATATTATTTATATTATATATCCATATTAGTAGATACTACTGCAGATAAATACTGATATATATTTCCTATATATTCTTACTATTTTGAATGTATTTAATGTTATATACTTTTGTAAGTATATCTAACTATTTTAAAGTTCAATATGGCGCGGGAATTCATTCGTTTGTTGCCATATATAGAATACAAATACAGTGATATGATTTTATGAGGTGTGCGATGTAGTATTCAGTATTCAGTATTCAGTATTAAGTATTCAGTATTAAGTATTCAGTATTCAGTATTAAGTATTAAGTATTAAGTATTAAGTATTCGGTATTCAGTATTCGGTATCGAGTATTCGGTATCGAGTATTCGGTATCGAGTATTCGGTATCGAGTATTCGGTATCGAGTATTCGGTATCGAGTATTCGGTATCGAGTATTCGGTATCGAGTATTCGGTATCGAGTATTCGGTATCGAGTATTCGGTATCGAGTATTCGGTATCGAGTATTCGGTATCGAGTATTCGGTATCGAGTATTCGGTATCGAGTATTCGGTATCGAGTATTCGGTATCGAGTATTCGGTATCGAGTATTCGGTATCGAGTATTCGGTATCGAGTATTCGGTATCGAGTATTCGGTATCGAGTATTCGGTATCGAGTATTCGGTATCGAGTATTCGGTATCGAGTATTCGGTATCGAGTATTCGGTATCGAGTATTCGGTATCGAGTATTCGGTATCGAGTATTCGGTATCGAGTATTCGGTATCGAGTATTCGGTATCGAGTATTCGGTATCGAGTATTCGGTATCGAGTATTCGGTATCGAGTATTCGGTATCGAGTATTCGGTATCGAGTATTCGGTATCGAGTATTCGGTATCGAGTATTCGGTATCGAGTATTCGGTATCGAGTATTCGGTATCGAGTATTCGGTATCGAGTATTCGGTATCGAGTATTCGGTATCGAGTATTCGGTATCGAGTATTCGGTATCGAGTATTCGGTATCGAGTATTCGGTATCGAGTATTCGGTATCGAGTATTCGGTATCGAGTATTCGGTATCGAGTATTCGGTATCGAGTATTCGGTATCGAGTATTCGGTATCGAGTATTCGGTATCGAGTATTCGGTATCGAGTATTCGGTATCGAGTATTCGGTATCGAGTATTCGGTATCGAGTATTCGGTATCGAGTATTCGGTATCGAGTATTCGGTATCGAGTATTCGGTATCGAGTATTCGGTATCGAGTATTCGGTATCGAGTATTCGGTATCGAGTATTCGGTATCGAGTATTCGGTATCGAGTATTCGGTATCGAGTATTCGGTATCGAGTATTCGGTATCGAGTATTCGGTATCGAGTATTCGGTATCGAGTATTCGGTATCGAGTATTCGGTATCGAGTATTCGGTATCGAGTATTCGGTATCGAGTATTCGGTATCGAGTATTCGGTATCGAGTATTCGGTATCGAGTATTCGGTATCGAGTATTCGGTATCGAGTATTCGGTATCGAGTATTCGGTATCGAGTATTCGGTATCGAGTATTCGGTATCGAGTATTCGGTATCGAGTATTCGGTATCGAGTATTCGGTATCGAGTATTCGGTATCGAGTATTCGGTATCGAGTATTCGGTATCGAGTATTCGGTATCGAGTATTCGGTATCGAGTATTCGGTATCGAGTATTCGGTATCGAGTATTCGGTATCGAGTATTCGGTATCGAGTATTCGGTATCGAGTATTCGGTATCGAGTATTCGGTATCGAGTATTCGGTATCGAGTATTCGGTATCGAGTATTCGGTATCGAGTATTCGGTATCGAGTATTCGGTATCGAGTATTCGGTATCGAGTATTCGGTATTCGGTATTCGGTATTCGGTATTAAGTATTCGGTATTAAGTATTCGGTATTAAGTATTCGGTATTAAGTATTCGGTATTAAGTATTCGGTATTAAGTATTCGGTATTAAGTATTCGGTATTAAGTATTCGGTATTAAGTATTCGGTATTAAGTATTCGGTATTAAGTATTCGGTATTAAGTATTCGGTATTAAGTATTCGGTATTAAGTATTCGGTATTAAGTATTCGGTATTAAGTATTCGGTATTAAGTATTCGGTATTAAGTATTCGGTATTAAGTATTCGGTATTAAGTATTCGGTATTAAGTATTCGGTATTAAGTATTCGGTATTAAGTATTCGGTATTAAGTATTCGGTATTAAGTATTCGGTATTAAGTATTCGGTATTAAGTATTAAGTATTCGGTATTAAGTATTCGGTATTAAGTATTCGGTATTAAGTATTCGATATTAGGTATTCGGTATTAAGTATTAAGTATTCAGTATTAAGTATTCAGTATTAAGTATTAAGTATTAAGTATTAAGTATTAAGTATATTGTAAGTTCTGAGGTGATGTGAGGTATGGTGTGGGGTGATGTGTGAGGTTAGGTAGGGTATGGGATGTGTGAATTGAGGTGTGCGGTAGGGTGTGGGATGTGTGAGGTGAGGTGTGGGATGTGTGATGTGGAGTGCGCGTGGGAGGTGAAACTCCCAGCATGCGCACAATATATAACCAATATATATAACCAAAATATATAACCAAATTCTATTTTGGTAAAAAACATAATTCTACTTAAAAAAAATTCTATTGAATCTTATCTACATCTGAATTGAGAAAACTTGTTTTGTCATGTATATAAAGTAATAAATAACTATATATACACACACATACAAACTTATGTATATATACATATATATATATATATATATATATATATATATATATATATATATATATATATATTGATAAACTTAGTATACAAAACATAATACATAAAATATAATTATTGATTTTCACCATCATGTATATATAATATTTATATATAACATATGTCCAACACTTGCGCAATTTACTTGGATACATACCAACACACACCAACACACACCAACACACACCAACACACATATACATAGACATGGCACCTACCTTTATACAGATACACACAACAATATAAACCATGTTTCAGACTCTATGCACGGCACTACATAATTAATTACAATAATATATAAATATAATTTTAATACGAGTGAGTTATATATATATATATATATATATATATATATATATATATATATATATATATATATGTATATATATATATATATATATATTGTATATTATATACGCTGGAAATAATATGATGCATCAATTACACAAACACATTTTATTAATATTACAGTATTTCGACTGCCGGGTTTTGCGAGTATAATACGTACCGGAAATAGAATTGTACGATTTAGAGTATATGTGTATTTCTAAGACAACATGTACCACTAGGCAACGGATTAATTCATTTATTAATGCATACCGTTTAGCACTCATTACAAGTTACAGGAACAATCCAGAATTATTTAATAATCGAGACGATAAATACTTACAATATAGTATTGTACTATTACATATTATACATCTTACGACATTATTAATGTAAGCAATTCTATAAACTAAAAGGTTCTAATTACTACGGGGTACATTTTAATTGAGTTTTCGTTTATAGAGTATTGTCATTATGCAGGATTATTGTAATTTAAATGCGGTTATTAATATAAGACATATGTAAATGCGGTTATTAATATACGACATATGTAAATAAGGTTATTAATATACGACATATGTAAATAAGGTTATTAATATACGACATATGCAATATGTGGTTGTTTACATGCAAAATAGGTCATATGCGGTTGAAACAATATGACAATGTTGAAACAATGACTTCATAAAGTGATGACCAGTGGGCTAAATAATGTAAAGTATCGGTGAACCTAGAGTTTATGAGGTCACCCGTTAACTAAAACATGATCTATTAAAAATTCTATGAAATATCGCATTGTATTGTTGGAGATTACATCTTATCGTTCACCTTGAAGCATTTGGTCAAAGAACATCGTAAAGATCTCTGCGGCGTGACGTCATGGGCAACCGTACGGTGAACCCTATTGAACTGTCTGCGTAATGGTCTCCCCCTCCTCCTCTTTATTCTCTTCCTTCTGATCTTCCTCCTCCTCCTCTTTCGTTCCCTGATGGTAATGCGTCCTGGCGTATAACGTACTGCCCCCGACACGAAGCCGTGTATATTCCTCGTACGGGACAAACACAACAAACTACACATGGCAATATTGAAGGTAGGGGCGTTGCCTAGTAGGTGTGGGCGTGTCTAAAAGGGGATGTACTTGGTGTGGAATGGGTGTGAATTTACTGCTAAAATGTTGATGAATTCGAAATTAAGTTCTTACTTTATCAGTTAAATCACAAATATGTGTTGTCTTTTGGCATCTTCTTTATATTTATATGTTCTCTCTTTCTCTGTATCCTCTCCAACTATCCCTTTTCCTCGCTATTGTTCATGTATGTTATCATATTAATCTCCTAGTCACTTATTGTTATCTAAGTTTCTTTAGTAACTGTAGCATACGAGCGGACAGGTGTATGGTAGTGTATATAAGTCAGGTTAACGGTAGGATAAAGTAGCGGATTATTATCCCCGCATCACAACGACACTTGGCTAAGTAACTGAGAAACCGTTTTGTTTAAGATCATAAGTTAAATGAATTGAAATTGGCGGATAGGGAGGGGATGGTGTGATGTGGTGTGATGTGGTGT
Source organism: Osedax frankpressi (assembly GCA_964035775.1). Classification (NCBI taxonomy): domain Eukaryota; kingdom Metazoa; phylum Annelida; class Polychaeta; order Sabellida; family Siboglinidae; genus Osedax; species Osedax frankpressi. The sequence continues at coordinate 2,311,546 of OZ038312.1, read as the reverse complement.
GATGTGGTGTGTTGTGTGTCGCGGTGTGCTATTGTGTGCTGCGGTGTGTTGTTGTGTGCTGTGGCAAGGGTCGAATAGTGAAGTGGTGTGATGGGTATCTATTACACGAGAAGATTGTCATATAACATTTAGTCATTGGTATCCCCATTTACTGTACACATCATTTATTAACCCTTTACTCATAATAACTAGCGGCATTCAACGCGAAGGTATTATTGTAAAAAGTTCTTATAAAGGTAAATATACCAACTAATGAGTAGTAATAGTTTATACGGTTTATTAATATGCAATTAATCTAAATAATATAACCTCTAACCTCTAAAGCCACGTGTTATATAATATTTCATCATACTTTTACCTCTACCAGCAATAGATTTCATATCACGCAGTTTTAAAGTAAATTACAGTTTTTATTAACTTATTTAATATGATTTCATATTAATAGTAATCTATTTAGACGAATCGCTAACGTACGATATATCTCTATATAGTCTACAGTGTAAGATTGATATATATATATCCTAGATTGTAAGCCCTTACAATCTAGTACCTGTCGTATAGGTATACTATACAGTGTATGCTATACTATAAATATAGTCTATGGTCTATATTACTATGTACACTGTACAGTGTACAGTATACATTGTACAATGTACAGTGTACAGGAAGTTTACCGGAAGTTTACCGGAAGTATCTACAGTGTACATTGTACAAAGTACAGTATATAATGTACACTGTATACTGTACATTGTACCGTATATAATGTATACTGTACAGTGTACACTGTACATTGTAAAATGCAATCTACACGAGGGGCATAGTACTTCAACATGCACATTTAAACTGCTTCTAAATTTAGATGATAGTAGAGCCTCTCATTATGAATTATTGTACTATGGCATTGTATAGCTTCACCGGTCACATGATCACCACTCAACTTATATCATTCTTACACCACATATGCATCACTTTACATAACTATTGCGTAACTGTTACGTAATTATTACATCACTATTACATCTCTCTGTTTTTACCGGAATTCGCAGTTGTAGAAATAAAATGTTATTGATTCTATATCAAATAGTAATTTAAAAATTCTAAATATAAGAGATTTGCTCACCTGTGAAATTCTAGGAATTATTAGTAATCTTTAGTAAGTGTAGGCTCTACACTGTAGGGGGTAAGGGGAACTTGTGTGTAGGGGGTAAGGGGACCTTATGTATAGGGAGGTAAGGGGAACTTGTGTAGGGAGGTAAGGGGAACTTGTGTAGGGAGGTAAGGGGAACTTGTGTAGGGAGGTAAGGGGAACTTGTGTGTAGGGAGGTAAGGGGAACTTATGTAGGGAGGTAAGGGGAACTTGTGTAAGGAGGTAAGGGGAACTTGTGTGTAGGGAGGTAAGGGGAACTTGTGTAGGGAGGTAAGGGGAACTTGTGTGTAGGGAGGTAAGGGGAACTTGTGTGTAGGGAGGTAAGGGGAACTTGTGTAGGGAGGTAAGGGGAACTTATGTAGGGAGGTAAGGGGAACTTGTGTAGGGAGGTAAGGGGAACTTGTGTAGGGAGGTAAGGGGAACTTGTGTGTAGGGAGGTAAGGGGAACTTGTGTAGGGAGGTAAGGGGAACTTATGTAGGGAGGTAAGGGGAACTTGTGTAGGGAGGTAAGGGGAACTTGTGTAGGGAGGTAAGGGGAACTTGTGTAGGGAGGTAAGGGGAACTTGTGTGTAGGGAGGTAAGGGGAACTTGTGTAGGGAGGTAAGGGGAACTTGTGTGTAGGGAGGTAAGGGGAACTTGTGTGTAGGGAGGTAAGGGGAACTTGTGTGTAGGGAGGTAAGGGGAACTTGTGTAGGGGGGTAAGGGGAACTTGTGTGTAGGGAGGTAAGGGGAACTTGTGTAGGGAGGTAAGGGGAACTTGTGTGTAGGGGGGTAAGGGGAACTTGTGTAGGGAGGTAAGGGGAACTTGTGTAGGGAGGTAAGGGGAACTTGTGTGTAGGGAGGTAAGGGGAACTTGTGTGTAGGGAGGTAAGGGGAACTTGTGTAGGGAGGTAAGGGGAACTTGTGTAGGGAGGTAAGGGGAACTTGTGTGTAGGGAGGTAAGGGGAACTTGTGTAGGGAGGTAAGGGGAACTTGTGTGTAGGGAGGTAAGGGGAACTTGTGTGTAGGGAGGTAAGGGGAAATTGTGTGTAGGGAGGTAAGGGGAACTTGTGTAGGGAGGTAAGGGGAACTTGTGTGTAGGGAGGTAAGGGGAACTTGTGTAGGGAGGTAAGGGGAACTTGTGTGTAGGGAGGTAAGGGGAACTTGTGTAGGGAGGTAAGGGGAACTTGTGTGTAGGGAGGTAAGGGGAACTTGTGTAGGGAGGTAAGGGGAACTTGTGTGTAGGGAGGTAAGGGGAACTTGTGTGTAAGGAGGTAAGGGGAACTTGTGTGTAGGGAGGTAAGAGGAACTTGTGTGTAGGGAGGTAAGGGGAACTTGTGTAAGGAGGTAAGGGGAACTTGTGTGTAGGGAGGTAAGGGGAACTTGTGTGTAGGGAGGTAAGGGGAACTTGTGTGTAGGGAGGTAAGGGGAACTTGTGTGTAGGGAGGTAAGGGGAACTTGTGTAGGGAGGTAAGGGGAACTTGTGTGTAGGGAGGTAAGGGGAACTTGTGTGTAGGGAGGTAAGGGGAACTTGTGTGTAGGGAGGTAAGGGGAACTTGTGTGTAGGGAGGTAAGGGGAACTTGTGTGTAGGGAGGTAAGGGGAACTTGTGCAGGGAGGTAAGGGGAACTTGTGTGTAGGGAGGTAAGGGGAACTTGTGTAGGGAGGTAAGGGGAACTTGTGTGTAGGGAGGTAAGGGGAACTTGTGTAGGGAGGTAAGGGGAACTTGTGTGTAGGGAGGTAAGGGGAACTTGTGTAGGGAGGTAAGGGGAACTTGTGTGTAGGGAGGTAAGGGGAACTTGTGTGTAGGGAGGTAAGGGGAACTTGTGTGTAGGGAGGTAAGGGGAACTTGTGTGTAGGGAGGTAAGGGGAACTTGTGTGTAGGGAGGTAAGGGGAACTTGTGTGTAGGGAGGTAAGGGGAACTTGTGTAGGGAGGTAAGGGGAACTTGTGTAGGGAGGTAAGGGGAACTTGTGTGTAGGGAGGTAAGGGGAACTTGTGTAGGGAGGTAAGGGGAACTTGTATGTAGGGAGGTAAGGGGAACTTGTGTGTAGGGAGGTAAGAGGAACTTGTGTGTAGGGAGGTAAGGGGAACTTGTGTAGGGAGGTAAGGGGAACTTGTGTGTAGGGAGGTAAGGGGAACTTGTGTGTAGGGAGGTAAGGGGAACTTGTGTAGGGAGGTAAGGGGAACTTGTGTGTAGGGAGGTAATGGGAACTTGTGTGTAGGGAGGTAAGGGGAACTTGTGTGTAGGGAGGTAAGGGGAACTTGTGTGTAGGGAGGTAAGGGGAACTTGTGTGTAGGGAGGTAAGGGGAACTTGTGTGTAGGGAGGTAAGGGGAACTTGTGTGTAGGGAGGTAAGGGGAACTTGTGTAGGGAGGTAAGGGGAACTTGTGTGTAGGGAGGTAAGGGGAACTTGTGTGTAGGGAGGTAAGGGGAACTTGTGTAGGGAGGTAAGGGGAACTTGTGTAGGGAGGTAAGGGGAACTTGTGTGTAGGGAGGTAAGGGGAACTTGTGTAGGGAGGTAAGGGGAACTTGTGTGTAGGGAGGTAAGGGGAACTTGTGTAGGGAGGTAAGGGGAACTTGTGTGTAGGGAGGTAAGGGGAACTTGTGTAGGGAGGTAAGGGGAACTTGTGTGTAGGGAGGTAAGGGGAACTTGTGTGTAGGGAGGTAAGGGGAACTTGTGTAGGGAGGTAAGGGGAACTTGTATGTAGGGAGGTAAGGGGAACTTGTGTGTAGGGAGGTAAGGGGAACTTGTGTAGGGAGGTAAGAGGAACTTGTGTGTAGGGAGGTAAGGGGAACTTGTGTGTAGGGAGGTAAGAGGAACTTGTGTAGGGAGGTAAGGGGAACTTGTGTGTAGGGAGGTAAGGGGAACTTGTGTGTAGGGAGGTAAGGGGAACTTGTATGTAGGGAGGTAAGGGGAACTTGTGTGTAGGGAGGTAAGGGGAACTTGTGTGTAGGGAGGTAAGGATAACTTGTGTAGGGAGGTAAGGGGAACTTGTGTGTAGGGAGGTAAGGGGAACTTGTGTAGGGAGGTAAGGGGAACTTGTGTGTAGGGAGGTAAGGGGAACTTGTGTGTAGGGAGGTAAGGGGAACTTGTGTGTAGGGAGGTAAGGGGAACTTGTGTAGGGAGGTAAGGGGAACTTGTGTAGGGAGGTAAGGGGAACTTGTGTGTAGGGAGGTAAGGGGAACTTGTGTGTAGGGAGGTAAGAGGAACTTGTGTGTAGGGAGGTAAGGGGAACTTGTGTGTAGGGAGGTAAGGGGAACTTGTGTGTAGGGAGGTAAGAGGAACTTGTGTGTAGGGAGGTAAGGGGAACTTGTGTGTAGGGAGGTAAGGGGAACTTGTGTGTAGGGAGGTAAGGATAACTTGTGTAGGGAGGTAAGGGGAACTTGTGTGTAGGGAGGTAAGGGGAACTTGTGTGTAGGGAGGTAAGGGGAACTTGTGTGTAGGGAGGTAAGGGGAACTTGTGTGTAGGGAGGTAAGGGGAACTTGTGTGTAGGGAGGTAAGGGGAACTTGTGTGTAGGGAGGTAAGGGGAACTTGTGTGTAGGGAGGTAAGGGGAACTTGTGTGTAGGGAGGTAAGAGGAACTTGTGTGTAGGGAGGTAAGGGGAACTTGTGTGTAGGGAGGTAAGGGGAACTTGTGTGTAGGGAGGTAAGGATAACTTGTGTAGGGAGGTAAGGGGAACTTGTGTGTAGGGAGGTAAGGGGAACTTGTGTGTAGGGAGGTAAGGGGAACTTGTGTGTAGGGAGGTAAGGGGAACTTGTGTGTAGGGAGGTAAGGATAACTTGTGTAGGGAGGTAAGGGGAACTTGTGTGTAGGGAGGTAAGGGGAACTTGTGTGTAGGGAGGTAAGGGGAACTTGTGTGTAGGGAGGTAAGGGGAACTTGTGTGTAGGGAGGTAAGGGGAACTTGTGTAGGGAGGTAAGGGGAACTTGTGTGTAGGGGTGTAAGGGGAACTTGTGTGTAGGGAGGTAAGAGGAACTTGTGTGTAGGGAGGTAAGGGGAACTTGTGTGTAGGGAGGTAAGGGGAACTTGTGTGTAGGGAGGTAAGGGGAACTTGTGTAGGGAGGTAAGGGGAACTTGTATGTAGGGAGGTAAGGGGAACTTGTGTGTAGGGAGGTAAGAGGAACTTGTGTGTAGGGAGGTAAGGGGAACTTGTGTAGGGAGGTAAGAGGAACTTGTGTGTAGGGAGGTAAGGGGAACTTGTGTAGGGAGGTAAGAGGAACTTGTGTGTAGGGAGGTAAGGGGAACTTGTGTGTAGGGAGGTAAGGGGAACTTGTGTGTAGGGAGGTAAGGGGAACTTGTGTAGGGAGGTAAGGGGAACTTGTGTGTAGGGAGGTAAGGGGAACTTGTGTGTAGGGAGGTAAGGGGAACTTGTGTAGGGAGGTAAGGGGAACTTGTGTAGGGAGGTAAGGGGAACCTGTGTAGGGAGGTAAGGGGAACTTGTGTAGGGAGGTAAGGGGAACTTGTGTAGGGAGGTAAGGGGAACTTGTGTAGGGAGGTAAGGGGAACTTGTGTAGGGAGGTAAGGGGAACTTGTGTGTAGGGAGGTAAGGGGAACGTGTGTAGGGAGGTAAGAGGAACTTGTGTAGGGAGGTAAGGGGAACTTGTGTAGGGAGGTAAGGGGAACTTGTGTAGGGAGGTAAGGGGAACTTGTGTAGGGAGGTAAGGGGAACTTGTGTGTAGGGAGGTAAGGGGAACGTGTGTAGGGAGGTAAGAGGAACTTGTGTAGGGAGGTAAGGGGAACTTGTGTAGGGAGGTAAGGGGAACTTGTGTAGGGAGGTAAGGGGAACTTGTGTGTAGGGAGGTAAGGGGAACTTGTGTGTAGGGAGGTAAGGGGAACTTGTGTGTAGGGAGGTAAGGGGAACTTGTGTGTAGGGAGGTAAGGGGAACTTGTGTAGGGAGGTAAGGGGAACTTGTGTGTAGGGAGGTAAGGGGAACGTGTGTAGGGAGGTAAGGGGAACTTGTGTAGGGAGGTAAGGGGAACTTGTGTGTAGGGAGGTAAGGGGAACTTGTGTGTAGGGAGGTAAGGGGAACTTGTGTGTAGGGAGGTAAGGGGAACTTGTGTGTAGGGAGGTAAGGGGAACTTGTGTATAGGGAGGTAAGGGGAACTTGTGTGTAGGGAGGTAAGAGGAACTTGTATGTAGGGAGGTAAGGGGAACTTGTGTGTAGGGAGGTAAGGGGAACTTGTGTGTAGGGAGGTAAGGGGAACTTGTGTGTAGGGAGGTAAGGGGAACTTGTGTGTAGGGAGGTAAGGGGAACTTGTGTGTAGGGAGGTAAGGGGAACTTGTGTGTAGGGAGGTAAGGGGAACTTGTGTGTAGGGAGGTAAGGGGAACTTGTGTGTAGGGAGGTAAGGGGAACTTGTGTAGGGAGGTAAGGGGATCTTGTGTAGGGAGGTAAGGGGAACTTGTGTGTAGGGAGGTAAGGGGAACTTGTGTAGGGAGGTAAGGGGAACTTGTGTGTAGGGAGGTAAGGGGAACTTGTGTGTAGGGAGGTAAGGGGAACTTGTGTGTAGGGAGGTAAGGGGAACTTGTGTAGGGAGGTAAGGGGAACTTGTGTGTAGGGAGGTAAGGGGAACTTGTGTGTAGGGAGGTAAGGGGAACTTGTGTGTAGGGAGGTAAGGGGAACTTGTGTGTAGGGAGGTAAGGGGAACTTGTGTAGGGAGGTAAGGGGATCTTGTGTGTAGGGAGGTAAGGGGAACTTGTGTGTAGGGAGGTAATGGGAACTTGTGTAGGGAGGTAAGGGGAACTTGTGTAGGGAGGTAAGGGGAAATTGTGTGTAAGGAGGTAAGGGGAACTTGTGTAGGGAGGTAAGGGGAACTTGTGTGTAGGGAGGTAAGGGGAACTTGTGTGTAGGGAGGTAAGGTGAACTTGTGTGTAGGGAGGTAAGAGGAACTTGTGTGTAAGGAGGTAAGAGGAACTTGTGTAGGGAGGTAAGGGGAACTTGTGTGTAGGGAGGTAAGGGGAACTTGTGTGTAGGGGTGTAAGGGGAACTTGTGTGTAGGGAGGTAAGGGGAACTTGTGTAGGGAGGTAAGAGGAACTTGTGTGTAAGGAGGTAAGAGGAACTTGTGTAGGGAGGTAAGGGGAACTTGTGTGTAGGGAGGTAAGGGGAACTTGTGTGTAGGGAGGTAAGGGGAACTTGTGTGTAGGGAGGTAAGGGGAACTTGTGTGTAGGGAGGTAAGGGGAACTTGTGTAGGGAGGTAAGAGGAACTTGTGTGTAAGGAGGTAAGAGGAACTTGTGTAGGGAGGTAAGAGGAACTTGTGTGTAAGGAGGTAAGAGGAACTTGTGTAGGGAGGTAAGGGGAACTTGTGTGTAGGGAGGTAAGGGGAACTTGTGTGTAAGGAGGTAAGGGGAACTTGTGTAGGGAGGTAAGGGGAACTTGTGTAGGGAGGTAAGGGGAACTTGTGTGTAGGGAGGTAAGAGGAACTTGTGTAGGGAGGTAAGGGGAACTTGTGTGTAGGGAGGTAAGGGGAACTTGTGTGTAGGGAGGTAAGGGGAACTTGTGTGTAGGGAGGTAAGGGGAACTTGTGTAGGGAGGTAAGGGGAACTTGTGTGTAGGGAGGTAAGGGGAACTTGTGTGTAGGGAGGTAAGGGGAACTTGTGTAGGGAGGTAAGGGGAACTTGTGTGTAGGGAGGTAAGAGGAACTTGTGTAGGGAGGTAAGGGGAACTTGTGTGTAGGGAGGTAAGGGGAACTTGTGTGTAGGGAGGTAAGGGGAACTTGTGTAGGGAGGTAAGGGGAACTTGTGTGTAGGGAGGTAAGGGGAACTTGTGTAGGGAGGTAAGGGGAACTTGTGTAGGGAGGTAAGGGGAACTTGTGTGTAAGGAGGTAAGGGGAACTTGTGTAGGGAGGTAAGGGGAACTTGTGTAGGGAGGTAAGAGGAACTTGTGTGTAGGGAAGTAAGGGGAACTTGTGTGTAGGGAGGTAAGGGGAACTTGTGTAGGGAGGTAAGGGGAACTTGTGTGTAGGGAGGTAAGGGGAACTTGTGTAGGGAGGTAAGGAGAACTTATGTGTAGGGAGGTAAGGGGAACTTGTGTAGGGAGGTAAGGGGAACTTGTGTGTAGGGAGGTAAGGGGAACTTGTGTGTAGGGAGGTAAGGGGAACTTGTGTAGGGGGGTAAGGGGAACTTGTGTGTAGGGAGGTAAGGGGAACTTGTGTAGGGAGGTAAGAGGAACTTGTGTGTAGGGAGGTAAGGGGAACTTGTGTAGGGAGGTAAGGGGAACTTGTGTAGGGAGGTAAGGGGAACTTGTGTGTAGGGAGGTAAGGGGAACTTGTGTAGGGAGGTAAGGGGAACTTGTGTGTAGGGGTGTAAGGGGAACTTGTGTGTAGGGAGGTAAGGGGAACTTGTGTGTAGGGAGGTAAGAGGAACTTGTGTGTAGGGAGGTAATGGGAACTTGTGTAGGGAGGTAAGGGGAACTTGTGTGTAGGGAGGTAAGGGGAACTTGTGTAGGGAGGTAAGAGGAACTTGTGTAGGGAGGTAAGGGGAACTTGTGTGTAGGGAGGTAAGGGGAACTTGTGTAGGGAGGTAAGGGGAACTTGTGTGTAGGGAGGTAAGGGGAACTTGTGTGTAGGGAGGTAAGGGGAACTTGTGTGTAGGGAGGTAAGGGGAACGTGTGTGTAGGGAGGTAAGGGGAACTTGTGTGTAAGGAGGTAAGGGGAACTTGTGTGTAGGGAGGTAAGGGGAACTTGTGTAGGGAGGTAAGGGGAACTTGTGTATAGGGAGGTAAGGGGAACTTGTGTAGGGAGGTAAGAGGAACTTGTGTGTAGGGAGGTAAGGGGAACTTGTGTGTAGGGAGGTAAGGGGAACTTGTGTGTAGGGAGGTAAGGGGAACTTGTGTAGGGAGGTAAGGGGAACTTGTGTGTAGGGGTGTAAGGGGAACTTGTGTGTAGGGAGGTAAGGGGAACTTGTGTGTAGGGAGGTAAGGGGAACTTGTGTGTAGGGAGGTAAGAGGAACTTGTGTGTAGGGAGGTAAGGGGAACTTGTGTGTAGGGGGTAAGGGGAACTTGTGTGTAGGGAGGTAAGGGGAACTTGTGTAAGGAGGTAAGGGGAACTTGTGTGTAGGGAGGTAAGGGGAACTTGTGTGTAGGGGGTAAGGGGAACTTGTGTGTAGGGAGGTAAGGGGAACTTGTGTGTAGGGAGGTAAGAGGAACTTGTGTAGGGAGGTAAGGGGAACTTGTGTAGGGAGGTAAGGGGAACTTGTGTAGGGAGGTAAGGGGAACTTGTGTGTAGGGAGGTAAGGGGAACTTGTGTGTAGGGAGGTAAGGGGAACTTGTGTGTAGGGAGGTAAGGGGAACTTGTGTGTAGGGAGGTAAGGGGAACTTGTGTGTAGGGAGGTAAGGGGAACTTGTGTGTAGGGAGGTAAGGGGAACTTGTGTAGGGAGGTAAAGGGAACTTGTGTGTAGGGAGGTAAGGGGAACTTGTGTAGGGAGGTAAGGGGAACTTGTGTGTAGGGAGGTAAGGGGAACTTGTGTGTAGGGAGGTAAGGGGAACTTGTGTGTAGGGAGGTAAGGGGAACTTGTGTGTAGGGAGGTAAGAGGAACTTGTGTGTAGGGAGGTAAGGGGAACTTGTGTGTAGGGAGGTAAGGGGAACTTGTGTGTAGGGAGGTAAGGGGAACTTGTGTGTAGGGGAACTTGTGTGTAGGGAGGTAAGGGGAACTTGTGTGTAGGGAGGTAAGGGGAACTTGTGTGTAGGGAGGTAAGGGGAACTTGTGTAGGGAGGTAAGGGGAACTTGTGTAGGGAGGTAAGGGGAACTTGTGTGTAGGGAGGTAAGGGGAACTTGTGTGTAGGGAGGTAAGGGGAACTTGTGTAGGGAGGTAAGGGGAACTTGTGTGTAGGGAGGTAAGGGGAACTTGTGTGTAGGGAGGTAAGGGGAACTTGTGTGTAGGGAGGTAAGGGGAACTTGTGTAGGGAGGTAAGGAGAACTTGTGTGTAGGGAGGTAAGGGGAACTTGTGTGTAGGGAGGTAAGGGGAACTTGTGTGTAGGGAGGTAAGGGGAACTTGTGTGTAGGGAGGTAAGGGGAACTTGTGTGTAGGGAGGTAAGGGGAACTTGTGTAGGGAGGTAAAGGGAACTTGTGTGTAGGGAGGTAAGGGGAACTTGTGTAGGGAGGTAAGGGGAACTTGTGTGTAGGGAGGTAAGGGGAACTTGTGTGTAGGGAGGTAAGGGGAACTTGTGTGTAGGGAGGTAAGGGGAACTTGTGTGTAGGGAGGTAAGAGGAACTTGTGTGTAGGGAGGTAAGGGGAACTTGTGTGTAGGGAGGTAAGGGGAACTTGTGTAGGGAGGTAAGGGGAACTTGTTTGTAGGGAGGTAAGGGGAACTTGTGTAGGGAGGTAAGGGGAACTTGTGTGTAGGGAGGTAAGGGGAACTTGTGTATAAGGAGGTAAGAGGAACTTGTGTAGGGAGGTAAGGGGAACTTGTGTAGGGAGGTAAGGGGAACTTGTGTGTAGGGAGGTAAGGGGAACTTGTGTAGGGAGGTAAGGGGAACTTGTGTGTAGGGAGGTAAGGGGAACTTGTGTAGGGAGGTAAGGGGAACTTGTGTGTAGGGAGGTAAGGGGAACTTGTGTAGGGAGGTAAGGGGAACTTGTGTGTAGGGAGGTAAGGGGAACTTGTGTGTAGGGAGGTAAGGGGAACTTGTGTGTAGGGAGGTAAGGGGAACTTGTGTAGGGAGGTAAGGGGAACTTGTGTGTAGGGAGGTAAGGGGAACTTGTGTAGGGAGGTAAGGGGAACTTGTGTGTAGGGAGGTAAGGGGAACTTGTGTGTAGGGAGGTAAGGGGAACTTGTGTGTAGGGAGGTAAGAGGAACTTGTGTGTAGGGAGGTAAGGGGAACTTGTGTGTAGGGAGGTAAGGGGAACTTGTGTAGGGAGTAATGGGAACTTGTGTAGGGAGGTAAGGGGAACTTGTGTGTAGGGAGGTAAGGGGAACTTGTGTGTAGGGAGGTAAGGGGAACTTGTGTGTAGGGAGGTAAGGGGAACTTGTGTGTAGGGAGGTAAGAGGAACTTGTGTGTAGGGAGGTAAGAGGAACTTGTGTGTAGGGAGGTAAGGGGAACTTGTGTGTAGGGAGGTAAGGGGAACTTGTGTGTAGGGAGGTAAGGGGAACTTGTGTGTAGGGGAACTTGTGTGTAGGGAGGTAAGGGGAACTTGTGTGTAGGGAGGTAAGGGGAACTTGTGTGTAGGGAGGTAAGGGGAACTTGTGTGTAGGGAGGTAAGGGGAACTTGTGTAGGGAGGTAAGGGGAACTTGTGTTTAGGGAGGTAAGGATAACTTGTGTAGGGAGGTAAGGGGAACTTGTGTGTAGGGAGGTAAGAGGAACTTGTGTGTAGGGAGGTAAGGGGAACTTGTGTAGGGAGGTAAGGGGAACTTGTGTGTAGGGAGGTAAGGGGAACTTGTGTAGGGAGGTAAGGGGAACTTGTGTGTAGGGAGGTAAGGGGAACTTGTGTGTAGGGAGGTAAGGGGAACTTGTGTGTAAGGAGGTAAGGGGAACTTGTGTAGGGAGGTAAGGGGAACTTGTGTGTAGGGAGGTAAGAGGAACTTGTGTGTAGGGAGGTAAGGGGAACTTGTGTGTAGGGAGGTAAGGGGAACTTGTGTAGGGAGGTAAGGGGAACTTGTGTGTAGGGGTGTAAGGGGAACTTGTGTGTAGGGAGGTAAGGGGAACTTGTGTAGGGAGGTAAGGGGAACTTGTGTGTAGGGAGGTAAGGGGAACTTGTGTGTAGGGAGGTAAGGGGAACTTGTGTGTAGGGTGTAAGGGGAACTTGTGTGTAGGGAGGTAAGGGGAACTTGTGTAAGGAGGTAAGGGGAACTTGTGTGTAGGGAGGTAAGGGGAACTTGTGTGTAGGGAGGTAAGGGGAACTTGTGTGTAGGGAGGTAAGGGGAACTTGTGTAGGGAGGTAAGGGGAACTTGTGTAGGGAGGTAAGGGGAACTTGTGTGTAGGGAGGTAAGGGGAACTTGTGTGTAGGGAGGTAAGGGGAACTTGTGTGTAGGGAGGTAAGGGGAACTTGTGTGTAGGGAGGTAAGGGGAACTTGTGTGTAGGGAGGTAAGGGGAACTTGTGTGTAGGGAGGTAAGGGGAACTTGTGTGTAGGGAGGTAAGGGGAACTTGTGTGTAGGGAGGTAAGGGGAACTTGTGTAGGGAGGTAAGGGGAACTTGTGTAGGGAGGTAAGGGGAACTTGTGTGTAGGGAGGTAAGGGGAACTTGTGTGTAGGGAGGTAAGGGGAACTTGTGTGTAGGGAGGTAAGGGGAACTTGTGTAGGGAGGTAAGGGGAACTTGTGTGTAGGGAGGTAAGGGGAACTTGTGTAGGGAGGTAAGAGGAACTTGTGTGTAGGGAGGTAAGGGGAACTTGTGTGTAGGGAGGTAAGGGGAACTTGTGTGTAGGGAGGTAAGGGGAACTTGTGTGTAGGGAGGTAAGGGGAACTTGTGTGTAGGGAGGTAAGGGGAACTTGTGTAGGGAGGTAAGGGGAACTTGTGTAGGGAGGTAAGGGGAACTTGTGTGTAGGGAGGTAAGGGGAACTTGTGTGTAAGGAGGTAAGGGGAACTTGTGTGTAGGGAGGTAAGGGGAACTTGTGTGTAGGGGGGTAAGGGGAACTTGTGTGTAGGGAGGTAAGGGGAACTTGTGTAAGGAGGTAAGGGGAACTTGTGTGTAGGGAGGTAAGGGGAACTTGTGTGTAGGGAGGTAAGGGGAACTTGTGTGTAGGGAGGTAAGGGGAACTTGTGTGTAGGGAGGTAAGGGGAACTTGTGTGTAGGGAGGTAAGGGGAACTTGTGTGTAGGGAGGTAAGGGGAACTTGTGTGTAGGGAGGTAAGGGGAACTTGTGTAGGGAGGTAAGGGGAACTTGTGTAGGGAGGTAAGAGGAACTTGTGTGTAGGGAGGTAAGGGGAACTTGTGTGTAGGGAGGTAAGGGGAACTTGTGTGTAGGGAGGTAAGGGGAACTTGTGTGTAGGGAGGTAAGGGGAACTTGTGTGTAGGGAGGTAAGGGGAACTTGTGTGTAGGGAGGTAAGGGGAACTTGTGTAGGGAGGTAAGGGGAACTTGTGTGTAGGGAGGTAAGGGGAACTTGTGTGTAGGGAGGTAAGAGGAACTTGTGTGTAGGGAGGTAAGGGGAACTTGTGTGTAGGGAGGTAAGGGGAACTTGTGTGTAGGGAGGTAAGGGGAACTTGTGTAGGGAGGTAAGAGGAACTTGTGTGTAGGGAGGTAAGGGGAACTTGTGTGTAGGGAGGTAAGGAGAACTTGTGTAGGGAGGTAAGGGGAACTTGTGTGTAGGGAGGTAAGAGGAACTTGTGTGTAGGGAGGTAAGGGGAACTTGTGTGTAGGGAGGTAAGAGGAACTTGTGTGTAGGGAGGTAAGGGGAACTTGTGTGTAGGGAGGTAAGGGGAACTTGTGTAGGGAGGTAAGGGGAACTTGTGTGTAGGGAGGTAAGGGGAACTTGTGTGTAGGGAGGTAAGGGGAACTTGTGTAGGGAGGTAAGAGGAACTTGTGTGTAGGGAGGTAAAGGGAACTTGTGTGTAGGGAGGTAAGGGGAACTTGTGTGTAGGGAGGTAAGGGGAACTTGTGTAGGGAGGTAAGAGGAACTTGTGTGTAGGGAGGTAAAGGGAACTTGTGTGTAGGGAGGTAAGAGGAACTTGTGTGTAGGGAGGTAAGGGGAACTTGTGTATAGGGAGGTAAGGGGAACTTGTGTGTAGGGAGGTAAGTGGAACTTGTGTGTAGGGAGGTAAGGGGAACTTGTGTGTAGGGAGGTAAGGGGAACATGTGTGTAGGGAGGTAAGAGGAACTTGTGTAGGGAGGTAAGGGGAACTTGTGTAGGGAGGTAAGGGGAACTTGTGTGTAGGGAGGTAAGGGGAACTTGTGTAGGGAGGTAAGGGGAACTTGTGTGTAGGGAGGTAAGGGGAACTTGTGTAGGGAGGTAAGGGGAACTTGTGTAGGGAGGTAAGAGGAACTTGTGTGTAGGGAGGTAAGGGGAACTTGTGTAGGGAGGTAAGGGGAACTTGTGTGTAGGGAGGTAAGGGGAACTTGTGTGTAGGGAGGTAAGGGGAACTTGTGTAGGGAGGTAAGAGGAACTTGTGTAGGGAGGTAAGGGGAACTTGTGTAGGGAGGTAAGGGGAACTTGTGTGTAGGGAGGTAAGGGGAACTTGTGTAGGGAGGTAAGGGGAACTTGTGTAGGGAGGTAAGGGGAACTTGTGTGTAGGGAGGTAAGAGGAACTTGTGTGTAGGGAGGTAAGGGGAACTTGTGTGTAGGGAGGTAAGAGGAACTTGTGTAGGGAGGTAAGGGGAACTTGTGTGTAGGGAGGTAAGGGGAACTTGTGTAGGGAGGTAAGGGGAACTTGTGTGTAGGGAAGTAAGAGGAACTTGTGTAGGGAGGTAAGGGGAACTTGTGTAGGGAGGTAAGGGGAACTTGTGTGTAGGGAGGTAAGGGGAACTTGTGTAGGGAGGTAAGGGGAACTTGTGTGTAGGGAGGTAAGGGGAACTTGTGTGTAGGGAGGTAAGGGGAACTTGTGTAGGGAGGTAAGGGGAACTTGTGTGTAGGGAGGTAAGAGGAACTTGTGTGTAGGGAGGTAAGGGGAACTTGTGTGTAGGGAGGTAAGGGGAACTTGTGTAGGGAGGTAAGGGGAACTTGTGTGTAGGGAGGTAAGAGGAACTTGTGCAGGGAGGTAAGGGGAACTTGTGTAGGGAGGTAAGGGGAACTTGTGTGTAGGGAGGTAAGGGGAACTTGTGTGTAGGGAGGTAAGGGGAACTTGTGTAGGGAGGTAAGGGGAACTTGTGTGTAGGGAGGTAAGAGGAACTTGTGTGTAGGGAGGTAAGGGGAACTTGTGTGTAGGGAGGTAAGGGGAACTTGTGTAGGGAGGTAAGGGGAACTTGTGTAGGGAGGTAAGGGGAACTTGTGTAGGGAGATAAGGGGAACTTGTGTAGGGAGGTAAGGGGAACTTGTATGTAGGGGGGTAATAGGAACTTGTGTATAGGGAGGTAAGGGGAACTTGTGTATAGGGAGGTAAGGGGAACTTGTGTGTAGGGAGGTAAGGGGAACTTGTGTAGGGAGGTAAGGGGAACTTGTGTGTAGGGAGGTAAGAGGAACTTGTGTAGGGAGGTAAGGGGAACTTGTGTAGGGAGGTAAGGGGAACTTGTGTGTAGGGAGGTAAGGGGAACTTGTGTAGGGAGATAAGGGGAACTTGTGTAGGGAGGTAAGGGGAACTTGTATGTAGGGGGGTAATAGGAACTTGTGTATAGGGAGGTAAGGGGAACTTGTGTGTAGGGAGGTAAGGGGAACTTGTGTAGGGAGGTAAGGGGAACTTGTGTGTAGGGAGGTAAGAGGAACTTGTGTGTAGGGAGGTAAGGGGAACTTGTATGTAGGGGGGTAATAGGAACTTGTGTATAGGGAGGTAAGGGGAACTTGTGTATAGGGAGGTAAGGGGAACTTGTGTATAGGGAGGTAAGGGGAACTTGTGTGTAGGGAGGTAAGAGGAACTTGTGTGTAGGGAGGTAAGGGGAACTTGTATGTAGGGGGGTAATAGGAACTTGTGTATAGGGAGGTAAGGGGAACTTGTGTATAGGGAGGTAAGGGGAACTTGTGTGTAGGGAGGTAAGGGGAACTTGTGTGTAGGGAGGTAAGGGGAACTTGTGTAGGGAGGTAAGGGGAACTTGTGTAGGGAGGTAAGGGGAACTTGTGTAGGGAGGTAAGAGGAACTTGTGTATAGGGAGGTAAGGGAAACTTGTGTGTAGGGAGGTAAGGGGAACTTGTGTGTAGGGAGGTAAGAGGAACTTGTGTATAGGGAGGTAAGGGAAACTTGTGTGTAGGGAGGTAAGGGGAACTTGTGTGTAGGAGAGTTTGCAGGTAGGTGTGTAGATTGGTTTGTAAGTGTACGGGGAGGGGGGGGGGGTGAATTGGTATGTGAGAAAGTGTGTGGATGGGTGAGCTGGTGGGTTTTAGTATGCGTGATTGTGTAGGTATTTGTATGGGGGTCGGATGTGTGTGGGGGGGAAGGGTGGGTGTGTGGAGGGAAGGGTGGGTGTGTGGGTGGAAGTTGGGTGTGTGGGGGGAAGGGTGGGTGTGTGGGGGGGGGGGAAGGTGGGTGTGTGGGGGAAGGGTGGGTGTGTGGGTGGAAGTTGGGTGTGTGGACGTATTCGATAATATATATATTATATAATATATTAGTTTTTACCATTCTCTCTATACCATTAATCACTACCAGGTAAATCGACCACATAACAGACAAGTGTTACAAGTAAAATGGTCGGCTAGCGCATATAAATCTATGTGTGTGTACAGCTAGTAAGTAGCTACTGACCACTGGCTACTGGCCACTGGCTACTGACCACTGGCTACTGGCCACTGGCTACTGACCACTGGCTACTGACCACTGGCTACTGACCACTGGCTACTGACCACTGGCTACTGACCACTGGCTACTGACCACTGGTCACTGGCTACTGACCACTGGCCACTGGCTACTGACCACTGGTCACTTGCTACTGACCACTGGTCACTGGCTACTGACTACTGACCACTGGCTACTGACCACTGGCTACTGACCACTGACCACTGGCTACTGACCACTGGTCACTGGCTACTGACCACTTGCCACTGGCTACTGACCACTGGTCACTGGCTACTGACCACTGGTCACTGGCTACTGGCTACTGACCACTGGCTACTGACCACTGGCTACTGACCACTGACCACTGGCTACTGACCACTGACCACTGGCTACTGACCACTGGTCACTGGCTACTGACCACTGGCCACTGGCTACTGACCACTGGTCACTGGCTACTGACCACTGGTCACTGGCTACTGGCTACTGACCACTGGCTAGCCAGCGGATGAATAATTATACTCCTAATCAGTTAAGCGAGAACTAAATAGCAAACCGTTAGTAAGTGCCTTTAGTAGTTGTTACACATAAGTTGCATGGGTTTATAACAAATTAAAAGTGCGGAGTGGGTATGGAAATGTGTGTTAGCAGGTGTTATAAGTGGGTATTAGAAGTAGGTGTTATAAGTGGGTTTTAAATTGAATATAGAAGTATGTGAGTGGTAAGTTGGAATGTACAGTGAAGTGTGTGAACGAAGAGTGTGAACATAAAGGGCGTATGGGTGAAGAGAAGATTTGGGGAGTGTGTGAATGGAACGGAGTGAAGTAGAATGCCAGTTGGTAGCATATGTAGGAGTGGGAGGGTAATGTAGGGTGGGAGTGAGAATGGGAGTGAGAGTATACTTTGAGAATGATCATTTTTTTGAGTTGCATAATTTCTCTTATTTTAACTAATACTCTTGGAATAACACATGAAAAGATTATATAATATTACATCATCCTGTACACGTGATATTCAAGTATTATATAATCATTAGGATCTATATTATAGGTTATATAACTAAATTAAACCCACACATTCCTCTGTAATTGTAATATGTGTATACATACATCGTATATTGTAAACTGTAGATTATACAGTATACATTAATAATTCATGCCAGGAAATACAAACGCAATATATTCATACAACAATAGAAATATACATCAACTGATAATTAGCTTTTTATAGTTGTATTATATTTAAAACCGCAATGATTATTAATCGATTACATAACATTCCTTAGTAGCAATAGATGTAGCAAAAGTACTAGAACTAGCAGTAGCAGCAGTAGCAGTAGCAGCAGCAGCAGCAGCAGCAGCAGCAGTAGCAGTAGCAGTAGCAGTAGCAGTAGCAGTAGCAGTAGCAGTAGCAGTAGCAGTAGCAGTAGCAGTAGCAGTAGCAGTAGCAGTAGCAGTAGCAGTAGCAGTAGCAGTAGCAGTAGCAGTAGCAGTAGCAGTAGCAGTAGCAGTAGCAGTAGCAGTAGCAGTAGCAGTAGCAGTAGCAGTAGCAGTAGCAGTAGCAGTAGCAGTAGCAGTAGCAGTAGCAGTAGCAGTAGCAGTAGCAGTAGCAGTAGCAGTAGCAGTAGCAGTAGCAGTAGCAGCAGCAGCAGCAGCAGCAGCAGCAGCAGCAGCAGCAGCAGCAGCAGCAGCAGCAGCAGCAGCAGCAGCAGCAGCAGCAGCAGCAGCAGCAGCAGCAGCAGCAGCAGCAGCAGCAGTAGCAGTAGCAGTAGCAGTAGCAGTAGCAGTAGCAGTAGCAGTAGCAGTAGCAGTAGCAGTAGCAGTAGCAGTAGCAGTAGCAGTAGCAGTAGCAGTAGCAGTAGCAGTAGCAGTAGCAGTAGCAGTAGCAGTAGCAGTAGCAGTAGCAGTAGCAGTAGCAGTAGCAGTAGCAGTAGCAGTAGCAGTAGCAGTAGCAGTAGCAGTAGCAGTAGTAGTAGTAGTAGTAGTAGTAGTAGTAGTAGTAGTAGTAGTAGTAGTAGTAGTAGTAGTAGTAGTAGTAGTAGTAGTAGTAGTAGCAGCAGCAGTAGTAGTAGTAGTAGTAGTAGTAGTAGCAGTAGTAGTAGTAGTAGTAGTAGTAGTAGTAGTAGTAGTAGTAGTAGTAGTAGTAGTAGTAGTAGTAGTAGTAGTAGTAGTAGTAGTAGTAGTAGTAGTAGTAGTAGTAGTAGCAGCAGTAGTAGTAGTAGTAGTAGTAGTAGTAGCAGTAGTAGTAGTAGTAGTAGTAGTAGTAGTAGTAGTAGTAGTAGTAGTAGTAGTAGTAGTAGTAGTAGGAGTAGTAGTAGTAGTAGTAGTAGTCGTAGTAGTAGCTCAAGAAATTAGATGATGTAACTATTATAAATTATTATATAATTAATTTGAATAAAATAAAATCATTTAAATATAAATATAATATATTTTCTCTTTAATTATATAACAAAAAAACTAAAAGCGACTGGATGATTTCTTGGGAGTGTGAATTAGAAAATAATTTTAAAAGAAATAATGAGATATGAAAAATAAAACCATTTAAATTATTTACTGGATATTAAAAAGTTTTAATGCGTAATAACTATCGGTGTTTTCTGAAGTTATGCAATATGTTCACGTTGTTAGATAACTTCAGAAAATGCCGCATTATCACTCGTAAGTAGTTACGAAAGATTCATACTCGATATGTTGATTAAAGATAGCCCGGGCACGTAGTTATACATTTCGGACAGGTAGATTTCAGTAGTCAGTGGGCAGTTGAATTGATGAACAGTGTGTGTAGTGGTCAGTAAGTTTAGTGGTCAGTAAGTGTAGTGGTCAGTAAATGTAGTGGTCAGTAAGTGTAGTGGTCAGTAAGTGTAGTGGTCAGTAAGTGTAGTAGTCAGTAAGTGTAGTGGTCAGTAAGTGTAGTGGTCAGTAAGTGTAGTGGTCAGTAAGTGTAGTGGTCAGTAAGTGTAGTGGTCAGTAAGTGTAGTAGTCAGTAAGTGTAGTGGTCAGTAAATGTAGTAGTCAGTAAGTGTAGTGGTCAGTAAGTGTAGTGGTCAGTAAGTGTAGTGGTCAGTAAGTGTAGTAGTCAGTAAATGTAGTAGTCAGTAAGTGTAGTGGTCAGTAAGTGTAGTGGTCAGTAAGTGTAGTGGTCAGTAAGTGTAGTGGTCAGTAAGTGTAGTGGTCAGTAAATGTAGTGGTCAGTAAGTGTAGTGGTCAGTAAGTGTAGTGGTCAGTAAGTGTAGTGGTCAGTAAGTGTAGTGGTCAGTAAGTGTAGTGGTCAGTAAGTGTAGTGGTCAGTAAGTGTAATGGTCAGTAAATGTAGTGGTCAATAAATGTAGTGGTCAGTAAGTGTAGTGGTCAGTAAATGTAGTAGTAAGTCAGTGTAGTGGTCAGTAAATGTAGTAGTAAGTCAGTGTAGTGGTCAGTAAATGTAGTGGTCAGTAAGTGTAGTGGTCAGTAAGTGTAGTGGTCAGTAAGTGTAGTGGTCAGTAAGTGTAGTGGTCAGTAAGTGTAGTGGTCAGTAAGTGTAGTGGTCAGTAAGTGTAGTGGTCAGTAAGTGTAGTGGTCAGTAAGTGTAGTGGTCAGTAAGTGTAGTGGTCAGTAAGTGTAGTGGTCAGTAAGTGTAGTGGTCAGTAAGTGTAGTGGTCAGTAAGTGTAGTGGTCAGTAAGTGTAGTGGTCAGTAAGTGTAGTGGTCAGTAAGTGTAGTAGTAAGTAAGTGTAGTGGTCAGTAAGTATAGTGGTCAGTAAGTGTAGTGGTCAGTAAATGTAGTGGTCAGTAAGTGTAGTGGTCAGTAAGGGTAGTGGTCAGTAAGTTTAGTGGTCAGTAAATGTAGTGGTCAGTAAGTGTAGTGGTCAGTAAGTGTAGTGGTCAGTAAATGTAGTGGTCAATAAATGTAGTGGTCAGTAAGTGTAGTGGTCAGTAAATGTAGTAGTAAGTCAGTGTAGTGGTCAGTAAGTGTAGTGGTCAGTAAGTGTAGTGGTCAGTAAGTGTAGTGGTCAGTAAGTGTAGTGGTCAGTAAGTGTAGTGGTCAGTAAGTGTAGTGGTCAGTAAGTGTAGTGGTCAGTAAGTGTAGTGGCCAGTAAGTGTAGTGGTCAGTAAGTGTAGTGGTCAGTAAGTGTAGTGGTCAGTAAGTGTAGTGGTCAGTAAGTGTAGTGGTCAGTAAGTGTAGTGGTCAGTAAGTGTAGTGGTCAGTAAGTGTAGTGGTCAGTAAGTGTAGTAGTCAGTAAGTGTAGTGGTCAGTAAGTGTAGTGGTCAGTAAGTGTAGTGGTCAGTAAGTGTAGTGGTCAGTAAGTGTAGTGGTCAGTAAGTGTAGTGGTCAGTAAGTGTAGTGGTCAGTAAGTGTAGTGGTCAGTAAATGTAGTAGTAAGTAAGTGTAGTGGTCAGTAAGTGTAGTGGTCAGTAAGTGTAGTGGTCAGTAAGTGTAGTGGTCAGTAAATGTAGTGGTCAGTAAGTGTAGTGGTCAGTAAGTGTAGTGGTCAGTAAGTGTAGTGGTCAGTAAGTGTAGCAGTCAGTAAGTGTAGTAGTCAGTAAGTTTAGTGGTCAGTAAGTGTAGTGGTCAGTAAGTGTAGTGGTCAGTAAGTGTAGTGGTCAGTAAATGTAGTGGTCAGTAAGTGTAGTGGTCAGTAAGTGTAGTGGTCAGTAAGTGTAGTGGTCAGTAAGTGTAGTGGTCAGTAAATGTAGTAGTAAGTAAGTGTAGTGGTCAGTAAGTGTAGTGGTCAGTAAGTGTAGTGGTCAGTAAGTGTAGTGGTCAGTAAATGTAGTGGTCAGTAAATGTAGTGGTCAGTAAGTGTAGTGGTCAGTAAGTGTAGTGGTCAGTAAGTGTAGTGGTCAGTAAGTGTAGTGGTCAGTAAGTGTAGTGGTCAGTAAGTGTAGTGGTCAGTAAGTTTAGTGGTCAGTAAGTGTAGTGGTCAGTAAGTGTAGTGGTCAGTAAGTGTAGTGGTCAGTAAGTGTAGTGGTCAGTAAGTTTAGTGGTCAGTAAGTGTAGTGGTCAGTAAATGTAGTGGTCAGTAAGTGTAGTGGTCAGTAAGTGTAGTGGTCAGTAAGTGTAGTGGTCAGTAAGTGTAGTGGTCAGTAAGTGTAGTGGTCAGTAAGTGTAGTGGTCAGTAAGTGTAGTGGTCAGTAAGTGTAGTGGTCAGTAAGTTTAGTGGTCAGTAAGTGTAGTGGTCAGTAAATGTAGTGGTCAGTAAGTGTAGTGGTCAGTAAATGTAGTGGTCAGTAAATGTAGTGGTCAGTAAGTGTAGTGGTCAGTAAGTGTAGTGGTCAGTAAATGTAGTAGTAAGTAAGTGTAGTGGTCAGTAAGTGTAGTGGTCAGTAAGTGTAGTGGTCAGTAAGTGTAGTGGTCAGTAAGTTTAGTGGTCAGTAAGTGTAGTGGTCAGTAAATGTAGTGGTCAGTAAGTGTAGTGGTCAGTAAATGTAGTGGTCAGTAAGTGTAGTGGTCAGTAAGTGTAGTAGTCAGTAAGTGTAGTGGTCAGTAAATGTAGTGGTCAGTAAGTGTAGTAGTCAGTAAGTGTAGTGGTCAGTAAATGTAGTGGTCAGTAAGTGTAGTGGTCAGTAAGTGTAGTGGTCAGTAAGTGTAGTGGTTAGAGAGCTGTCATAATACTAAAATATGACTTAATAAGACACTTACTGGGCTTAAGTAAGAATACATATTATATATAATACTTCAGCACATCCGGATGTTATTCCTAGGTCTGTTTAAACTAAAAATAATGATTTTTTAGCGAAATTTTATAAATAATTCATAATTAATTAACGAATAATATAGATATTATCTATTTTAATATATGAAAGGATTTACAAAACTATTTCTATTGTATTCTGGTAATGATTTTAATGTGTGTGCAATGCATATGTGCACATTGCGCATGTATGCGTGTATAGTACATAAACACTATATATAGTATATCGAGGTATAAACAATAGATATGGGACGGTGAGTAAGAAGTGTTTGCAAATGATACTCGAACACAAGTGTATATAAGTGTATACAACTATATACAATGTACAATGTACAATGTACAATGTACAATGTACATAATGTGTTAATATTTCTGAATATTAAGTATTTAGGGCATATCTGTATTCAGAACAATAATATTGAATACATACCCATGGTAATGAAACTTGATATCAAATATGCATTTAAATGAATACTAATGTATTCCAAATAATATAACAGAATATATTTACAGTTTACTGTGAATTTAAGAATTAACTACGAGAACTACGGAATAAAGTGTAGTTATTCGTAGAGTGAATAAGACCCATTCTAGTATATAACACATACTCTACCCCTACTGTATAAGACACATTCTACCCCTACTGTATAAGACACATTCTACCCCTACTGTATACCACACACTCTACACCTACTGTATAACACTCACTCTACCCCTACTGTATAAGACACGCTCTACCCCTACTGTATAACACACACTCTACCCCTACTGTATAAGACACACTCTACCCCTACTGTATAAGACCCACTCTACCCCTACTGTATACCACACACTCTACACCTACTGTATAACACTCACTCTACCCCTACTGTATAAGAAACACTCTACCCCTACTGTATAACACACACTCTACCCCTACTGTATAACACACACTATACCCCTACTGTATAAGACACACTCTACCCCTACTGTATAACACACACTCTACCCCTATTGTATAACACACACACTACCCCTACTGTATAAGACACACTCTACCCCTACTGTATAACACACACTCTACCCCTACTGTATAACACACACTCTACCCCTACTGTATAACACACACTCTACCCCAACTGTATAACACACACTCTACCCTTACTGTATAACACACACTCTACCCCTACTGTATAACACACACTCTACCCCTACTGTATAACACACACTCTACCCCTACTGTATAACACACACTCTACCCCTACTGTATAACACTCACTCTACCCCTACTATATAACACACACTCTACCCCTACTGTATAACACACACTCTACCCCTACTGTATAACACACACTCTACCCCTACTGTATAACACACACTCTACCCCTACTGTATAACACACACTCTACCCCTACTGTATAACACACACACTACCCCTACTCTATAAGACACACTATACCCCTACTGTATAAGACACACTCTACCCCTACTGTATAAGACACACTCTACCCCTACTGTATAAGACACACTCTACCCCTACTGTATAAGACCCACTCTACCCCTACTGTATAAGACACACTCTACCCCTTTCTGTATAAGACACACTCTACCCCTACTGTATAAGACACACTCTACCCCTACTGTATAACACACACTCTACCCCTACTGTATAAGACACACTCTACCCCTACTGTATAACACACACTCTACCCCTATTGTATAACACACACACTACCCCTACTGTATAAGACACACTCTACCCCTACTGTATAACACACACTCTACCCCTACTGTATAACACACACTCTACCCCTACTGTATAACACACACTCTACCCCTACTGTATAACACACACTCTACCCTTACTGTATAACACACACTCTACCCCTACTGTATAACACACACTCTACCCCTACTGTATAACACACACTCTACCCCTACTGTATAACACACACTCTACCCCTACTGTATAACACACACTCTACCCCTACTGTATAACACACACACTACCCCTACTGTATAAGACACACTATACCCCTACTGTATAAGACACACTCTACCCCTACTGTATAAGACACACTCTACCCCTACTGTATAAGACACACTCTACCCCTACTGTATAAGACACACTCTACCCCTACTGTATAAGACCCACTCTACCCCTACTGTATAAGACACACTCTACCCTTACTGTATAAGACACACTCTACCCCTACTGTATAAGACACACTCTACCCCTACTGTATAACACACACTCTACCCCTACTGTATAACACACACACTACCCCTACTGTAAAAAACACACTCTACCACTACTGTATAACACACACTCTACCCCAACTGTATAACACACACTCTACCCTTACTGTATAACACACACTCTACCCCTACTGTATAACACACACTCTACCCCTACTGTATAACACACACTCTACCCCTACTGTATAACACACACTCTACCCCTACTGTATAACACTCACTCTACCCCTACTATATAACACACACTCTACCCCTACTGTATAACACACACTCTACCCCTACTGTATAACACACACTCTACCCCTACTGTATAACACACACTCTACCCCTACTGTATAACACACACTCTACCCCTACTGTATAACACACACACTACCCCTACTCTATAAGACACACTATACCCCTACTGTATAAGACACACTCTACCCCTACTGTATAAGACACACTCTACCCCTACTGTATAAGACACACTCTACCCCTACTGTATAAGACCCACTCTACCCCTACTGTATAAGACACACTCTACCCCTTTCTGTATAAGACACACTCTACCCCTACTGTATAAGACACACTCTACCCCTACTGTATAACACACACTCTACCCCTACTGTATAAGACACACTCTACCCCTACTGTATAACACACACTCTACCCCTATTGTATAACACACACACTACCCCTACTGTATAAGACACACTCTACCCCTACTGTATAACACACACTCTACCCCTACTGTATAACACACACTCTACCCCTACTGTATAACACACACTCTACCCCTACTGTATAACACACACTCTACCCTTACTGTATAACACACACTCTACCCCTACTGTATAACACACACTCTACCCCTACTGTATAACACACACTCTACCCCTACTGTATAACACACACTCTACCCCTACTGTATAACACACACTCTACCCCTACTGTATAACACACACACTACCCCTACTGTATAAGACACACTATACCCCTACTGTATAAGACACACTCTACCCCTACTGTATAAGACACACTCTACCCCTACTGTATAAGACACACTCTACCCCTACTGTATAAGACACACTCTACCCCTACTGTATAAGACCCACTCTACCCCTACTGTATAAGACACACTCTACCCTTACTGTATAAGACACACTCTACCCCTACTGTATAAGACACACTCTACCCCTACTGTATAACACACACTCTACCCCTACTGTATAACACACACACTACCCCTACTGTAAAAAACACACTCTACCACTACTGTATAATACACACTCTACCCCTACTGTATAACACACACTCTACCCCTACTGTATAACACACACTCTACCCCTACTGTATAAGACATACTCTACCCCTACTGTATAACACACACTCTACCCCTACTGTATAACACACACTCTACCCCTACTGTATAACACACACTCTACCCCTACTGTATAAGACACACTATACCCCTACTGTATAAGACACACTCTACCCATACTGTATAATACCCACTCTACCCCTACTGTATAAGACACACTCTATACATACTGTATAACACACACTCTACCCCTACTGTATAATACACACTCTACCCCTACTGTATAACACACACTCTACCCCTACTGTATAACACACACTCTACCCCTACTGTATAAGACATACTCTACCCCTACTGTATAACATATACTCTACCCCTACTGTATAACACACACTCTACCCCTACTGTATAACACACACTCTACCCCTACTGTATAAGACATACTCTACCCCTACTGTATAACACACACTCTACCCCTACTGTATAACACACACTCTACCCCTACTGTATAACACACACTCTACCCCTACTGTATAAGACACACTATACCCCTACTGTATAAGACACACTCTACCCATACTGTATAATACCCACTCTACCCCTACTGTATAAGACACACTCTATACATACTGTATAACACACACTCTACCCCTACTGTATAATACACACTCTACCCCTACTGTATAACACACACTCTACCCCTACTGTATAACACACACTCTACCCCTACTGTATAAGACATACTCTACCCCTACTGTATAACATATACTCTACCCCTACTGTATAACACACACTCTACCCCTACTGTATAACACACACTCTACCCCTACTGTATAACACACACTCTACCCCTACTGTATAAGACACACTATACCCCTACTGTATAAGACACACTCTACCCATACTGTATAAGACACACACACTATACCATTACTGTATAAGACACACTCTACCCCTACTGTATAAGACACACACTCTACCCCTACTGTATAAGACCCACTCTACCCCTACTGTATAATACCCAGTATATCCCTACTGTATAAAATTATCCTCAGCATGAACTGTTCTTATATCAGCGATGAAGTACTGTACGGGGTTACCTGTCGCCAGTAGGGGTGGAGTGCGTTGGCTGGAGTGCGTTGGCTGGTGTGCGTTGGCTGGTGTGCGGCGGAGTGCGATATGGGTGTAGAATAATGTACCTGAGCGTCGTTTCGACATACTGATGATCGATCGACCAGTATTACGTAATCAGAAAGTCGATAAGCGTTCAAACGCTACTATTTATCAATCATCATAGGAAATGCCCGTAAGCCACGCAAAGGAGATTAATAAAATGGACTGTGAAACATGAAGCTGAAGAATTATCCAATGAACATATGTAAATCTTTTTCAAACAAAATGTTTCATCCTACTACTCAAAACCAAATTTTGTTACACAGTAATAATATTTACTATACGTAACCGAATATCTATTATTTATCAAATATCTATTAACCAAATATTTCACAAATATTTCATATACCTACGATTTATTAAAATGTAATATTATTATATTACTGCGATACTAATAATAATACATACTACTAATTCAGATGTACATATATTTAAGTGCAGTAAATAAAAAGCATTGTAACTAATATATTTATATTAATAATTCGAGATTTAAGTTATACATATTCATATATATATATATATATATATATATATATATATATATATATATATATATATATATATATAGATAATATAATAGCTGTAGTTCTCATGTTATGTATAGAATACCATTTTGTCACGGTTGATTGATCAGATCGAATTCCAAATATTGAATATTTCAAGAAAATTGTAAATTGATTCAATTATATTCCTGATAAAATAATATAATTAAATTAACATATATCGCATTGGATTAAATGTTCTATGCGATATTTCCTAAATTTCTTGATAACACATAAAACATTATTATTGATAAACATAATATTTACATTTTTTCAAATGTTTGTAAATACATAATTTATGCCAAATGTATTCTATAGGTGGTGCAATGATTATGGGAATTTGATAATATTCATAATCATATATATATTCTCATATAAATTTTAAATAGTTTATACAAAAACAGTAACATTCATTTAAAATAATTTTGAATAAATTTATATTAACTTATATATTTTTAAAATAAAGTTTAGTACATAGAGAATAAAAAATTAGATCTTATAGAGTTTTTCTACTGATCATTGTCATATTATATAATATATTTGTATGATATCATATAGTTACATTTTATATTTTACATAGGATGTTAAAATACTATTACCATGTTAAAATACTATTACATATTATTTTAATATATATATATATATATATATATATATATATATATATATATATATAATTATAGTTAACTATAGTTAAATATATTTTAAAGAACACTATCAAAACGTAGTAATTTATAAAGGAATTAAATTATGGAATAAATTAGATGAAGGAATATAAATAATAATAAATTGAGGACATTCAAAATTTTTTTTAAATATAGGATGCATTTAATAATTCATATAAATTAACTTCTGTCAGATCAGATGTATGTATGAGTCTTGTATTAATGATATAACTGTTTATATTGTTTTATTTTTGATATACTATTTGTTTTCTTCTATATGTTAGTATTATAGTTAATAATTATCTGAATATCTTACTATACGATTCTAGGTTTGCCTACCGTGACATGTAACCAAGATTGATTATATATTTAAGTAAGTTAAGTAAGTTGCAATATTTCTCATTATCATTAGGTTTAAGAACATATATATAATATAAGTGTCAATATCTTATATCCGTTTAGACGTTTATTGATCAAACTATAGTTTGAATGCTGCGGTACATGTAGATAAAGTAAATCTCTAATTAATCCAATTAATGTATTTTCATCAATAACGACATTATAAAATATCACCGTTACACAAATAGTTAATCACAGTAGTTTTAAATGAAAGATCCAAATTTTAATATTATCAACATATTTATATGTTATTGAGTTATACCGGCATCTATAAAATTGTTATATATTTAATATCATATACTATGTGCTGGTTTATTCAATGTTTTAATGATAACTTCGAGGCATTTATTTCATCCTATATATATTTACTTTTAACATATACTGGATACTGAATTGAAATGAATTGAATTGTATCAGCTGTAATACATTATTTTTATATTAGATCACATACTTATGCCCATTGTCGTGTCCCAGAATGGAACATGTGCCAGAATGGAACTTACACATATAATAAGATATTTTAAAGTTTGGTTTAACAATAAATAAATTTTGAATAATTTCAAATCAATAAGAATATACTTAATATGATTAAAATACATACGAGTAAATTATTATATAGATATTAAATGTGTTACTAATAATATAACTAATCTATATATTATCACTTATGCCGATTAAAATAAATTCTTATAGGATTCCTTATCTGTCAAATACTTGATAAATAAACATGCCAATCAAAAAGTATAAATATTGAATTTTTAAATTATAAATATATATATAAAGATAATAAATTTGAATTTTATATATTCATATATAATTTAAATTTCTATTTTAAAGTGGATACATAATCTATTTAGAATTTATATATATATACATTCAACTACTACTTTTTATAGAGTTACTACCATTAAATTCTTAAATATATTCTCAGATAGTATATATAATTAAAACTTATTGGTAATAAGTACTTCCATTATCTACAAATCTACTATAGAGTAGTCGCTATAGCATTGTCGGCAGAGAACGACATCACACATCTATTCTCAATATAAAACTAACCGCGTCTGTGTGGGTGTGTGTGTGTGTTTTTCCAGTAATCTCAAAAACGTATGAACCAATTTTTAATCTGAAAACATCGTTGTAAATCTATGAATCAGTGTAATGTCATGGGCGCGCTTATTTTCGAGTTTTTATTCATAAATTAGAAGAGCATCTAGCCAATTGTTTGCATATTTTTGATTATTTTGTTTTTATTTTATTTTGAATAATTATTTCGACCGTCTATTGTTTTTATTTAAATTTATTTAAGAATACAATTTTATATATCAAGTAAAATGAGTATTATAATAACGAATATTTTTACAGATTCATTACTTTATTCATCTATTAATCCCTCGCTCAGCTATACATATGTCTATCCATCAATACGCCCATCCATCCATCCTTTCATCCATATATATATATATATGTATATATATATATATATATATATTTATCCATCCATCCAAACATCCAACCATCCCTATATCCATTTAAATATATATTCGTCCATACATACATCCATCCAAACATCCAAACATCCAAGCATATATTCAACCATCAATCCATCTATCCATTGAATTGAATTGAAAAGTTTATTTATACACAAAATAACAAATAGTTATGTTCTCATTTGTGTTTTAAAGAGAGTAAAATAATATCATAAGTGAATTAAATGATAAAATGAAATCAGTTAGAGGACTCTGATATTCGGGCAGATACATATGTGATCGGAGTATACACAGAACATCCGCGCAGATGCAGAGTATAAGATCAATCCAAGAGCTCATGTTAAGCATAGTAAATAATTTTTCACTGCCTTCTTAAATGTTTTTATGGAATTACATCTTCGCAAATGTAGAGGAAGGTTGTTCCATAAAACTGGTGCTAAAACACTAAATCTTCTTTTACCATAGGTATCAAGATTACATTTTTGATTTGATAGTAGCAAACTGTTACTAGATCTTAATCGGCGGGTATTTTCCTTTAGTTTAATAATATCATAAAGGTAGCGATCTAATAGGATCCATCCATCCATCAACACATCCATCCATTCATCCATACATCCATATATCCAAACATCCAAGTATATATTCAACCATCCATCCATCTATCCAGCCATCCATTTTTAAGTTTAATACAATATACAGGAATATATTAAAAGTAACTCTAAAATAACATTGTATAATATATATATACCGGGCATCACGGAAACCAAAATAGCTAAATTTTTGTATTTGCATATACAATTAAATATTTTACGATATATAAAATTAAATATATATATGTATCAAAACTAATTAAATAAATTACATCTATTACCGGGTATCAGTGGTTCCCGGATAGTTATATTTTTGTAATTTATAAACTACTTCTAAAATGATTTCGATTACCAGGCATCACTGGGTCCAAATAAGCTAGATTTTATATATTTGCATATTAAAAAAATACCTACATGTATTAAGATTGTATAAAATATTAAATGGAATAGCGGGCAACGCCGGGTCTATATCATCTATCTTTTATATAAATCTATATAATATAATATGTCCAATCTAAATCAACAAATAAATTTGCGTACCAGGTATAATAGGTTCCGCGATATAAATACGATATATGTAATTTAATATACATGTAATAATAGAAATAATAGTTCATTATTATATATATATATTAATTTTAAAATTTGAATATGTATTAGTTTATTTATATTAAGTAATTGTTTATATATATATATATATCATATATTATAATTTCATAATTTAATATTGATTCAATACTATGATAATATCGTTTTAATTGTGTTTTATTGACTATAATTTAGACATTTTTCCTAAGTTTTATAAACTTTATTTAAAACTTATTATATTTTATATATTACATATAATATACATTTTATAACTTTTATATATTTACAATATATACGAATAATATTCTAGCACATTATTATGGATTCACATGGATTTAATTCCATGTCGTTTATATTAAATATAAAAATAAATGGACCTAATATGGATCAACAACAATATTAATAATAGATATAAATTAATTTACAGATTATAATAATTCCAAGATATTACTATTAATTGAGCCATGCACTTTTCTTCTGGAAGTACCAAGTAGCTGATTAATTTGCATATTAAAATATTTAAAATTGTATTGGATATTAATATGTAAACATGAAAATCAACAAAATATTTTGAATGAGAAATACAAATTAATCATTGCAATTGTAATAATAATCATATTAATACATCAAATATACATGTATTTGATTTCCCAAAGAAAAATATGGTTTATCTAATAATTAATTAATATACTTATTAGTTAACTATTAATTTATTCAAATAATATTTTATATAAATTGCGATTATTATAAATTAAAGATAATTAGAATGATTATATTATATACAAAATAAAATGATCACATATACTCTAATAATCTATAATGTACATCTTTGAATATATAATAGATTTACAAATGGATACAATATTATAAGTAGTAATATTATTGTATTGCTAGTGATGGTAAGTGCTCTTAGCAATTTCTTGTAATAAAACAATTATAAATAATTGAGAACAATAATTATGTATTACTTTTTTCTCAAAAAATAGAGTACCTGTAAAAATGAATGGTTGTTAGAGTTATATTATAGTATAAATGTATACAATTTAGATGTAAATAGAGAAAATAAAATAAATCAAATAATGTAATAATAAAATTGATATGAAGAGGAGGAAGTTTCGAGAAATGATCTGCTGAGGTTCTAGAAAATAAATAGTGTCTATGTTCGGATCATTTTGATTTGGTGCAATTCTTGAATGGTAGAAAAACTGGTTCATAATTCTACACAGGTTTCTAAAATATATTATATAATTTTATACAATATATTAGAATTTAAAAATATTATACTATGTTAATAAATCATAAGGTCATTATATAGAATATTTAATTTTAGTAATGACTGCCACCGATAGAAAGATTACTGATTATTCCCAAGAAGATTATCACCGTTGGTAAATAGTTACGTTTAACTTTTACTATGATGTTCTGTATCTAACATACTATAAATAATAATAATTAGTTTTACCTATGGATAATTATACTCTATAATTAATCTATAAATTAATAGTAATGCAACTAATTTATAGATAAGTTATAAATTATTTTATACAGAAAATATTCTTATTTTATCTGAAAAATTAAAACTATGCTGTCCATAATGTTAGAATGGAATGCATTCTAATTGAGTTGGACAAACGGAATTACTGGCATTTAATAAAACAAAACTGTTCTCTTTATTATTAAGTTGATGAAATATTAAAATAACATTATATGTTAACTTTACTTTAATTCACTCCATTTCTTATAGATTTCATTAATAATTAGTTACTATTCTAATTGAATATATGAATTAATCATTTACAATATTGATTAAATTTGTGTTGTTATTATAAAAAAGTATTAATTGACATTTAACCTTTATTTTTCTAAGACGAGAATTTTTATATTCTATTATAATTACTAAGTTAATTATAATTATATAAAACTTGATACTTTTATTGAAAATATAAAGAGAAAATACTGATATTTTGAATGAATGCTGATTATTAAGTTTGTAAAATATATGAATAATATATTAACGAGTTAACACTTAATGTATTTTGTAGAATGCACTTCATGTAGTCATAATATTTATGAGGTTCATAATAGGTTAATATATGTAATTCTTTCAACGAATTCTTCATAATTATTTTGTATTCAATATTTAATATATGACATTTGGATTATATTTAATTGCTTTTTTTTTTATAAAATATAATAATTATATATTATAATAAAGTTTACATTTATTCAATCATGATAATTTATACAACAGAGACAAACTCATCCAGAAAAAGTCTATATATTTGTTTATAAATTATTTATACATATTTACTTTCACTTCCAATAATTATGTATACAAAATTCCAAAAAAAAATTCTTTAATAATAATAATAAATTTTAAATAATTAAACAAGTTAAATAATAGTGTAAAATATGTAGGAAAAGAGGTGTACATTTTTTTAAATGTTACAAAAATTATTTTAATAAATTTGGAATATAATTAAATTATATGTATTATTCCGAATAATTGTTTACATATAATACTATTATATTTAATATATATTTAATAATACAAACTTAGAATAATTGCAAGTATATATATATAAGTGTAAACTGTTATTTTGAAGTTTAGTAAATAATATTTATATAATAAAATAAAAAATCAAATAAATAATTAAAAAAATATTACTGATATTACTGATATTAATATGATAAATAATAGTAAGAATACATTGATACAATGTAGATATATAGCACGTTATGTTGAAAGCTTGAGAGTTCACAATAATCAAGTAATATTTGTATCTGTATATAAAAAAATTACTTAAATATTAAATTTATAATATAAATTAATTTAATACTTGTAAATTGTATCATAATTTAATGTTATTAATTATGAATAAAATATCATACCTTGATATGCTTTATGATGACTACTTGACTATACTACACAACACATAATATATATGTAATTCTGGAAAGAAATGCACAAATAATAAGATATCTTTTCTGAGCATACAAAATATGTTATATCATTTTCATATTTTTATAAACATTTATCATGATCATACAAAGATAGCCTTCGTGATATGATTTACGGGTTTATGTTCTATGTGAAATAGTCTTATTCAATAATTTTTGTAATTCATATGAATTATAATATATTGGTTAGTTATTAAATCAGATTAGTTTATAGTCCATATTAGATTGCACAAGATATATTCTAGAAATTAAGAAATAATCTATTGATATTCACAACATATAGAAATAGCTCGTTATAGATGAGCGATATATTCTTTAATAAATTGAAAATTCTTAAATAATCAATGAAAATAGAAGCAGATAATATAAACATTAATAAGATGTATACATAAGAATATGGTTTACAATTAAAAAAATATTTGTTATATCAATTTAGAATTATTATATTTATATTAGATATTTAATTTAGTTATAATATAATATTATATATAAACACATATATATGTCTATGGTAAATATCAAGGGAGTTATGAAAGAACTTTGAATAAATCCTATGTAAAAATGATTTCATTTTAATATTATAACGAGAACAAGCTCAAATCAAGTTCATATATTATTATACCAAAATATATTGATACCTTAATTCACATGTCATATGCAAGTTATATTATGTGTTGCGTAGTTAGTCAATTGAGAAGTAGATTTCTGGTATCTGTCCATCGCAAACATTGCTTCCATTATTCTGACCAGCGGTATACATGAAAGAAAATGTGACCTTTCCGTACATTGAACTGCTGTGGAGTATCTTACGAAGACCCTTTATGCCGTAGTAGGAATCTGCACCCTTAAATAGGGTTTGGGTATTATATAGCTACTAAGTTATTCAATTCTATAGCAGTTGGAATCCTTAAGGGTATCATATAACTACAAGGTATTTATTACTAAGACAATACTTGCAATATTTGGTGAAACAATATTTAAAATATATACAAGAATGAAAACAATTTAATAAATTTATAATTCAATTATATTTATTTAAACTATAACTTTATTCATAGTACTTTATTTATAAACTTATTTAAATAATGCAAATTATTGATATATATTAAATTATAAATCTAATCTACATACCTTAATCATACAGCTAGCGAGGTAAACAGTGTCTTGTGATATCTCAACTGGCTTTTTAAAGAAAACTTGATTGATTTCGGTGGTTCCATTGCTAACGAAGGTGACATTATTTTCAGCAATAACCTTCAGAGATTTCGATATTAAAATCTGTAAATTACAAACATTTCAAATATAGACATTTATTGCGATCTATTACCATTTCATGTCCATGTATAGAAACCTGTAGCTTTACCGAGTAATCGCTTTTTATATTAACGCTTCCATATAAACCAAACCCAGATATAGAGATACGCCTGTTTACGCTGAATCTGTAGTAAAATTATATTGTGTTAAAACATATTGATATAGTACAATGTAATATGTTCTTATAGCATATTGATATAGTACAATGTAATATGTTATTATAGCATATTGATATAGTACAATGTTAAATGTTATTATGGTAAGAGTTTATAAAAACCTTATACGATCGCTAACGCCATTATAACCCCAACGACTTTCACATTCAGAGAATCTGGATATAACCTAAATATATAATATTTATATTATAGCATATAAGATAAGATATAAGAATGTAAGAAGTAAATCTACTGAAAAGTAGATAAAATAATTAGAAGTAAAACCTGTTGGTTCTTCATAGTTTCAAGTGGAGCCCTGGGTTTTGTATTATAAGATATACTAGGCTTTGGTTTAACGGTGTAATATAAAAACATTTCTACAAGTTCTCCATTATTTAATATGCAAGTCTGGGCCACTTCTGTATTAGTGGTACAGAAATGCAAAAGCTTTTCATATTAATATTAACATCAGTTTCACAATAAATATAATTACCAGATGCAAATTCTTCAATACTCATCAAAGGGTAACGAATGCATTGAATTGCTTCCCCGAGGATGTTTCTCAAATGATCCGAAGTTGCTTCCAGGTTCTGCCTGTAAATATTACGACAAAAGAACTTAACATTGCCCTCACTCCCACTGCGTCTACCCGAATACAAACTGTTGGCATTTCTCTTTAGCCCAGAGTAAAAGGGCGGTGAATAAACTGCTCTCCTTTATAAGCAAAGTATCTCTACGTATTACTTTACACAGCGTTTCGACGTCCAATTCAATAAAACCTTCCACTGAAAATGATTCCTCGGCGTTTTTGTCAATTGTGTGCATACAACGGTCAGCCAGAGCAGGTTCATCGAAAAGTAGCGACTATAAGGGGGGAGTAAGTGGTGATTAAGGGGGAGTAGCGACTATAAGGGGGGAGTAAGTGGTGATTAAGGGGGGAGTAGCGACTATAAGGGGGGAGTAAGTGGTGATTAAGGGGGGAGTAGCGACTATAAGGAGGGTAGTGACTGAAGGAGTAAGTGGTGATTAAGGGGGGAGTAGCGACTATAAGGGGGGAGTAAGTGGTGATTAAGGGGGGAGTAGCGACTATAAGGGGGGAGTAAGTGGTGATTAAGGGGGGAGTAGCGACTATAAGGGGAGTAGTGACTGAAGGAGTAAGTGGTGATTAAGGGGGGAGTAGCGACTATAAGGGGGGTAGTGACTGAAGGAGTAAGTGGTGATTAAGGGGGGAGTAGCGACTATAAGGGGGGAGTAAGTGGTGATTAAGGGGGGAGTAGCGACTATAAGGGGAGTAGTGACTGAAGGAGTAAGTGGTGATTAAGGGGGGAGTAGCGACTATAAGGAGGGTAGTGACTGAAGGAGTAAGTGGTGATTAAGGGGGGAGTAGCGACTATAAGGAGGGTAGTGACTGAAGGAGTAAGTGGTGATTAAGGGGGGAGTAGCGACTATAAGGAGGGTAGTGACTGAAGGAGTAAGTGGTGATTAAGGGGGGAGTAGCGACTATAAGGAGGGTAGTGACTGAAGGAGTAAGTGGTGATTAAGGGGGGAGTAGTGACTATAAGGAGGGTAGTGACTGAAGGAGTGAGTGGTGATTAAGGGGGGTAGTGACTGAAGGAGTAAGTGGTGATTAAGGGGGGAGTAGCGACTGAAGGAGGGTAGTGACTGAAGGAGTAAGTGGTGATTAAGGGGGGAGTAGCGACTATAAGGAGGGTAGTGACTGAAGGAGTAAGTGGTGATTAAGAGGGGAGTAGCGACTATAAGGAGGGTAGTGACTGAAGGAGTAAGTGGTGATTAAGGGGGGAGTAGCGACTATAAGGAGGGTAGTGACTGAAGGAGTAAGTGGTGATTAAGGTGGGAGTAGCGACTATAAGGAGGGTAGTGACTGAAGGAGTAAGTGGTGATTAAGGGGGGAGTAGCGACTAT
Source organism: Osedax frankpressi (assembly GCA_964035775.1). Taxonomy (NCBI): domain Eukaryota; kingdom Metazoa; phylum Annelida; class Polychaeta; order Sabellida; family Siboglinidae; genus Osedax; species Osedax frankpressi. The sequence goes on along the minus strand of OZ038312.1, from coordinate 2,274,114 downwards.
AAGGAGGGTAGTGACTGAAGGAGTAAGTGGTGATTAAGGGGGGAGTAGCGACTGAAGGAGGGTAGTGACTGAAGGAGTAAGTGGTGATTAAGGGGGGAGTAGCGACTATAAGGAGGGTAGTGACTGAAGGAGTAAGTGGTGATTAAGGGGGGAGTAGCGACTATAAGGGGGGAGTAGTGACTGAAGGAGTAAGTGGTGATTAAGGAGGGAGTAGCGACTATAAGGGGGGTAGTGACTGAAGGAGTAAGTGGTGATTAAGGGGGGAGTAGCGACTGAAGGAGGGTAGTGACTGAAGGAGTAAGTGGTGATTAAGGGGGGAGTAGCGACTATAAGGAGGGTAGTGACTGAAGGAGTAAGTGGTGATTAAGGGGGGAGTAGCGACTATAAGGAGGGTAGTGACTGAAGGAGTAAGTGGTGATTAAGGGGGGAGTAGCGACTATAAGGAGGGTAGTGACTGAAGGAGTAAGTGGTGATTAAGGGGGGAGTAGCGACTATAAGGAGGGTAGTGACTGAAGGAGTAAGTGGTGATTAAGGGGGGAGTAGCGACTATAAGGAGGGTAGTGACTGAAGGAGTAAGTGGTGATTAAGGGGGGAGTAGCGACTATAAGGGGGGAGTAGTGACTGAAGGAGTAAGTGGTGATTAAGGGGGGAGTAGCGACTATAAGGAGAGTAGTGACTGAAGGAGTGAGTGGTGATTAAGGGGGGAGTAGTGACTGAAGGAGTAAGTGGTGATTAAGGGGGGAGTAGCGACTATAAGGGGGGAGTAGTGACTGAAGGAGTAAGTGGTGATTAAGGGGGGAGTAGCGACTATAAGGAGGGTAATGACTGAAGGAGTAAGTGGTGATTAAGGGGGGAGTAGCGACTATAAGGAGTGTAGTGACTGAAGGAGTGAGTGGTGATTAAGGGGGGAGTAGCGACTATAAGGGGGGAGTAGTGACTGAAGGAGTAAGTGGTGATTAAGGGGGGAGTAGCGACTATAAGGAGAGTAGTGACTGAAGGAGTGAGTGGTGATTAAGGGGGGAGTAGTGACTGAAGGAGTAAGTGGTGATTAAGGGGGGAGTAGCGACTATAAGGGGGGAGTAGTGACTGAAGGAGTAAGTGGTGATTAAGGGGGGAGTAGCGACTATAAGGAGGGTAATGACTGAAGGAGTAAGTGGTGATTAAGGGGGGAGTAGCGACTATAAGGAGTGTAGTGACTGAAGGAGTGAGTGGTGATTAAGGGGGGAGTAGTGACTGAAGGAGTAAGTGGTGATTAAGGGGGGAGTAGCGACTATAAGGAGGGTAGTGACTGAAGGAGTAAGTGGTGATTAAGGGGGGAGTAGCGACTATAAGGAGAGTAGTGACTGAAGGAGTGAGTGGTGATTAAGGGGGGAGTAGCGACTATAAGGGGGGAGTAGTGACTGAAGGAGTAAGTGGTGATTAAGGGGGGAGTAGCGACTATAAGGAGGGTAATGACTGAAGGAGTAAGTGGTGATTAAGGGGGGAGTAGCGACTATAAGGGGGGTAGTGACTGAAGGAGTAAGTGGTGATTAAGGGGGGAGTAGCGACTATAAGGAGGGTAGTGACTGAAGGAGTAAGTGGTGATTAAGGGGGGAGTAGCGACTATAAGGAGGGTAGTGACTGAAGGAGTAAGTGGTGATTAAGGGGGGAGTAGCGACTATAAGGAGGGTAGTGACTGAAGGAGTAAGTGGTGATTAAGGGGGGAGTAGCGACTATAAGGAGGGTAGTGACTGAAGGAGTAAGTGGTGATTAAGGGGGGAGTAGTGACTATAAGGAGGGTAGTGACTGAAGAAGTAAGTGGTGATTAAGGAGGGTAGTGACTGAAGGAGTAAGTGGTGATTAAGGGGGGAGTAGCGACTATAAGGAGGGTAGTGACTGAAGGAGTAAGTGGTGATTAAGGGGGGAGTAGCGACTATAAGGAGAGTAGTGACTGAAGGAGTGAGTGGTGATTAAGGGGGGAGTAGCGACTATAAGGAGGGTAGTGACTGAAGGAGTAAGTGGTGATTAAGGGGGGAGTAGCGACTATAAGGAGGGTAGCGACTGAAGGAGTAAGTGGTGATTAAGGGGGGAGTAGCGACTATAAGGAGGGTAGCGACTGAAGGAGTAAGTGGTGATTAAGGGGGGAGTAGCGACTATAAGGAGGGTAGCGACTGAAGGAGTAAGTGGTGATTAAGGGAGGAGTAGCGACTATAAGGAGGGTAGTGACTGAAGGAGTAAGTGGTGATTAAGGGGGGAGTAGCGACTATAAGGGGGGTAGTGACTGAAGGAGTAAGTGGTGATTAAGGGGGGAGTAGCGACTATAAGGAGGGTAATGACTGAAGGAGTAAGTGGTGATTAAGGGGGGAGTAGTGACTATAAGGGGAGTAGTGACTGAAGGAGTAAGTGGTGATTAAGGGGGGAGTAGCGACTATAAGGAGGGTAATGACTGAAGGAGTAAGTGGTGATTAAGGGGGGAGTAGTGACTATAAGGGGAGTAGTGACTGAAGGAGTAAGTGGTGATTAAGGGGGGAGTAGCGACTATAAGGGGGGTAGTGACTGAAGGAGTAAGTGGTGATTAAGGGAGGAGTAGCGACTATAAGGAGGGTAGTGACTGAAGGAGTAAGTGGTGATTAAGGGGGGAGTAGCGACTATAAGGGGAGTAGTGACTGAAGGAGTAAGTGGTGATTAAGGGGGGAGTAGCGACTATAAGGAGGGTAATGACTGAAGGAGTAAGTGGTGATTAAGGGGGGAGTAGCGACTATAAGGGGAGTAGTGACTGAAGGAGTAAGTGGTGATTAAGGGGGGAGTAGCGACTATAAGGAGGGTAGTGACTGAAGGAGTAAGTGGTGATTAAGGGGGGAGTAGCGACTGAAGGAGGGTAGTGACTGAAGGAGTAAGTGGTGATTAAGGGGGGAGTAGCGACTATAAGGAGGGTAGTGACTGAAGGAGTAAGTGGTGATTAAGGGGGGAGTAGCGACTATAAGGGGGGAGTAGTGACTGAAGGAGTAAGTGGTGATTAAGGAGGGAGTAGCGACTATAAGGGGGGTAGTGACTGAAGGAGTAAGTGGTGATTAAGGGGGGAGTAGCGACTATAAGGAGGGTAGTGACTGAAGGAGTAAGTGGTGATTAAGGGGGGAGTAGCGACTATAAGGAGGGTAGTGACTGAAGGAGTAAGTGGTGATTAAGGGGGGAGTAGCGACTATAAGGGGGGAGTAGTGACTGAAGGAGTAAGTGGTGATTAAGGGGGGAGTAGCGACTATAAGGAGAGTAGTGACTGAAGGAGTGAGTGGTGATTAAGGGGGGAGTAGTGACTGAAGGAGTAAGTGGTGATTAAGGGGGGAGTAGCGACTATAAGGGGGGAGTAGTGACTGAAGGAGTAAGTGGTGATTAAGGGGGGAGTAGCGACTATAAGGAGGGTAATGACTGAAGGAGTAAGTGGTGATTAAGGGGGGAGTAGCGACTATAAGGAGTGTAGTGACTGAAGGAGTGAGTGGTGATTAAGGGGGGAGTAGCGACTATAAGGGGGGAGTAGTGACTGAAGGAGTAAGTGGTGATTAAGGGGGGAGTAGCGACTATAAGGAGAGTAGTGACTGAAGGAGTGAGTGGTGATTAAGGGGGGAGTAGTGACTGAAGGAGTAAGTGGTGATTAAGGGGGGAGTAGCGACTATAAGGGGGGAGTAGTGACTGAAGGAGTAAGTGGTGATTAAGGGGGGAGTAGCGACTATAAGGAGGGTAATGACTGAAGGAGTAAGTGGTGATTAAGGGGGGAGTAGCGACTATAAGGAGTGTAGTGACTGAAGGAGTGAGTGGTGATTAAGGGGGGAGTAGTGACTGAAGGAGTAAGTGGTGATTAAGGGGGGAGTAGCGACTATAAGGAGGGTAGTGACTGAAGGAGTAAGTGGTGATTAAGGGGGGAGTAGCGACTATAAGGAGAGTAGTGACTGAAGGAGTGAGTGGTGATTAAGGGGGGAGTAGCGACTATAAGGGGGGAGTAGTGACTGAAGGAGTAAGTGGTGATTAAGGGGGGAGTAGCGACTATAAGGAGGGTAATGACTGAAGGAGTAAGTGGTGATTAAGGGGGGAGTAGCGACTATAAGGGGGGTAGTGACTGAAGGAGTAAGTGGTGATTAAGGGGGGAGTAGCGACTATAAGGAGGGTAGTGACTGAAGGAGTAAGTGGTGATTAAGGGGGGAGTAGCGACTATAAGGAGGGTAGTGACTGAAGGAGTAAGTGGTGATTAAGGGGGGAGTAGCGACTATAAGGAGGGTAGTGACTGAAGGAGTAAGTGGTGATTAAGGGGGGAGTAGCGACTATAAGGAGGGTAGTGACTGAAGGAGTAAGTGGTGATTAAGGGGGGAGTAGTGACTATAAGGAGGGTAGTGACTGAAGAAGTAAGTGGTGATTAAGGAGGGTAGTGACTGAAGGAGTAAGTGGTGATTAAGGGGGGAGTAGCGACTATAAGGAGGGTAGTGACTGAAGGAGTAAGTGGTGATTAAGGGGGGAGTAGCGACTATAAGGAGAGTAGTGACTGAAGGAGTGAGTGGTGATTAAGGGGGGAGTAGCGACTATAAGGAGGGTAGTGACTGAAGGAGTAAGTGGTGATTAAGGGGGGAGTAGCGACTATAAGGAGGGTAGCGACTGAAGGAGTAAGTGGTGATTAAGGGGGGAGTAGCGACTATAAGGAGGGTAGCGACTGAAGGAGTAAGTGGTGATTAAGGGGGGAGTAGCGACTATAAGGAGGGTAGCGACTGAAGGAGTAAGTGGTGATTAAGGGAGGAGTAGCGACTATAAGGAGGGTAGTGACTGAAGGAGTAAGTGGTGATTAAGGGGGGAGTAGCGACTATAAGGGGGGTAGTGACTGAAGGAGTAAGTGGTGATTAAGGGGGGAGTAGCGACTATAAGGAGGGTAATGACTGAAGGAGTAAGTGGTGATTAAGGGGGGAGTAGTGACTATAAGGGGAGTAGTGACTGAAGGAGTAAGTGGTGATTAAGGGGGGAGTAGCGACTATAAGGAGGGTAATGACTGAAGGAGTAAGTGGTGATTAAGGGGGGAGTAGTGACTATAAGGGGAGTAGTGACTGAAGGAGTAAGTGGTGATTAAGGGGGGAGTAGCGACTATAAGGGGGGTAGTGACTGAAGGAGTAAGTGGTGATTAAGGGAGGAGTAGCGACTATAAGGAGGGTAGTGACTGAAGGAGTAAGTGGTGATTAAGGGGGGAGTAGCGACTATAAGGGGAGTAGTGACTGAAGGAGTAAGTGGTGATTAAGGGGGGAGTAGCGACTATAAGGAGGGTAATGACTGAAGGAGTAAGTGGTGATTAAGGGGGGAGTAGTGACTATAAGGGGAGTAGTGACTGAAGGAGTAAGTGGTGATTAAGGGGGGAGTAGCGACTATAAGGGGGGTAGTGACTGAAGGAGTAAGTGGTGATTAAGGGAGGAGTAGCGACTATAAGGAGGGTAGTGACTGAAGGAGTAAGTGGTGATTAAGGGGGGAGTAGCGACTATAAGGGGAGTAGTGACTGAAGGAGTAAGTGGTGATTAAGGGGGGAGTAGCGACTATAAGGAGGGTAATGACTGAAGGAGTAAGTGGTGATTAAGGGGGGAGTAGTGACTATAAGGAGGGTAGTGACTGAAGGAGTAAGTGGTGATTAAGGGGGGAGTAGCGACTATAAGGGGGGTAGTGACTGAAGGAGTGAGTGGTGATTAAGGGGGAGTAGTGACTATAAGGAGGGTAGTGACTGAAGGAGTAAGTGGTGATTAAGGGGGGAGTAGCGACTATAAGGGGGGAGTAGTGACTGAAGGAGTAAGTGGTGATTAAGGGGGGAGTAGCGACTATAAGGAGGGTAGTGACTGAAGGAGTAAGTGGTGATTAAGGGGGGAGTAGCGACTATAAGGAGGGTAGTGACTGAAGGAGTAAGTGGTGATTAAGGGGGGAGTAGCGACTATAAGGAGGGTAGTGACTGAAGGAGTAAGTGGTGATTAAGGGGGGAGTAGCGACTATAAGGGGGGAGTAGCGACTGAAGGAGTAAGTGGTGATTAAGGGGGGAGTAGCGACTATAAGGAGGGTAGTGACTGAAGGAGTAAGTGGTGATTAAGGGGGGAGTAGCGACTATAAGGAGGGTAGTGACTGAAGGAGTAAGTGGTGATTAAGGGGGGAGTAGCGACTATAAGGAGGGTAGCGACTGAAGGAGTAAGTGGTGATTAAGGGGGGAGTAGCGACTATAAGGGGGGAGTAGTGACTGAAGGAGTGAGTGGTGATTAAGGGGGGAGTAGCGACTATAAGGAGGGTAGTGACTGAAGGAGTAAGTGGTGATTAAGGGGGGAGTAGCGACTATAAGGAGAGTAGCGACTGAAGGAGTAAGTGGTGATTAAGGGAGGAGTAGCGACTATAAGGAGGGTAGTGACTGAAGGAGTAAGTGGTGATTAAGGGGGGAGTAGCGACTATAAGGGGGGTAGTGACTGAAGGAGTAAGTGGTGATTAAGGGGGGAGTAGCGACTATAAGGAGGGTAGTGACTGAAGGAGTAAGTGGTGATTAAGGGGGGAGTAGCGACTATAAGGGGGGTAGTGACTGAAGGAGTAAGTGGTGATTAAGGGGGGAGTAGCGACTATAAGGAGAGTAGCGACTGAAGGAGTAAGTGGTGATTAAGGGAGGAGTAGCGACTATAAGGAGGGTAGTGACTGAAGGAGTAAGTGGTGATTAAGGGAGGAGTAGCGACTATAAGGAGGGTAGTGACTGAAGGAGTAAGTGGTGATTAAGGGGGGAGTAGCGACTATAAGGGGGGTAGTGACTGAAGGAGTAAGTGGTGATTAAGGGGGGAGTAGCGACTATAAGGAGGGTAGTGACTGAAGGAGTAAGTGGTGATTAAGGGGGGAGTAGCGACTATAAGGGGAGTAGTGACTGAAGGAGTAAGTGGTGATTAAGGGGGGAGTAGCGACTATAAGGAGGGTAGTGACTGAAGGAGTAAGTGGTGATTAAGGGGGGAGTAGCGACTATAAGGGGAGTAGTGACTGAAGGAGTAAGTGGTGATTAAGGGGGGAGTAGCGACTATAAGGGGGGAGTAGTGACTGAAGGAGTAAGTGGTGATTAAGGGGGGAGTAGCGACTATAAGGAGAGTAGTGACTGAAGGAGTGAGTGGTGATTAAGGGGGGAGTAGCGACTGAAGGAGTAAGTGGTGATTAAGGGGGGAGTAGCGACTATAAGGGGGGAGTAGTGACTGAAGGAGTAAGTGGTGATTAAGGGGGGAGTAGCGACTATAAGGAGAGTAGTGACTGAAGGAGTGAGTGGTGATTAAGGGGGGAGTAGCGACTATAAGGAGGGTAGTGACTGAAGGAGTAAGTGGTGATTAAGGGGGGAGTAGCGACTATAAGGAGGGTAGTGACTGAAGGAGTAAGTGGTGATTAAGGGGGGAGTAGCGACTATAAGGAGGGTAGTGACTGAAGGAGTAAGTGGTGATTAAGGGGGGAGTAGTGACTATAAGGAGGGTAGCGACTGAAGGAGTAAGTGGTGATTAAGGGGGGAGTAGCGACTGTAAGGAGGGTAGTGACTGAAGGAGTAAGTGGTGATTAAGGGGGGAGTAGCGACTATAAGGGGAGTAGTGACTGAAGGAGTAAGTGGTGATTAAGGGGGGAGTAGTGACTATAAGGAGGGTAGTGACTGAAGGAGTAAGTGGTGATTAAGGGGGGAGTAGCGACTATAAGGAGGGTAGTGACTGAAGGAGTAAGTGGTGATTAAGGGGGGAGTAGCGACTATAAGGAGGGTAGTGACTGAAGGAGTAAGTGGTGATTAAGGGGGGAGTAGCGACTATAAGGAGGGTAGTGACTGAAGGAGTAAGTGGTGATTAAGGGGGGAGTAGCGACTATAAGGAGGGTAGTGACTGAAGGAGTAAGTGGTGATTAAGGGGGGAGTAGCGACTATAAGGGGGGGTAGCGACTGAAGGAGTAAGTGGTGATTAAGGGGGGAGTAGCGACTGAAGGAGTAAGTGGTGATTAAGGGGGGAGTAGCGACTATAAGGAGGGTAGTGACTGAAGGAGTAAGTGGTGATTAAGGGGGGAGTAGCGACTATAAGGAGGGTAGTGACTGAAGGAGTAAGTGGTGATTAAGGGGGGAGTAGCGACTATAAGGGGAGTAGTGACTGAAGGAGTAAGTGGTGATTAAGGGGGGAGTAGCGACTATAAGGAGGGTAGTGACTGAAGGAGTAAGTGGTGATTAAGGGGGGAGTAGCGACTATAAGGAGGGTAGTGACTGAAGGAGTAAGTGGTGATTAAGGGGGGAGTAGCGACTATAAGGAGGGTAGCGACTGAAGGAGTAAGTGGTGATTAAGGGGGGAGTAGCGACTATAAGGGGGGAGTAGTGACTGAAGGAGTAAGTGGTGATTAAGGGGGGAGTAGCGACTATAAGGAGGGTAGTGACTGAAGGAGTAAGTGGTGATTAAGGGGGGAGTAGCGACTATAAGGAGGGTAGTGACTGAAGGAGTAAGTGGTGATTAAGGGGGGAGTAGCGACTATAAGGAGGGTAGTGACTGAAGGAGTAAGTGGTGATTAAGGGGGGAGTAGTGACTATAAGGAGGGTAGTGACTGAAGGAGTAAGTGGTGATTAAGGGGGGAGTAGCGACTATAAGGAGGGTAGTGACTGAAGGAGTAAGTGGTGATTAAGGGGGGAGTAGCGACTATAAGGAGGGTAGTGACTGAAGGAGTAAGTGGTGATTAAGGGGGGAGTAGCGACTATAAGGAGGGTAGTGACTGAAGGAGTAAGTGGTGATTAAGGGGGGAGTAGTGACTATAAGGAGGGTAGTGACTGAAGGAGTAAGTGGTGATTAAGGGGGGAGTAGCGACTGAAGGAGTAAGTGGTGATTAAGGGGGGAGTAGCGACTATAAGGAGGGTAGTGACTGAAGGAGTAAGTGGTGATTAAGGGGAGAGTAGTGACTGAAGGAGTTAGTGGTGATTAAGGGGGGAGTAGCGACTATAAGGAGGGTAGCGACTGAAGGAGTAAGTGGTGATTAAGGGGGGAGTAGCGACTATAAGGAGGGTAGTGACTGAAGGAGTAAGTGGTGATTAAGGGGGGAGTAGCGACTATAAGGAGGGTAGTGACTGAAGGAGTAAGTGGTGATTAAGGGGGGAGTAGTGACTATAAGGAGTGTAGTGACTGAAGGAGTAAGTGGTGATTAAGGGGGGAGTAGTGACTATAAGGAGGGTAGTGACTGAAGGAGTAAGTGGTGATTAAGGGGGGAGTAGCGACTATAAGGAGGGTAGTGACTGACGGAGTAAGTGGTGATTAAGGGGGGAGTAGCGACTATAAGGAGGGTAGTGACTGAAGGAGTAAGTGGTGATTAAGGGGGGAGTAAGTGGTGATTAAGGGGGGGTAGCGACTGAAGGAGTTAGTAGTGATTAAGGGAGTTAAACAGTTGAGGGTAACAGACCTGCATGAGTAACATACAGGCATTTTCGCTACTCAGGTTGACATGTAGGAACTCGACGCATAACTTCTCGAGAGCCAATACGGAGTACTTCTTGGCCAAGTACAGCGTAGTGATCACAGTATCGGGTGAAATCTGAATCTAGAGTGGCACAAGCTTTGTATAGATAATGAATACGAAATGGAAACATGCAATTAGAATTTTGAAGTAACAAAAAAGTTTACAACAATTGATTGAAAATATAGAATTTCTAAAGTAATCAAATAAATCTTAAAGTAATCATTTGATTAGGTAAAGTAATCAAATAAATCTTAAAGTAATCATTTGATTAGGTAAAGTAATCAAATAAATCTTAAAGTAATCATGTGATTAGGTAAAGTAATCAAATAAATCCTATAGTAATCATATGATTAGATAAAGTAATCAAATAAATCCTATAGTAATCATATGATTAGGTAAAGTAATCAAATAAATCCTATAGTAATCATATGATTAGGTAAAGTAATCAAATAAATCCTATAGTAATCATATGATTAGGTAAAGTAATCAAATAAATCCTATAGTAATCATATGATTAGGTAAAGTAATCAAATACATCCTATAGTAATCATATGATTAGGTAAAGTAATCAAATAAATCCTATAGTAATCATATGATTAGGTAAAGTAATCAAATAAATCCTATAGTAATCATATGATTAGGTAAAGTAATCAAATACATCCTATAGTAATCATGTGCTTAGGTAAAGTAATCAAATAAATCCTATAGTAATCATATGATTAGGTAAAGTAATCAAATAAATCCTATAGTAATCATATGATTAGGTAAAGTAATCAAATAAATCCTATAGTAATCATATGATTAGGTAAAGTAATCAAATAAATCCTATAATAATCATATGATTAGGTAAAGTAATCAAATAAATCCTATAGTAATCATATGATTAGGTAAAGTAATCAAATAAATCCTATAGTAATCATATGATTAGGTAAAGTAATCAAATAAATCCTATAGTAATCATATGATTAGATTACATAATTGGTATCAATAAAACTAACATTGTCGGTATACAGGAATCGCAGGAGTAATAGAAAAACTTGAGGTTCTGAATCGCTAATTATAATTGGACCTTGTTCTGTGAAATTTCCATTCAACATAGCATTGAACACACAACTTCCAATAGATAATATAAATCTGTGACAATGAAATATGAAAATGGTTGTATTTTGATTTAAATCTAAAAAATGACCTATGAGCCGCAATTCTTTGTCTATTGTTTTCATCCAGGCCCACCAAAAAAGTAACATCTGATAGGGTTTCATTGTTCAATAGAAAACTCATTCGTTCTGCCAATGTTTCTGTAAAATATCAAAATAGAATATTATAAAATCATGCATAATGAGTATTTTAATGAAATATATTTATACATTCTTATGAATGATAAATAAAAAGTGAATTATTAACAAAAATAAACTATATTAATATATAAACATGCATATGTATTATTCATTTTATCGATTGGCAAAACACGAAATTCATGTTTCAGAATAGAATCTGATAAATAAATTCTATGAAAATAATATTAATAATTTTATTTTATCATATCTCAAGATATTCAAATTTGAATATTTTTTATAAAATAATAATCAATTTTATAAAACAATTATTATTGTATAATCTGATTGTAAAATAATTAACGCATACATCTATATCAATATACACTATTATATAGTATATACTATATATAATTATATATATTACATATTCAATACATTCTTACCATAAGATGACTGCCAATTGGAATCATCTCGACATATTTCTACAGAACTTGCTACATCGAGATTGTTGTCTTTATATATGGATCTTGAAGCATTTTGGGGTTGAGTATTGCTACTGTGGTTAGCTGCAAATTTGCTTTTGTCCTATTTATTTATATTTCAATATTTATTTATAAAGCTTAATCATTACTATTTAATGCATTATTTAAAGATATTTAAATAATATTTATTTCTAATTTTATTTATTTGTTTGCTAAATATTAAGTTATATATAGTCTAATATTTTAGTGGTTTATTAACAATTACTATAAAGGAAAAACAATACTATCTAGCTTGAATGAGATATGATTATAAAGTATGTGTAATTATATAAATAGATAAAAAGACTGACATTCAATATGAATATGCTTGTTATTTGAACATACTAGCATTCATAGTATAATTATTCAAATAGGTATGGATTCATTGCAAGTGAAATTAGGTTAAGTTGGTAAATATATAACAAGAAAATTTCACAAAATGTTAAAATCGACAAACAAAAATGAGCTAGCAAAAATTTAAAAAAAATTCATTTGAAAAAATGTATTATTATACATTCGAGAATATTTCAAAATTTAGAAAATACCTATTAAATATACCAATTAAATATAAATATTAAATCTACTTATTAAATATATATATTAAATCTACCTATTAAATATACCAATTAAATATATATGTTAAATATACCTATTATATATACCTACTATATATACCTACTATATATACCTATTATTTATACCTGTTACATATACATATTATATATATATATATATATTACATATACCTATTATATATACTTATTATATAAACTTAAAACATCTACCTTATATTATATATTAAAATAACTTATTGAAATTAAGCAAAATAAATTATATGATTAATATTTAAATAATTAATTTTTTTATAATATATAAAATTAATACACATTGTACACTGTACAATGGGTTTTAATCAGCAATTTTAACTTTGATGGTTTTTATTTAACAATTGTATTCAATTAACTATATCTTCACAAAATTATATCATAAATTTATGAAATAAAAAATTTAATTTGAAGAAACAAATATTTTTAAACATAAAATTAATAATTTTTCTAAAACTCGTAAAAATTAATTTTGAATTATTTTAATGAATATAGATAATATATACAATATCTATATTTAATTTAAAATATGATATAATATTATTTGTGGAAGATCCATGAAAAATTCATGCATAAACAAAAAAGTTATTGATTAAAAAATTGTAAAAAAAATTAAAATAACATTTAATATTAATCTTGAATTTCATTCAATATTATTGAAGGGTTACTTAATTATATTCTGATTGTTATCTTAACTTAATAAAAAGTTATTAATATTTGAAAAGTCCAAATAATTCATTATTTCATGAAAAGAAAGTTTGGGTAGGTAATTTTCTATATTAACATTTTGTGAAATTTTCATTAAAATCTAAGTTGGGCTTGAGGGTTTCCATTTGCTGTTTTGTAATTATAAATGTTACCATATATGGTATATCATAATATAATAACATAATAATAATATATAATGAAAGCTCATCCGAAACAATTGAGAACAACACAGTTTAAAAATATCATAATTATATTGTATTATTACCATGTATTGTATTATTACCATGTTCTATAGAGAAAGTTTCTATATAATCAATTTATAATGAATGTAAATATTTAAATAAATATATTTCAAATAACCATTTCCATAGTGTCAGTAATATTTTCTAAATTAATCAATTCCATGTATCTAAAGAATACAATAATTTAATTAATAATGGTAACAACATAATAAATATCAATATAATTATAAATTAATAAAAATTGATCATTTTTGCTATAACAAATTTATAAATCAAGATACAATTTCATAAAGTAAATGATGTTTGTAGAAATTCAACTAATTGATATTTCATTTATATTCCAGTTGAAATATTGTAGATAATACTAGTTCTACTATCCCAGTAATAATAACAATAGCCATACAATATTAAACAACAATAATTATAAGTGATACATAATATTCAGTTAACTAGATATTCTGGAAATCTATATAATTAAGATTATAATAAATAACTTATATATAATTGTATATATAATTGTATATATGTAATTGTATTTATAATTGTATATATATAATTGTATATGTAATTGTATATATAACTGTATATATAATTGTATATGTAATTGTATATGTAATTGTATATGTAATTGTATATGTAATTGTATATATAACTGTATATATAATTGTATATGTAATTGTATATGTAATTGTATATGTAATTGTATATATAACTGTATATATAATTGTATATGTAATTGTATATATAACTGTATATATAATTGTATATGTAATTGTATTTATAATTGTATATATATAATTGTATATGTAATTGTATATATAACTGTATATATAATTGTATATGTAATTGTATATATAACTGTATATATAATTGTATATGTAATTGTATATATAACTGTATATATAATTGTATATGTAATTGTATATGTAATTGTATATGTAATTGTATATATAACTGTATATATAATTGTATATGTAATTGTATATATAACTGTATATATAATTGTATATATATAATTTTATATATAATTGTATATATAATTGTATATATAACTGTATATATAATTGTATATGTAATTGTATATATAACTGTATATATAATTGTATATATATAATTTTATATATAATTGTATATATAATTGTATATATAACTGTATATATAATTGTATATGTAATTGTATATGTAATTTTATATATAACTATATATATAATTGTATATGTAATTGTATATATAACTGTATATATAATAGTATATGTAATTGTATATATAACTGTATATATAATTGTATATGTAATTGTATATATAATTGTATATATAATCATATATGTAATTGTATATATAATTGTATATATATATAATGGTATATATAACTGTATATATAATTATATATATAACTATATCTATAATTGTATATATAACTGTATATATAACTGTATATATAATTATATATATAATTGTATATGTAATTGTAAATATATCTTTATATGATAAAGCATTGTGTAAATCTAGAATAGTAAAGTATCCGTAATAAAGATGGTTCATGGCTTTAAATGTAATGCCGTGCATATATGAGACTGTTGAATTTCTAACACTGGTCAGTGTAATATCACTTTGTAATACAGAATCAAAATTTATTTACTGTGATACAATATTATTATATATATTATTTTTATTAATAAATCACACATAAATTGTATCATATAAATTGAATTATCATCACTATAAAATAAAATATAAGAATAATTATTAATATATACATTATTAGAATTTTTAAAATATTACAATCCATAAAAATTAAATATAATTAATGTTATAATATTAAAATATATTAAAAAATATATTCTGTATCAGCTACATATAAGTGGTTGTAAATATTTTGGGTTTAGGTATATATTTAATTTAATCATATTATTTTAAGACTAATAACTGTCAATAATTTTAGCGTCGAAAACTATGATTCTTGTCAGCCTAAAAATATAATTGACATTCAGTCAAACCATCATTATTTTTTATATTTACTATTTACAGTATTTATATAAATAATAGCAGTTGTTATTATTAATTTTATATAATTAGTTTCATTTATTGATATGCAATTATTCTTATATCTAAATAATATTTGTAGACATTATAAGAGGTGAGAATAATAAGTATGATATTATTACCCTCTGAAAGAATCTTAGAGTTATAAAGAAACCTAATTGTCTCAATAACAGTATGATCGCTTCCAAGATGGAAACATTTTATAACGGGGTTAAACATTTTAATGGATTTATTGTTCACGAAAGTTATATGCTTAATGTATCAAATGTTGTGTTTGCCCTGGTAGAAGATTAATATTATTATTTTTATTTATTTTAGTTTAATTCATTCTATTATTATCTTTAATAAAAATATGATATAAATATAGATTAAATTTTAACTTACTTTCCTTACTTGAATCGCCAAGTACTTATATTCTAAAATTAAATGTATATTATGTATGTACAAATTAAATTGACGAATTCATTGTTTTACTTGAGATTATCGGAAATAACTAGACATTAGCATTATATTGATCAATCGACCATTAGCGACAACCCACCTACCACCCGTATTTAACAATATTTTGAATATACCTATTAAAATTTGCATCTTACTCAATTCCCGCATAATTCCAATTCATCAAATAATTGACTTGATCAATATTTGTTATACTATTTTATATAACATTATAATAAACTTACTATGCAATAAAGAAAATTCTTGTTTATTTTAAATAAATTGTGTATAAAAACAAAATATAAGGCATTGGTTATTTAAGATTGAAATTAGATAATATTTTACAAAAGATATTTTATAAAATAATTATAGGTATTGGCTAGATAGGCCGCATACCGTGCTGAATTGTTTATATATACAATATTTAATAATTTGTGTAATTTGTATGTCTTTGTGATTCATATATGGCCGATTCAAATTGTATAGAGGCATTGGCTATATAGGCTATGAAACATGCTACATTGTTTACAAAAATTGTATTCGGGGCACCGTTTTTATTATATGCTATATACCGATATATATGAATGTAAATATTAAATAACAATATATTCGAGGGATTGTATTGAAACCAGCTGCTAAATCAGCTGCAAAAGATCTGCTAAATTATTGGATGGCATCTTAAATTTTGTTGGACGTGGTCATTAATTTATATATTACTTAAGTTATATAAATAAGTTATATATTAACTTAAGTTGAAGCATTTTAATATGGTAAATAATTATGCATTTTACCAATATTATTTTTCTATTAATCAATGTTGATAAATAAAGTAATATAGGATAAATGATCATTTGTTAACATTATTAAAATGTAGAATACCATCTATACGTTAAATATTTGGAAATATCTGGGTGTAAAAAATAAAAGCTATATTGAGATAAATTTAACATTTATAAAATTTAAATCAACAATATAATTGGAAATATCTGTGATGCAAATAAAAGATATATTGAGATCAATATAATATCCATAATATTTAAATCAAACATATATGAACCACAAATACATGAAAATTGCTCAAATTAATATATATATATAAACAAATCAGCACAGTTTAATACCTATCTAGTCAACGCCATAATTATAATTATATTAAATTATTCGTGTCTTTGGAGTTCATATATAGATATTTTGAAATATAGATATTTAATTTTTAGAAATATAGCTTCTACTATATAGTTATATAATCGAAATGAAAATTTATAACATAAATAAGTAATACATTTTTTTCACTAATGTAAAATTATTCATATTGTCTATCTCAAATACAATTCTTAATCTTTTTTTTACTAACGATATACTTAATTCGTATTAAAATTTCCAAAATAATTTATATTTTGTAAAAGTACAATATATGATTTATTTATAAATTCATTTTTACAAATACGATTAAACAAATTATTATCCATTCATTACAAATATATACTATGAATTAGTGGTAATTATTAGCTATATAAGGGATGAAATCCATATAACATCCTCTTCTTTCAATTTAATATATATAGCATACTTGCTCGACAAAGATATTACGATAACAATCGATCTATGGATATCGTGAGAACCAACGAGTCAACATAAATCGAGTTAGCAGAATTTCGAACAAAAGAAGCTTCCATTCATTACATTATAAGTAGTAAATTTACTATTGTCTAAGAATCTCGACAAATTATTAATAATACTAAATATCAAATTATAATGGTATTATTTTTTAAATTAAATATTAAAATGAATGGTATTTATTAGAAAATGTTATAAATTATAAGTTTCTAGGTATACTTATTGATGATAAACATAATTTTAGTTTATATGCTAAGCAAGTAATACTCAAAATACTAAAACAGTATATCTATTATGCATAATATCCAAATATCTATGAAAGAATATATTAATAAAATTATATAATACAAAATTTCAAAACTGCATATCAAATATCACATTTTTTTGTTTAAAATTTGTTTAATTAGTTTATCTCTAACTGTTTTATTAAAATAACTTTTTTGTAATATATCCTTGTAGTGTTTATTTAAATAGTTGTTCCTATTACCATTTTATTTTGATGTTGATTTTATCCATCTTATTATATATATATATAGAAGTGTGAAGCGTTGCCGGATGATTTTAGGGAACACAAGAACAAATTCAATAAGGGATTTTATTAATATTTATTCATCAATAACTCACAGTGAAAATGGAGTTCTTCTCACAGAGGCTTAACGATTATATATTCTATTTTGATATAAATGAAGTGCGAACATTATCCACATGTGCACACACTTATACTAATCACGCCAGTCACGCCCTGATACACGCCAACGCACTCATTCTCTGCAAATGTATACTATACAATCACACAATTACATATGAATACTTTTATACAATTATGTTGTTACACAAACTCTATATCATTATTTCGCGGCTATTTATTTTCATTAAATACTGTATCATAGTATTTTATTAAATCTATAAACATGACTAACAGTTCGTACTCCAATGACATGTTTCCTATACAAATTATAAAACTACATTATAATACAATACTCCCAGCTATAGATACAATCATAAATTACTCTTTATCCGAAGACTTGTCTATAGATCGGCTAAATATACTTGATAGCATTAAGCATTAAGCATTAAGCAATGTCTATAGTTAAATATACAAGATAGCATTAAGCAATGTCTATAGTTAAACATACAAGATAGCATTAAGCATTAAGAATTAAGCAATGTCTATAGTTAAATATACAAGATAGCATTAATCATTACGAATTAAGCAATGTCTATAGTTAAATATACTTGATAGCATTAAGCATTAAGAATTAAGCAATGTCTATAGTTAAATATACTTGATAGCATTAAGCATTAAGAATTAAGCAATGTCTATAGTTAAATATACTTGATAGCATTAAGCATTAAGAATTAAGCAATGTCTATAGTTAAATATACTTGATAGCATTAAGCATTAAGCATTAAGCAATGTCTATAGTTAAATATACAAGATAGCATTAAGCAATGTCTATAGTTAAACATACAAGATAGCATTAAGCATTAAGAATTAAACAATGTCTATAGTTAAATATACAAGATAGCATTAATCATTACGAATTAAGCAATGTCTATAGTTAAATATACTTGATAGCATTAAGCATTAAGAATTAAGCAATGTCTATAGTTAAATATACAAGATAGCATTAAGCAATGTTTATAGTTAAATATACAAGATAACATTAAGCAATGTCTATAGTTAAATATACTTGATAGCATTAAGCATTAAGAATTAAGCAATGTCTATAGTTAAATATACAAGATAGCATTAAGCAATGTTTATAGTTAAATATACAATATAGCATTAAGCAATGTCCATAGTTAAATATACAAGATATCATTAAGCAATGTCTATAGTTAAATATACAAGATAGCATTAAGAAATGTCTATAGTTAAATATACTTGATAGCATTAAGCAATGTCTATAGTTAAACATACAAGATAGCATTAAGAAATGTCTATAGGTCAAATTATTAAGAAATATTTTAGTGAAACACAAACCACCAAACCATCAAATATTCTTCCTTGTAGAAAGATAAATGAAAACGGCTATATTATGAATCAATGGAGTATTATATATATATTTAAGCAAATTACTTTGTAATTTCATTATCTAGTTTATGAAGATATACATTTTATTCTACTAAAAGATACTATGATATAAAGATGAATTATATAACTTATAATATATCTAGTGTAGAATATATAAATATATATATAAATAAGTCTTCAATTTAGAGAATTTCTCACAAACAATATTTATTGGAAAAAAACAGCGAGGATTTCTTTATCTTTCTAATATTCTTCTATACTCGGTTTACATATTATATTATCATTTATAATTAATGCTGCATACGTATGCGAATAAATGTTAATACTTATCCAAATACTATCCGGATAGATTATTCTAGATTATCTTAATTTTGTCGCGGTTAAAAATTAATTACTTAATCTCATTTACAGTTGGGATAAATTATCCTCTTTTATCCCATCATAATACTGATTACAAATTTAAAATTATGTTATTTTACAATTGGGATAAATTATACTTAATATATTAATATTTATATATACCAATATTACCAATATTATACTCATAATTATCTTGTTTAAAAATTAAAATTATTTTGTTTTATAATGGGGATAAATTATCACATAATTAGGATATGTTATCTTCTATCATTCACATATTCTCTTGATATATTTTATAAGATAAATTATCCCATTTTATCTCAATATTATATAAATTATACTTAATATATTAATAATATATACCAATATTACCAATATTATACTCATAATTATCTTGTTTAAAAATTAAAATTATTTTGTTTTATAATGGGGATAAATTATCACATAATTAGGATATGTTATCTTCTATCATTCACATATTCTCTTGATATATTTTATAAGATAAATTATCCCATTTTATCTCAATATTATCATTTTTTATTAATTTGATTTATCACGAAATATTTTATTTGTAAAATTGTTAATAGATTGTTAAATGTTCACCTTCATAGCTTACCTATGCAATGGATATAATTATATAGCAATTGTAATTATTCTGTAATCATTAATATTATCTTTGTACTGGTACAGACAGGACATATATATATATATATATATACATATATATATATATATATATATATATATATATATATATATTGATATGTCATGATACATTTTAGTAAAATACCTATGCATAAAATAAAAATGTATTTATATTATAAAGTATACTTTTGAAATTATATTCTATAAATATATAAATTTTGTTTATAATCAAAAATATAGCAATATAAAATATATATATGTATATATTAAATTTATATTCAGCAGCTAAAGTTAAAAAAAAATATTGTATATTATATTATGAGGATTATTTTATATGCCATATTTCCAAATATAATAATGTATATAAGTAATCGACAAGATTACAAATTAAATCTCTGATTGTGATAGTAGTTTGATAGTATACTATTAAATTATATAATATAATATATAATATCTTATCTTTGTATTTGAATATGGTTTAGTAATATTTTATAATAAAATATTAGTAATAGTTAATATATTATTAATATTTAAATAAATTGGAATTATTTAGGCTACAATTAAAAATATATAATATTAAAATATAATATATATATATAAATAATGATTATCTATTAATGCATCTAAATCTATGAATGTGTTATTGGGTGTATTACTCCGTTATAGTGTAATGTATTAAAAGGGTGTATTAGTCTGGTTTTATATTGGAAAATCAGGTGGGTGTATTTGTCGTGAATAGGAGATGACGATCATGGAAACACCCACCAAAACATGTATATCAGAAAATATTGATTTATTCTTTCTCAAATTTCCAGGCATTATTTATTAACCTAATAGTAGCCCGAATGTAAATTTTCGACTAAAACCAATCATTATTCAAAAGGGTGTATTTGTCTGGTTATACAAAAAATATACATTGAGGGTGTATTTGCCCGTAATAGGAGGTCTATATATATATATATATATATATATATATTTATTGTTATAATTTGTCGTATGCGACAAATTTACAATATAGTGTAATTAAACTTTAATGACACTTTTTAATTTAATTTAGTTTAATATGTTTACATTTATTATCATTAGCTTGATACAATTATATCTACAATTAAAGAATTATATTTATTTATAGAAATATTTATTCATTAATAATTTTAATTTCGTAATATCGTTAATTAATTTAAATAAAGTAATAAAATTCATAAAATAAAAATAATATTTCAATTTAATAATTTCAAAACCTAACTAAGAATTTAATCATTATATATTTTTTACTCTGACTAAGCAGACGTATTAAAATGAAAAGTATAAGTTCTAGGCAGAAATCGATTTTGACAACGCGATCAATCAGACTAAGGTCTAGAATCGTAAGCAAACCAAAGTGTCGTTCTAAATCTAGAATTTCTAGAAAGATGAAATCCAAATCAAAAGAATCTCGTAGATCCAAATCAAGAGCTATTCACAAAACAAAATGTACAAAAACTACTCATAGATCCAGATCTTCTGTTAATCGTAAAATAACCCGTAAACAAAAATCTAAAGTTGGAAGAAAAACCAATAGTAAATTCAGCTCCGAAGTCTGCCGAAAACCAACTCGTAGAACCAGATCTAGTCGAAAACTAACTCGCAATTCCACATCTAAAGTGAGACGAAATACCAACAGTAAATCCAGGTACGAAGTATATCGGAAATTATCACGCAGATTCAAATTTACTATAAGTCGTAAAATATCTCGCAATTCGAAATTCGATATAAAACGAAAGTCTAAAAGTAAATCCAGGAGTAAATCCGGAGTATGTCGAAAACCAACTCCCAGAAACAAATCCACTCTAAGTTGTAAACTAAATCGCAAACCGACATCTAAAGTAAGACGAAATGCCAATAGTAAATCCAGGTCAGTAGTCAGCCGAAAGACAACTCCCAGAAACAAATCCACTCTAAGTCGGAAACTAAATCGCAAACCGACATCTAAAGTAAGACGAAATGCCAAGAGTAAATCCAGGTCAGTAGTCAACCAAAAGACAACTCGTATATTAAGATCTGCTCTAAGTTGTAAACTACCTCGCAAACCGACATCTAAAGTAAGACGAAATGCCAAGAGTAAATCCAGGTTAGTAGTCAGCCGAAAGACAACTCGTATATTAAGATCTGCTCTAAGTCGTAAACAACCTCGCAAATTTACATCTAAAGCAGAACAAAAGACCAAAACTAAACCCAGGTCGGTAGTCTGTAGTAAATTGACGG
Organism: Osedax frankpressi; assembly: GCA_964035775.1. Lineage (NCBI taxonomy): Eukaryota > Metazoa > Annelida > Polychaeta > Sabellida > Siboglinidae > Osedax > Osedax frankpressi. Next base: position 2,251,923 of record OZ038312.1, on the reverse strand, counting down.
TGGCTAAGAAAATAAGAAAAACTAAAAGATGCTAGACTCCCTTGCACTTAAACGTGAACAGATAACCTAAAAAGGTGGCCGAACATAGTAGAAATGATCTATTCACAATAAACAATATAATAATGTAAAATTATTTTCAAATTAATATAATAATTTATAGAATAGAATTACAAATTAATACTTATTTAAACTTATTAAATATCATATACAATAAAGCTGATTACGAATGACCATTTATTATTAAGTATCTATTTATAGTATCTACATAATAATATCCAAAAGAATAATAATTCACATAGTAAATCAACAAGAAAAGATTGTTTTCACTTTAATTTTTAATAGAAATTGAAACAAGATTATATTACTGAGTTTACCGATATATTCTATATGTTGGAAGACATTTGAGTATAATAAGTATTATCTACAGTACACACACACACACACATACACACAGACACACACACACACACACACACACACACACACACACACATATATATATATATATATATATATATATATATATATAAATTATGTTAATTATAAATGACATATAAATATAGAAATGTAAATATGATTACAATAACATAAAGATAAATTAGAGAATAGCTAATGACATATTTTTGATGACCTAATATCTATAAATATCTTCTTGATAGTTATAAGTACACAAACTCTATATCATTATTCTGCGGCTATTTATTTTCATTAAATACTTTATCATAGGATTTTATTAAATCTATAAACATGACTAACAGTTCGTACTCCAATAACATGTTTCCTATACAAATCACAAAACTACATTATAATACAATACTCCCAGCTATAGATACAATCATAAATTACTCTCTATCCGAAGACTTGTCTATAGATCGGCTAAATATACTTGATAGCATTAAGCATTAAGCAATGTCTATAGTTAAATATACAAGATAGCATTAAGCAATGTCTATAGTTAAATATACAAGATAGCATTAAGTAATGTATATAGTTAAATATACTTGATAGCATTACGAAATGTCTATAGTTAAATATACACGATAGCATTAAGCATTAAGAATTAAGCAATGTCTATAGTTAAATATACAAGATAGCATTAAGAAATGTCTATAGGTCAAATTATTAAGAAATATTTTAGTGAAACACAAACCACCAAACCATCAAATATTCTTCCTTGTAGAAAGAGAAATGAAAACGGCTATATTATGAATCAATGGAGTTTTATATATATATGTAAGCAAATTACTTTGTAATTTCATTATCTAGTTTATGAAGATATACATTTTATTCTACTAAAAGATACTATGATATAAAGATGAATTATATAACTTATAATATATCTAGTGTAGAATATATAAATATATATATAAATAAGTCATCAATTTAGAGAATTTCTCACAAACAGAATTTATTGGAAAAAACAGCGAGGATTTCTTTATCTTTCTAATATTCTTCTTTACTCGGTGTATATATTATATTATCATTTATAATTAATACTGCATACGTATGCGAATAAATGTTAACACTTACTATCCGGATAGATTATTCTAGATTATCGTAATTTTGTCTCGGTTAAAAATTAATTACTTAATCCCATTTACATTTGGGATAAATTATCCTCTTTTATCCCATCATAATAATGATTACTAATTTAAAATTATGTTATTTTACAATTGGAATAAATTATACTTAATATATTAATAATATATACAAATATTACCAATATTCTACTCATAATTATCTTGTTTAAAAATTAAAATTATTTTGTTTTATAATGGGGATAAATTATCCTCAATTATCACATAATTAGGATATGTTATCTTCTATTATTCACATATTCTCTTGATATAATTTATATGATAAATTATCCGATTTTATCTCAATATTATCATTTTTTATTAATTGATTTATCACGAAATATTTTATTTGTAAAATTGTTAATAGATTGTTAATAGTTCACCTTTATAGCTTACCTATGCAATGTATATAATTATATAGCAATTGTAATTGTTCTGTAATCATTGATATTATCTTTGTATAGATCACTTTGACTAAATTAAATTTCATCTGGGATATCATTATCAATAGTCGGAGGTATATAAAAATAGTCGAAAAAGTAATCGCGAGTGTATCATTTGAGTGCGTTTGATCAATTAATCTCTTTTATTACTGATATAACTTTGTGTTCTTTAAATATTTGCATTATTTATATCATTAATGTCTATAGAAAAAACATTTGATTTTATAATTGGGTTACTGGAAATCAAATAATGACTATTACACAAATAATGTCGATAAAAAGAGTCAAACATATAATTATACATAATATGTTTCAAGTGGACGAACATATTAATAACGTAAATTAGAAAATTTAATAATTGAAAGGAATGTAATGTGTAATATATACAAATAATAAAATAACTTAAAATGCATCATCTCGAATTAAAGTACAGTTCAATATTATACAAACATTAATAAGTATCCGATACATCGATATGTATTTCCGTTAATTAGGATATATAATATAGAATAATTCATTAGACCTCCATCTTAGATAATGTAGGAATATTAATAATATATCTTTTGCGTATATCTAATAAGTGATGGAACTATATCAGAATTCATATCTTCATCTTAAACCTTTAAATATAAACTAACGGAATCAAATAACTATTTTACTTAGGTGCATATATTTACTACAGACAAATATTGCCATAAGAAAATATATATCGCTCCCCATATAACTTGATTATTACCAACAGTAATCACTGCATTTGATTATGTTATTCAAATTATTAAATACATATTTTACTTCTATATTTACAGAATTCGTATTTTATATTTGTCATATATTGTTAGTTAAAAGAAACTAATATTATATAGATTAAAACTCATACTAAAGTATATATATATATATATATATATATATATATATATATATATATATATATATATATATATATTGATATATATGTCGTATGTCGTATGCGACAAATTTACAATATTAAAGAGTAATTAAACTTTAATGACACTTTTTAATTTAATTTAGTTTAATATGTTTACATTTATGTTCATTAGCTTGATATATCTACAATTAAAGAATTATATTTATTTATAGAAATATTTATTCATTAATAATTTTAATTTCGTAATATCGTTAATTAATTTAAATAAAGTAATAAAATTCATAAAATAAAAATAATATTTCAATTTAATAATTTCAAAACCTAACTAAGAATTTAATCATTATATATTTTTTACTCTGACTAAGCAGACGTATTAAAATGAAAAGTATAAGTTCTAAGCAGAAATCGATTTTGACAACGCGATCAATCAGACTAAGGTCTAGAATCGTAAGCAAACCAAAGTGCCGTTCTAAATCTAGAATTTCTAGAAAGATGAAATCCAAATCAAAAGAATCTCGTAGATCAAAATCAAGAGCTATTCACAAAACAAAATGTACAAAAACTACTCATAGATCCAGATCTTCTGTTAATCGTAAAATAACCCGTAAACAAAAATCTAAAGTTGGAAGAAAAACCAATAGTAAATTCAGCTCCGAAGTCTGCCCAAAGCCAACTCGTAGAACCAGATCTAGTCGAAAACTAACTCGCAATTCCACATCTAAAGTGAGACGAAATACCAAGAGTAAATCCAGGTACGAAGTATATCGGAAATTATCACGCAGATTCAAATTTACTATAAGTCGTAAAATATCTCGCAATTCGAAATTCGATATAAAACGAAAGTCTAAAAGTAAATCCAGGAGTAAATCCGGAGTATGTCGAAAACCAACTCCCAGAAACAAATCCACTCTAAGTTGTAAACTAAATCGCAAACCGACATCTAAAGTAAGACGAAATGCCAAGAGTAAATCCAGGTCAGTAGTCAGCCGAAAGACAACTCCCAGAAACAAATCCACTCTAAGTCGTAAACTAACTCGCAAACCGACATCTAAAGTAAGACGAAATGCCAAGAGTAAATCCAGGTCAGTAGCCAGCCGAAAGACAACTCGTATATTAAGATCTGCTCTAAGTTGTAAACTACCTCGCAAACCGACATCTAAAGTAAGACGAAATGCCAAGAGTAAATCCAGGTCAGTAGTCAGCCGAAAGACAACTCCCAGAAACAAATCCACTCTAAGTCGTAAACTAACTCGCAAACCGACATCTAAAGTAAGACGAAATGCCAAGAGTAAATCCAGGTCAGTAGCCAGCCGAAAGACAACTCGTATATTAAGATCTGCTCTAAGTTGTAAACTACCTCGCAAACCGACATCTAAAGTAAGACGAAATGCCAAGAGTAAATCCAGGTCAGTAGTCAACCGAAAGACAACTCGTATATTAAGATCTGCTCTAAGTCGTAAACAACCTCGCAAATTTACATCTAAAGCAGAACAAAAGACCAAAACTAAACCCAGGTCAGTAGTCTGTAGTAAATTGACGGTGGCTAAGAAAATAAGAAAAACTAAAAGATGCTAGACTCCCTTGCACTTAAACGTGAACAGATAACCTAAAAAGGTGGCCGAACATAGTAGAAATGATCTATTCACAATAAACAATATAATAATGTAAAATTATTTTCAAATTAATATAATAATTTATAGAATAGAATTACAAATTAATACTTATTTAAACTTATTAAATATCATATACAATAAAGCTGATTACGAATGACCATTTATTATTAAGTATCTATTTATAGTATCTACATAATAATATCCAAAAGAATAATAATTCACATAGTAAATCAACAAGAAAAGATTGTTTTCACTTTAATTTTTAATAGAAATTGAAACAAGATTATATTACTGAGTTTACCGATATATTCTATATGTTGGAAGACATTTGAGTATAATAAGTATTATCTACAGTACATACACACACACATACACACACACACACACACACACACACACACACACACACACACACACACACACACACACACATATATATTTATATATATATATATATATATATATAAATTATGTTAATTATAAATGACATATAAATATAGAAATGTAAATATGATTACAATAACATAAAGATAAATTAGAGAATAGCTAATGACATATTTTTAATGACCTAATATCTATAAATATCTTCTTGATAGTTACAAGTACACAAACTCTATATCATTATTCCGCGGCTATTTATTTTCATTAAATAATGTATCATAGGATTTTATTAAATCTCTAAACATGACTAACAGTTCGTACTCCAATGACATGTTTCCTATACAAATCATAAAACTACATTATAATACAATACTCCCAGCTATAGATACAATCATAAATTACTCTTTATCCGAAGACTTGTCTATAGATCGGCTAAATATACTTGATAGCATTAAGCATTAAGCATTAAGCAATGTCAATAGTTAAATATACAAGATAGCATTAAGCAATGTCTATAGTTAAACATACAAGATAGCATTAAGAATTAAGCAATGTCTATAGTTAAATATACAAGATAGCATTAAGCAATGTCTATAGTTAAATATACAAGATAGCATTAAGTAATGTATATAGTTAAATATACTTGATAGCATTAAGCAATGTCTATAGTTAAATATACTTGATAGCATTAAGCAATGTCTATAGTTAAATATACAAGATATCATTAAGAAATGTCTATAGTTAAATATACAAGATAGCATTAAGAAATGTCTATAGGTCAAATTATTAAGAAATATTTTAGTGAAACACAAACCACCAAACCATCAAATATTCTTCTTTTTAGAAAGAGAAATGAAAACGGCTATATTATGAATCAATGGAGTATTATATATATATTTAAGCAAATTACTTTGTAATTTCATTATCTAGTTTATGAAGATATACTTTTTATTCTACTAAAAGATACTATGATATAAAGATGAATTATATAACTTATAATATATCTAGTGTAAAATATATAAATATATATATAAATAAGTCATCAATTTAGAGAATTTCTCACAAACAGAATTTATTGGAAAAAAACAGCGAGGATTTCTTTATCTTTCTAATATTCTTCTTTACTCGGTGTATATATTATATTATCATTTATAATTAATGCTGCATACGTATGCGAATAAATGTTAATAATTTTCCAAATACTATCCGGATAGATTATTCTAGATTATCTTAATTTTGTCCCGGTTAAAAATTAATTACTTAATCTAATTTACAGTTGGGATAAATTATCCTCTTTTATCCCATCATAATACTGATTACAAATTTAAAATTATGCTATTTTACAATTGGAATAAATTATACTTAATATATTAATAATATATACAAATATTACCAATATTATACTCATAATTATCTTGTTTAAAAATTAAAATTATTTTGTTTTATAATTGGGATAAATTATTACATAATTAGGATTGTTATCTTCTATTATTCACATATTCTCTTGATATATTTTATAAGATAAATTATCACATTTTATCTCAATATTATCATTTTTTATTAATTTGATTTATCACGAAATATTTTATTTGTAAAATTGTTAATAGATTGTTAATAGTTCACCTTCATAGCTTACCTATGCAATGTATATAATTATATATCTATTGTAATTGTTCTGTAATCATTGATATTATCTTTGTACTGGTACAGACAGGACATATATATATATATATACATATATATATATATATATATATATATATATATATATATATATTGATATGTCGTATGCGACAAATTTACAATATAGTGTAATTAAACTTTAATGACACTTTTTAATTTAATTTAGTTTAATATGTTTACATTTATGTTCATTAGCTTGATATATCTACAATTAAAGAATTATATTTATTTATAGAAATATTTATTCATTAATAATTTTAATTTCGTAATATCGTTAATTAATTTAAATAAAGTAATAAAATTCATAAAATAAAAATAATATTTCAATTTAATAATTTCAAAACCTAACTAAGAATTTAATCATTATATATTTTTTACTCTGACTAAGCAGACGTATTAAAATGAAAAGTATAAGTTCTAAGCAGAAATCGATTTTGACAACGCGATCAATCAGACTAAGGTCTAGAATCGTAAGCAAACCAAAGTGCCGTTCTAAATCTAGAATTTCTAGAAAGATGAAATCCAAATCAAAAGAATCTCGTAGATCAAAATCAAGAGCTATTCACAAAACAAAATGTACAAAAACTACTCATAGATCCAGATCTTCTGTTAATCGTAAAATAACCCGTAAACAAAAATCTAAAGTTGGAAGAAAAACCAATAGTAAATTCAGCTCCGAAGTCTGCCCAAAGCCAACTCGTAGAACCAGATCTAGTCGAAAACTAACTCGCAATTCCACATCTAAAGTGAGACGAAATACCAAGAGTAAATCCAGGTACGAAGTATATCGGAAATTATCACGCAGATTCAAATTTACTATAAGTCGTAAAATATCTCGCAATTCGAAATTCGATATAAAACGAAAGTCTACAAGTAAATCCAGGAGTAAATCCGGAGTATGTCGAAAACCAACTCCCAGAAACAAATCCACTCTAAGTCGTAAACTAAATCGCAAACCGACATCTAAAGTAAGACGAAATGCCAAGAGTAAATCCAGGTCAGTAGTTAGCCGAAAGACAACTCGCATATTAAGATCTGCTCTAAGTTGTAAACAACCTCGCAAACCGACATCTAAAGTAAGACGAAATGCCAAGAGTAAATCCAGGTCAGTAGTTAGCCGAAAGACAACTCGCATATTAAGATCTGCTCTAAGTTGTAAACAACCTCGCAAACCGACATCTAAAGTAAGACAAAATGCCAAGAGTAAATCCAGGTCAGTAGTCAGCCGAAAGACAACTCGTATATTAAGATCTGCTCTAAGTTGTAAACTAACTCGCAAACCGACATCTAAAGTAAGACGAAATGCCAAGAGTAAATCCAGGTCAGTAGTCAGCCGAAAGACAACTCGTATATTAAGATCTGCTCTAAGTTGTAAACAACCTCGCAAATTTACATCTAAAGCGGAACAAAAGACCAACACTAAACCCAGGTCGGTAGTCTGTAGTAAATTGACGGTGGCTAAGAAAATAAGAAAAACTAAAAGATGCTAGACTCCCTTGCACTTAAACGTGAACAGATAACCTAAAAAGGTGGCCGAACATAGTAGAAATGATCTATTCACAATAAACAATATAATAATATAAAATTATTTTCAAATTAATATAATAATTTATAGAATAGAATTATAAATTAATACTTATTTAAACGTATTAAATATCATATACAATAAAGCTGATTACGAATGACCATTTATTATTAAGTATCTATTTATAGTATCTACAAGAAAAGATTTTCACTTTAATTTTTAATAGAAATTGAAACAAGATTATATTACTGAGTTTACCGATATTTTCTATATGTTGGAAGACATTTGAGTATAATAAGTATTATCAACAGTACACACACACACACACACACACACACACACACACACACACACACACACACACACACACACACACACATATATATATATATATATATATATATATAAATTATGTTAATTATAAATGACATATAAATATAGAAATGTAAATATGATTACAATAACATAAAGATAAATTAGAGAATAGCTAATGACATATTTTTGATGACCTAATATCTATAAATATCTTCTTGATAGTTACAAGTAAACAAACTCTATATCATTATTCCGCGGCTATTTATTTTCATTAAATACTTTATCATAGGATTTTATTAAATCTATAAACATGACTAACAGTTCGTACTCCAATGACATGTTTCCTATACAAATCATAAAACTACATTATAATACAATACTCCCAGCTATAGATACAATCATAAATTACTCTTTATCCGAAGACTTGTCTATAGATTGGCTAAATATACTTGATAGCATTAAGCATTAAGCATTAAGCAATGTCTATAGTTAAATATACAAGATAGCATTAAGCAATGTCTATAGTTAAATATACAAGATAGCATTAAGCAATGTCTATAGTTAAACATACAAGATAGCATTAAGAAATGTCTATAGGTCAAATTATTAAGAAATATTTTAGTGAAACACAAACCACCAAACCATCAAATATTCTTCCTTGTAGAAAGAGAAATAAAAACGGCTATATTATGAATCAATGGAGTATTATATATATATTTAAGCAAATTACTTTGTAATTTCATTATCTAGTTTATGAAGATATACTTTTTATTCTACTAAAAGATACTATGATATAAAGATGAATTATATAACTTATAATATATCTAGTGTAAAATATATAAATATATATATAAATAAGTCATCAATTTAGAGAATTTCTCACAAACAGAATTTATTGGAAAAAAACAGCGAGGATTTCTTTATCTTTCTAATATTCTTCTTTACTCGGTGTATATATTATATTATCATTTATAATTAATACGTATGCGAATAAATGTTAATACTTACTATCCGGATAGATTATTCTAGATTATCTTAATTTTATCTAGGTTAAAAATTAATTACTTAATCTCATTTACAGTTGGGATAAATTATCCTCTTTTATCCCATCATAATACTGATTACAAATTTAAAATTATGCTATTTTACAATTGGAATAAATTATACTTAATATATTAATAATATATACAAATATTACCAATATTATACTCATAATTATCTTGTTTAAAAATTAAAATTATTTTGTTTTATAATGGGGATAAATTATTACATAATTAGGATTGTTATCTTCTATTATTCACATATTCTCTAGATATAATTTATAAGATAAATTATCACATTTTATCTCAATATTATCAATTTTTATTAATTTGATTTATCACGAAATATTTTATTTGTAAAATTGTTAATAGTTTGTTAATAGTTCACCTTTATGCAATGTATATAATTATATATCTATTGTAATTATTCTGTAATCATTGATATTATCTTTGTATAGATCACTTTGACTAAATTAAATTTCATCTGGGATATCATTATCAATAGTCGGAGGTATATAAAAATAGTCGAAAAAGTAATCGCGAGTGTATCATTTGAGTGCGTTTGATCAATTAATCTCTTTTATTACTGATATAACTTTGTGTTCTTTAAATATTTGCATTATTTATATCATTAATGTATATAGAAAAAACATTTGATTTTATAATTGGGTTACTGGAAATCAAATAATGACTATTACACAAATAATGTCGATAAAAAGAGTCAAACATATAATTATACATAATATGTTTCAAGTGGACGAACATATTAATAACGTAAATTAGAAAATTTAATAATTGAAAGGAATGTAATGTGTAATATATACAAATAATAAAATAACTTAAAATGCATCATCTCGAATTAAAGTAAACTGTTCAATATTATACAAACATTAATAAGTATCCGATACATCGATATGTATTTCCGTTAATTAGGATATATAATATAGAATAATTCATTAGACCTCTATCTTAGATAATGTAGGAACATTAATAATATATCTTTTGCGTATATCTAATAAGTGATGGAACTATATCAGAATTCATATCTTCATCTTAAACATCTAACTATAAACTAACGGAATCAAATAACTATTTTACTTAGGTGCATATATTTACTACAGACAAATATCGCCATAAGAAAATATATATCGCTCCCCATATAACTTGATTATTACCAACAGTAATCACTGCATTTGATTATGTTATTCAAATTATTAAATACATATTTTACTTCTATATTTACAGAATTCGTATTTTATATTTGTCATATATTGTTAGTTAAAAGAAACTAATATTATATAGATTAAAACTCATACTAAAGTATACTAAATGATATGTAGATATCGTCTACTTATAATTACTTATAATTACATTAATTTTATTATTACTCTAAAAAAACATATTTAAATATTAAATAATATTTTCAAGATATACAACATGTATAACAAAATAGTTGATCGAATATTATATTAATATATACAGACTTTAAATATATGTATAATGCACAATCGACTATCGTAGTTCCAGTTAATATAATAGATAATAAATGCATATATATATATATATATATATATATATATATATTGATATGTCGTATGCGACAAATTTACAATATTAAAGAGTAATTAAACTTTAATGACACTTTTTAATTTAATTTAGTTTAATATGTTTACATTTATTATCATTAGCTTGATATATCTACAATTAAAGAATTATATTTATTTATAGAAATATTTACTCATTAATAATTTTTATTTCGTAATACCGCGAATTAATTTAAATAAAGTAATAAAATTCATAAAATAAAAATAATATTTCAATTTAATAATTTCAAAACCTAACTAAGAATTTAATCATTATATATTTTTTACTCTGACTAAGCAGACGTATTAAAATGAAAAGTATAAGTTGTAGGCAGAAATCGATTTTGACAACGCGATCAATCAGACTAAGGTCTAGAATCGTAAGCAAACCAAAGTGCCGTTCTAAATCTAGAATTTCTAGAAAGATGAAATCAAAATCAAAAGTATCTCGTAGATCAAAATCAAGAGCTATTCACAAAACAAAATATACAAAAACTACTCATAGATCCAGATCTTCTGTTAATCGTAAAATAACCCGTAAACAAAAATCTAAAGTTGGAAGAAAAACCAATAGTAAATTCAGCTCCGAAGTCTGCCGAAAACCAACTCGTAGAACCAGATCTAGTCGAAAACTAACTCGCAATTCCACATCTAAAGTGAGACGAAATACCAACAGTAAATCCAGGTACGAAGTATATCGGAAATTATCACGCAGATTCAAATTTACTATAAGTCGTAAAATATCTCGCAATTCGAAATTCGATATAAAACGAAAGTCTAAAAGTAAATCCAGGAGTAAATCCGGAGTATGTCGAAAACCAACTCCCAGAAACAAATCCACTCTAAGTTGTAAACTAAATCGCAAACCGACATCTAAAGTAAGACGAAATGCCAAGAGTAAATCCAGGTCAGTAGTCAGCCGAAAGACAACTCCCAGAAACAAATCCACTCTAAGTCGTAAACTAACTCGCAAACCGACATCTAAAGTAAGACGAAATGCCAAGAGTAAATCCAGGTCAGTAGTCAGCCGAAAGACAACTCGTATATTAAGATCTGCTCTAAGTTGTAAACTAAATCGCAAACCGACATCTAAAGTAAGACGAAATGTCAAGAGTAAATCCAGGTCAGTAGTCAGCCGAAAGACAACTCGTATATTAAGATCTGCTCTAAGTTGTAAACAACCTCGCAAACCGACATCTAAAGTAAGACGAAATGCCAAGAGTAAATCCAGGTCAGTAGTTAGCCGAAAGACAACTCGTATATTAAGATCTGCTCTAAGTCGTAAACAACCTCGCAAATTTACATCTAAAGCGGAACAAAAGACCAACACTAAACCCAGGTCGGTAGTCTGTAGTAAATTGACGGTGGCTAAGAAAATAAGAAAAACTAAAAGATGCTAGACTCCCTTGCACTTAAACGTGAACAGATAACCTATAAAGGTGGCCGAACATAGTAGAAATGATCTATTCACAATAAACAATATAATAATGTAAAATTATTTTCAAATTAATATAATAATTTATAGAATAGAATTACAAATTAATACTTATTTAAACTTATTAAATATCATATACAATAAAGCTGATTACGAATGACCATTTATTATTAAGTATCTATTTATAGTATCTACATAATAATATCCAAAAGAATAATAATTCACATAGTAAATCAACAAGAAAAGATTGTTTTCACTTTAATTTTTAATAGAAATTGAAACAAGATTATATTACTGAGTTTACCGATATATTCTATATGTTGGAAGACATTTGAGTATAATAAGTATTATCTACAGTACACACACACACACACATACACACACACACACATATATATTTATATATATATATATATATATATATATATATATAAATTATGTTAATTATAAATGACATATAAATATAGAAATGTAAATATGATTACAATAACATAAAGATAAATTAGAGAATAGCTAATGACATATTTTTAATGACCTAATATCTATAAATATCTTCTTGATAGTTACAAGTACACAAACTCTATATCATTATTCCGCGGCTATTTATTTTCATTAAATAATGTATCATAGGATTTTATTAAATCTCTAAACATGACTAACAGTTCGTACTCCAATGACATGTTTCCTATACAAATCATAAAACTACATTATAATACAATACTCCCAGCTATAGATACAATCATAAATTACTCTTTATCCGAAGACTTGTCTATAGATCGGCTAAATATACTTGATAGCATTAAGCATTAAGCATTAAGCAATGTCAATAGTTAAATATACAAGATAGCATTAAGCAATGTCTATAGTTAAACATACAAGATATCATTAAGCATTAAGAATTAAGCAATGTCTATAGTTAAATATACAAGATAGCATTAAGCAATGTCTATAGTTAAATATACAAGATAGCATTAAGTAATGTATATAGTTAAATATACTTGATAGCATTAAGCAATGTCTATAGTTAAATATACTTGATAACATTAAGCAATGTCTATAGTTAAATATACAAGATAGCATTAAGAAATGTCTATAGGTCAAATTATTAAGAAATATTTTAGTGAAACACAAACCACCAAACCATCAAATATTCTTCTTTTTAGAAAGAGAAATGAAAACGGCTATATTATGAATCAATGGAGTATTATATATATATTTAAGCAAATTACTTTGTAATTTCATTATCTAGTTTATGAAGATATACTTTTTATTCTACTAAAAGATACTATGATATAAAGATGAATTATATAACTTATAATATATCTAGTGTAAAATATATAAATATATATATAAATAAGTCATCAATTTAGAGAATTTCTCACAAACAGAATTTATTGGAAAAAAACAGCGAGGATTTCTTTATCTTTCTAATATTCTTCTTTACTCGGTGTATATATTATATTATCATTTATAATTAATGCTGCATACGTATGCGAATAAATGTTAATAATTGTCCAAATACTATCCGGATAGATTATTCTAGATTATCTTAATTTTGTCCCGGTTAAAAATTAATTACTTAATCTCATTTACATTTGGGATAAATTATCCTCTTTTATCCCATCATAATACTGATTACAAATTTAAAATTATGTTATTTTACAATTGGGATAAATTATACTTAACATATTAATAATATATACAAATATTACCAATATTATACTCATAATTATCTTGTTTAAAAATTAAAATTATTTTGTTTTATAATTGGGATAAATTATCACATAATTAGGATTGTTATCTTCTATTATTCACATATTCTCTTGATATATTTTATAAGATAAATTATCCCATTTTATCCCATTATCATTTTTTATTAATTTGATTTATCACGAAATATTTTATTTGTAAAATTGTTAATAGTTTGTTAAATGTTCACCTTCATAGCTTACCTATGCAATGGATATAATTATATAGCAATTGTAATTATTCTGTAATCATTAATATTATCTTTGTACTGGTACAGACAGGACATATATATATATATATATATATATATATATATATATATATATATATATTGATTGTTATAATTTGTCGTATGCGACAAATTTACAATATAGTGTAATTAAACTTTAATGACACTTTTTAATTTAACTTAGTTTAATATGTTTACATTTATGTTCATTAGCTTGATATATCTACAATTAAATAATTATATTTATTTATAGAAATATTTATTCATTAATAATTTTAATTTCATAATACCGCGAATTAATTTAAATAAAGTAATAAAATTCATAAAATAAAAATAATATTTCAATTTAATAATTTCAAAACCTAACTAAGGATTTAATCATTATATATTTTTTACTCTGACTAAGCAGACGTATTAAAATGGAAAGTATAAGTTCTAAGCAGAAATCGATTTTGACAACGCGATCAATCAGACTAAGGTCTAGAATCGTAAGCAAACCAAAGTGCCGTTCTAAATCTAGAATTTCTAGAAAGATGAAATCCAAATCAAAAGTATCTCGTAGATCCAAATCAAGAGCTATTCACAAAACAAAATGTACAAAAACTACTCATAGATCCAGATCTTCTGTTAATCGTAAAATAACCCGTAAACAAAAATCTAAAGTTGGAAGAAAAACCAATAGTAAATTCAGCTCCGAAGTCTGCCGAAAACCAACTCGTAGAACCAGATCTAGTCGAAAACTAACTCGCAATTCCACATCTAAAGTGAGACGAAATACCAAGAGTAAATCCAGGTACGAAGTATATCGGAAATTATCACGCAGATTCAAATTTACTATAAGTCGTAAAATATCTCGCAATTCGAAATTCGATATAAAACGAAAGTCTAAAAGTAAATCCAGGAGTAAATCCGGAGTATGTCGAAAACCAACTCCCAGAAACAAATCCACTCTAAGTTGTAAACTACCTCGCAAACCGACATCTAAAGTAAGACGAAATGCCAAGAGTAAATCCAGGTCAGTAGTCAGCCGAAAGACAACTCCCAGAAACAAATCCACTCTAAGTTGTAAACTACCTCGCAAACCGACATCTAAAGTAAGACGAAATGCCAAGAGTAAATCCAGGTCAGTAGTCAGCCGAAAGACAACTCCCAGAAACAAATCCACTCTAAGTTGTAAACTAAATCGCAAACCGACATCTAAAGTAAGACGAAATGCCAAGAGTAAATCCAGGTCAGTAGTCAACCGAAAGACTACTCGCATATTAAGATCTGCTCTAAGTTGTAAACTACCTCGCAAATTTACATCTAAAGCAGAACAAAAGACCAAAACTAAACCCAGGTCGGTAGTCTGTAGTAAATTGACGGTGGCTAAGAAAATAAGAAAAACTAAAAGATGCTAGACTCCCTTGCACTTAAACGTGAACAGATAACCTATAAAGGTGGCCGAACATAGTAGAAATGATCTATTCACAATAAACAATATAATAATGTAAAATTATTTTCAAATTAATATAATAATTTATAGAATAGAATTACAAATTAATACTTATTTTAACTTATTAAATATCATATACAATAAAGCTGACTACGAATGACCATTTATTATTAAGTATCTATTTATAGTATCTACATAATAATATCCAAAAGTATAATACCAAATGATTATATTACTGAGTTTACCGATATATTCTATATGTTGGAAGACATTTGAGTATAATAAGTATTATCTACAGTACACACACACACACACATACACACACACACACACACATATATATTTATATATATATATATATATATATATATAAATTATGTTAATTATAAATGACATATAAATATAGAAATGTAAATATGATAACAATAACATAAAGATAAATTAGAGAATAGCTAATGACATATTTTTAATGACCTAATATCTATAAATATCTTCTTGATAGTTACAAGTACACAAACTCTATATCATTATTCCGCGGCTATTTATTTTCATTAAATAATGTATCATAGGATTTTATTAAATCTCTAAACATGACTAACAGTTCGTACTCCAATGACATGTTTCCTATACAAATCATAAAACTACATTATAATACAATACTCCCAGCTATAGATACAATCATAAATTACTCTTTATCCGAAGACTTGTCTATATATCGGCTAAATATACTTGATAGCATTAAGCATTAAGCATTAAGCAATGTCAATAGTTAAATATACAAGATAGCATTAAGCAATGTCTATAGTTAAACATACAAGATAGCATTAAGCATTAAGAATTAAGCAATGTCTATAGTTAAATATACAAGATAGCATTAAGCAATGTCTATAGTTAAATATACAAGATAGCATTAAGTAATGTATATAGTTAAATATACTTGATAGCATTAAGCAATGTCTATAGTTAAATATACTTGATAGCATTAAGCAATGTCTATAGTTAAATATACAAGATAGCATTAAGAAATGTCTATAGGTCAAATTATTAAGAAATATTTTAGTGAAACACAGACCACCAAACCATCAAATATTCTTCCTTATAGAAAGAGAAATGAAAACGGCTATATTATGAATCAATGGAGTATTATATATATATTTAAGCAAATTACTTTGTAATTTCATTATCTAGTTTATGAAGATATACATTTTATTCTACTAAAAGATACTATGATATAAAGATGAATTATATAACTTATAATATAACTAGTGTAGAATATATAAATATATATATAAATAAGTCATCAATTTAGAGAATTTCTCACAAACAATATTTATTGGAAAAAAACAGCGAGGATTTCTTTATCTTTCTAATATTCTTCTATACTCGGTTTACATATTATATTATCATTTATAATTAATGCTGCATACGTATGCGAATAAATGTTAATAATTGTCCAAATACTATCCGGATAGATTATTCTAGATTATCTTAATTTTGTCCCGGTTAAAAATTAATTACTTAATCTCATTTACATTTGGGATAAATTATCCTCTTTTATCCCATCATAATACTGATTACAAATTTAAAATTATGTTATTTTACAATTGGGATAAATTATACTTAACATATTAATAATATATACAAATATTACCAATATTATACTCATAATTATCTTGTTTAAAAATTAAAATTATTTTGTTTTATAATTGGGATAAATTATTACATAATTAGGATATGTTATCTTCTATTATTCACATATTCTCTTGATATATTTTATAAGATAAATTATCCCATTTTATCTCAATATTATCATTTTTTATTAATTTGATTTATCACGAAATATTTTATTTGTAAAATTGTTAATAGTTTGTTAAATGTTCACCTTCATAGCTTACCTATGCAATGGATATAATTATATATCTATTGTAATTGTTCTGTAATCATTGATATTATCTTTGTACTGGTACAGACAGGACACATATATATATATATATATATATATATATATATATATATATATATATATATATATTGATTGTTATAATTTGTCGTATGCGACAAATTTACAATATAGTGTAATTAAACTTTAATGACACTTTTTAATTTAACTTAGTTTAATATGTTTACATTTATGTTCATTAGCTTGATATATCTACAATTAAATAATTATATTTATTTATAGAAATATTTATTCATTAATAATTTTAATTTCGTAATATCGTTAATTAATTTAAATAAAGTAATAAAATTCATAAAATAAAAATAATATTTCAATTTAATAATTTCAAAACCTAACTAAGAATTTAATCATTATATATTTTTTACTCTGACTAAGCAGACGTATTAAAATGAAAAGTATAAGTTCTAAGCAGAAATCGATTTTGACAACGCGATCAATCAGACTAAGGTCTAGAATCGTAAGCAAACCAAAGTGTCGTTCTAAATCTAGAATTTCTAGAAAGATGAAATCCAAATCAAAAGAATCTCGTAGATCCAAATCAAGAGCTATTCACAAAACAAAATGTACAAAAACTACTCATAGATCCAGATCTTCTGTTAATCGTAAAATAACCCGTAAACAAAAATCTAAAGTTGGAAGAAAAACCAATAGTAAATTCAGCTCCGAAGTCTGCCGAAAACCAACTCGTAGAACCAGATCTAGTCGAAAACTAACTCGCAATTCCACATCTAAAGTGAGACGAAATACCAACAGTAAATCCAGGTACGAAGTATATCGGAAATTATCACGCAGATTCAAATTTACTATAAGTCGTAAAATATCTCGCAATTCGAAATTCGATATAAAACGAAAGTCTAAAAGTAAATCCAGGAGTAAATCCGGAGTATGTCGAAAACCAACTCCCAGAAACAAATCCACTCTAAGTTGTAAACTACCTCGCAAACCGACATCTAAAGTAAGACGAAATGCCAAGAGTAAATCCAGGTCAGTAGTCAGCCGAAAGACAACTCCCAGAAACAAATCCACTCTAAGTTGTAAACTACCTCGCAAACCGACATCTAAAGTAAGACGAAATGCCAAGAGTAAATCCAGGTCAGTAGTCAGCCGAAAGACAACTCCCAGAAACAAATCCACTCTAAGTTGTAAACTAAATCGCAAACCGACATCTAAAGTAAGACGAAATGCCAAGAGTAAATCCAGGTCAGTAGTCAACCGAAAGACTACTCGCATATTAAGATCTGCTCTAAGTTGTAAACTACCTCGCAAATTTACATCTAAAGCAGAACAAAAGACCAAAACTAAACCCAGGTCGGTAGTCTGTAGTAAATTGACGGTGGCTAAGAAAATAAGAAAAACTAAAAGATGCTAGACTCCCTTGCACTTAAACGTGAACAGATAACCTATAAAGGTGGCCGAACATAGTAGAAATGATCTATTCACAATAAACAATATAATAATGTAAAATTATTTTCAAATTAATATAATAATTTATAGAATAGAATTACAAATTAATACTTATTTTAACTTATTAAATATCATATACAATAAAGCTGACTACGAATGACCATTTATTATTAAGTATCTATTTATAGTATCTACATAATAATATCCAAAAGTATAATACCAAATGATTATATTACTGAGTTTACCGATATATTCTATATGTTGGAAGACATTTGAGTATAATAAGTATTATCTACAGTACACACACACACACACATACACACACACACACACACATATATATTTATATATATATATATATATATATATATAAATTATGTTAATTATAAATGACATATAAATATAGAAATGTAAATATGATTACAATAACATAAAGATAAATTAGAGAATAGCTAATGACATATTTTTAATGACCTAATATCTATAAATATCTTCTTGATAGTTACAAGTACACAAACTCTATATCATTATTCCGCGGCTTTTTATTTTCATTAAATAATGTATCATAGGATTTTATTAAATCTCTAAACATGACTAACAGTTCGTACTCCAATGACATGTTTCCTATACAAATCATAAAACTACATTATAATACAATACTCCCAGCTATAGATACAATCATAAATTACTCTTTATCCGAAGACTTGTCTATAGATCGGCTAAATATACTTGATAGCATTAAGCATTAAGCATTAAGCAATGTCAATAGTTAAATATACAAGATAGCATTAAGCAATGTCTATAGTTAAACATACAAGATAGCATTAAGCATTAAGAATTAAGCAATGTCTATAGTTAAATATACAAGATAGCATTAAGTAATGTCTATAGTTAAATATACAAGATAGCATTAAGTAATGTATATAGTTAAATATACTTGATAGCATTAAGCAATGTCTATAGTTAAATATACTTGATAGCATTAAGCAATGTCTATAGTTAAATATACAAGATAGCATTAAGAAATGTCTATAGGTCAAATTATTAAGAAATATTTTAGTGAAACACAAACCACCAAACCATCAAATATTCTTCCTTGTAGAAAGAGAAATGAAAACGGCTATATTATGAATCAATGGAGTATTATATATATATTTAAGCAAATTACTTTGTAATTTCATTATCTAGTTTATGAAGATATACTTTTTATTCTACTAAAAGATACTATGATATAAAGATGAATTATATAACTTATAATATATCTAGTGTAAAATATATAAATATATATATAAATAAGTCATCAATTTAGAGAATTTCTCACAAACAGAATTTATTGGAAAAAAACAGCGAGGATTTCTTTATCTTTCTAATATTCTTCTTTACTCGGTGTATATATTATATTATCATTTATAATTAATGCTGCATACGTATGCGAATAAATGTTAATAATTGTCCAAATACTATCCGGATAGATTATTCTAGATTATCTTAATTTTGTCCCGGTTAAAAATTAATTACTTAATCTCATTTACATTTGGGATAAATTATCCTCTTTTATCCCATCATAATACTGATTACAAATTTAAAATTATGTTATTTTACAATTGGGATAAATTATACTTAACATATTAATAATATATACAAATATTACCAATATTATACTCATAATTATCTTGTTTAAAAATTAAAATTATTTTGTTTTATAATTGGGATAAATTATTACATAATTAGGATTGTTATCTTCTATTATTCACATATTCTCTTGATATATTTTATAAGATAAATTATCCCATTTTATCTCAATATTATCATTTTTTATTAATTTGATTTATCACGAAATATTTTATTTGTAAAATTGTTAATAGTTTGTTAAATGTTCACCTTCATAGCTTACCTATGCAATGGATATAATTATATATCTATTGTAATTGTTCTGTAATCATTGATATTATCTTTGTACTGGTACAGACAGGACATATATATATATATATATATATATATATATATATATATATATATATTGATTGTTATAATTTGTCGTATGCGACAAATTTACAATATAGTGTAATGACACTTTTTAATTTAATTTAGTTTAATATGTTTACATTTATGTTCATTAGCTTGATATATCTACAATTAAATAATTATATTTATTTATAGAAATATTTATTCATTAATAATTTTAATTTCATTCCGCGAATTAATTTAAATAAAGTAATAAAATTCATAAAATAAAAATAATATTTCAATTTAATAATTTCAAAACCTAACTAAGAATTTAATCATTATATATTTTTTACTCTGACTAAGCAGACGTATTAAAATGGAAAGTATAAGTTCTAAGCATAAATCGATTTTGACAACGCGATCAATCAGACTAAGGTCTAGAATCGTAAGCAAACCAAAGTGCCGTTCTAAATCTAGAATTTCTAGAAAGATGAAATCCAAATCAAAAGTATCTCGTAGATCAAAATCAAGAGCTATTCACAAAACAAAATGTACAAAAACTATTCATAGATCCAGATCTTCTGTTAATCGTAAAATAACACGTAAACAAAAATCTAAAGTTGGAAGAAAAACCAATAGTAAATTCAGCTCCGGAGTCTGCCGAAAACTAACTCGCAATTCCACATCTAAAGTGAGACGAAATACCAAGAGTAAATCCAGGTACGAAGTATATCGGAAATTATCACGCAGATTCAAATTTACTATAAGTCGTAAAATATCTCGCAATTCGAAATTAGATATAAAACGAAAGTCTACAAGTAAATCTAGGAGTAAATCCGGAGTATGTCGAAAACCAACTCCCAGAAACAAATCCACTCTAAGTTGTAAACTAAATCGCAAACCGACATCTAAAGTAAGACGAAATGCCAAGAGTAAATCCAGGTCAGTAGTCAGCCGAAAGACAACTCCCAGAAACAAATCCACTCTAAGTCGTAAACTAAATCGCAAACCGACATCTAAAGTAAGACGAAATGCCAAGAGTAAATCCAGGTCAGTAGTCAGCCGAAAGACAACTCCCAGAAACAAATCCACTCTAAGTCGTAAACTAAATCGCAAACCGACATCTAAAGTAAGACGAAATGCCAAGAGTAAATCCAGGTCAGTAGTTAACCGAAAGACTACTCGCATATTAAGATCTGCTCTAAGTTGTAAACTACCTCGCAAACCGACATCTAAAGTAAGACGAAATGCCAAGAGTAAATCCAGGTCAGTAGTCAGCCGAAAGACAACTCGTATATTAAGATCTGCTCTAAGTTGTAAACTAAATCGCAAACCGACATCTAAAGTAAGACGAAATGCCAAGAGTAAATCCAGGTCAGTAGTCAGCCGAAAGACAACTCGTATATTAAGATCTGCTCTAAGTTGTAAACAACCTCGCAAACTTACATCTAAAGCGGAACAAAAGACCAACACTAAACCCAGGTCGGTAGTCTGTAGTAAATTGACGGTGGCTAAGAAAATAAGAAAAACTAAAAGATGCTAGACTCCCTTGCACTTAAACGTGAACAGATAACCTAAAAAGGTGGCCGAACATAGTAGAAATGATCTATTCACAATAAACAATATAATAATGTAAAATTATTTTCAAATTAATATAATAATTTATAGAATAGAATTACAAATTAATACTTATTTAAACGTATTAAATATCATATACAATAAAGCTGATTACGAATGACCATTTATTATTAAGTATCTATTTATAGTATCTACATAATAATATCCAAAAGAATAATAATTCACATAGTAAATCAACCAGAAAAGATTTTTTTCACTTTAATTTTTAATAGAAATTGAAATAATTATATTACTGATTATATTACTGAGTTTACCGATATATTCTATATGTTGGAAGACATTTGAGTATAATAAGTATTATCTACAGTACACACACACACACATACATACACACACAGACACACACACACACACGTATATATATATATATATATATATATATATATATATATATATATAAATAATGTTATTTATAAGTGACATATAAATATAGAAATGTAAATATGATTACAATAACATAAAGATAAATTAGAGAATAGCTAATGACATATTTTTGACGACCTAATATCTATAAATATCTTCTTGATAGTTACAAGTACACAAACTCTATATCATTATTCCGCGACTATTTATTTTCATTAAATACTTTATCATAGGATTTTATTAAATCTCTAAACATGACTAACAGTTCGTACTCCAATGACATGTTTCCTATACAAATCATAAAACTACATTATAATACAATACTCCCAGCTATAGATACAATCATAAATTACTCTTTATCCGAAGACTTGTCTATAGATCGGCTAAATATACTTGATAGCATTAAGCATTAAGCATTAAGCAATGTCTATAGTTAAATATACTTGATAGCATTAAGCAATGTCTATAGTTAAATATACTTGATAGCATTAAGCAATGTCTATAGTTAAATATACAAGATAGCATTAAGCAATGTCTATAGTTAAATATACTTGATAGCATTAAGCAATGTCTATAGCTAAATATACAAGATAGCATTAAGCAATGTCTATAGTTAAATATATTTGATAGCATTAAGCATTAAGAATTAAGCAATGTCTATAGTTAAACATACAAGATAACATTAAGCAATGTCTATAGTTAAACATACAAGATAGCATTAAGCATTAAGCATTAAGAAATGTCTATAGTTAAATATACAAGATAGCATTAAGCAATGTCTATAGTTAAATGTACAAGATAGCATTAAGCAATGTCTATAGTTAAATATACAAGATAGCATTAAGCAATGTCTATAGTTAAATATACAAGATAGCATTAAGAAATGTCTATAGTTAAATATACAAGATAGCATTAAGCAATGTCTATAGTTAAATATACTTGATAGCATTAAGAAATGTCTATAGTTAAATATACAATATAACATTAAGCAATGTCTATAGTTAAATATACAAGATAGCATTAAACAATGTCTATAGTTAAATATACAAGATAGCATTAAGCAATGTCTTTAGTTAAATATACTTGATAGCATTAAGCAATGTCTATAGTTAAATATACAATATAGCATTAAGAAATGTCTATAGTTAAATATACAAGATAGCATTAAGCAATGTCTATAGTTAAATATACAAGATAGCATTAAGAAATGTCTATAGTTAAATATACAAGATAGCATTAAGCAATGTCTATAGTTAAATATACAAGATAACATTAAGAAATGTCTATAGGTCAAATTATTAAGAAATATTTTAGTGAAACACAAACCACCAAACCATCAAATATTCTTCCTTGTAGAAAGAGAAATGAAAACGGCTATATTATGAATCAATGGAGTATTATACATATATTTAAGCAAATTACTTTGTAATTTCATTATCTAGTTTATGAAGATATACATTTTATTCTACTAAAAGATACTATGATATAAAGATGAATTATATAACTTATAATATATCTAGTGTAGAATATATAAATATATATATAAATAAGTCATCAATTTAGAGAATTTCTCATAAACAGAATTTATTGGAAAAAAACAGCGAGGATTTCTTTATCTTTATAATATTCTTCTTTAGTCGGTGTATATATTATATTATCATTTATAATTAATGCTGCATACGTATGCGAGTAAATGTTAATACTTGTCCAAATACTATCCGGATAGATTATTCTAGATTATCTTAATATTGTCCCGGTTTTAAATTTAAGTCTATTTCAGTAAGATATGGTTGGAGAGATCAAGTGATATTGTCGTGGGAAGTTTTTCAAGTTCGATACGAATTTTAGCATTGAGAATATGTCTGTTTATTCATTTTGAGATTTATCACAGTCTCACATTATCGTAATGGCTTTATTTAAGTTAGAATCTATATTGTTATTCTGATAAATGAGGCATAATAACGATAGTTTTCCTTATATATTTCAATAGGTTCGTAACATGAGTTAATTATTGGTGGTATTAGTTTAATTTATATATTTAAGGTTGTAGTCAATATGAATTTGTAATATATGAGAACTTCACTAATTAAGGAAGTAAGACACAATAGATACTAAATACTATCCAACAAAAGTTAGCAAGTTTGACTCACGAGCATTCTATACAACAAATTCACATATACTGTTCTTCTAGCCTAAAACGTTGACCTATTTAGCAGACCTGTATAGTATTTCTTTTATATATTATACACCGATATAATATATATATATATATATATATATATATATATATATATATAGAAGAAATAACATTACCCTAGATAATTATAATACATATTTGTTATATATATATCTTGTTTACTATTTACGCGTTCATTGAATGTCATCGGCTACACTACAGTATATATTCTCAAGAAAACATATGTTTTATTACGTAAAATGAAACATATATTTCATTTTACTTAATAAATTACACTTGTACATGAACTGATTTAATGGTTATGGAATCAGGCAACTTGTCAGCAGTTGTGAGAGAGTAAGACTTGCTACATATAACTCACCCCTCCCTCGACTTGTTCTCGACGACTCTCATAGACGCAAAGTACTACAGAGTACAATATACAAGATATTTTAAAGTGCCTCCGAGAACACAGTCGAGTAAGCTAGCTTATATCATGCTATGGATAGACAACAAGGAGTTTGAGACGTCCTACTAATCTTGAAGGCTTACAGTCAAGGTTGAGGACACCATCGAGTAGTTCTGGGACACTTTCCTCGCATACTTCAAGTAATACCGTATGACCTATTGACAGACGTTATCCGACGTCAAGGATAGTTAATTCCTAGCTTCGTAAACTGGGTAAATAACCAGATACTTCTGCGACAGTACATAACTCCAGATAAGAATGCTAACACTCCGTTAATCCGTGGTACCAGCCTAAACTTAGCCCGTGAAGATCAACTAGATAATAGCTCTCCAACCCTGAGTTCAGTAGTGACTGAACTGAAGAGATAAGAGGATATCGAGTCAGCGGATAAGCTGCGAATATTGTGATATCAAGCACGTTATGTGTGCCGTTCTAGGGAAGAATAAACCCTTTGTAAAGTCCAAGAATATGCTTTATAGTGGCGAGTACAAGATTAGGAAGTGGGAATAAGGTTGTTCAACCAAACCCATAGCGAGGTACCTACATCTTTATATTACAATGATACATAACATAAGTATGTGTATCAAATTAGACACTGGAACACAAGTTAAGTAATTCCAATCTACTCTCAAATAGTTAATCCACCACTACTAATAGAACCCATTACAACTCTAATGGATTACAACCAATAAGTTTTTACCTGTATGTGGAATAACAACACTGAAATGTACCCATCGAGGAAGACAAGATGATATTCTATTCTATATCTCATATTCAACTGTTGCCGTAATATTATAACTGAGATACTGCTGTAGGCTGAACCTTATAATGATCAACAACGATACTAACAATACAGAATACCAATCTATATATAGAATAACATTCCAATCCTTAAGTATGGAGTCCTTATTAAGTATATATCAAAATCAAGGGATCATGCAACTTCCCCAAACGACCCCACATAGAAGTAAAACCAGACATACATCCTGCAATGCGTGCAGCAAGCCGAGTACCTTTCAACATTCGGGAGGAGGTTGCAACATAGTTAAAGAATATGGAAGAACAACAAGTCACTACAAGAGTTTATGAATTAACTTCCTAGTTTTCCAGCATTACAAATGCACGCACGGAATCAGGAATAATTAGAATACGGCTTGATCCAAAGGACTTCAACAAAGCCATCTATCGCCTCCATTAGCAGGTAAGACCATTCCATGATGTAATTGTCATCACCTCAGTAATTCCAAGAGTTTCTACAAATTAGATACAAGATGGCCTACTGGGATGTAAGTCCATATCACTCTTTTAACTTATTAACTATCCTTAATTATACATATGGATAGGTTCAGATTTCATCGACTACCTTTTGGTCTAAACCTGGTTCTAGATATTTTCCTCGAGTGAATGGACACAATGCTTCAAGGTTTAAAAGGTGCGATAAAATATATCTAATGATACCTCAGATACATTATACCATGACAACATAGAAAGGCTTAACTTATATCTACTGGCTCTTAATGAAATGATCAAAGAAGTAGGGTCTAATCTTCAACCCGGAAAAATAAAACATAGCAAGAGCTAGTATATCCTTCTTTAGCCTCACCTATATATATGGTACTATCAGTCCAGACCCAGAAAGAACTCCGCAGTTTCTCGGGTGTAGAAACTCATGTGTAGTCATTTATAAAGAAAACGGCAAACCTTCAAGTATCCTTTGAGAACATCAAGAGCGCTCCATGTAAGGACTCTTTCTTGGCATACTCCGCTAGTAACTGTTACAGTCTTCTATAAGTAGATGCTAGGATAGTTTCGCTAGTAGGGCAAGTTTAGGCGTAATTCTTATAACAAAACTATGGACCGGTTAATTATGCTTCCGGAACTTTATCAGATGCAGAAATCCGTTATGCCGATATCGAGAAAATGCTATTGTCAGCAGTAATTAGTTACAAGAAGTTGCATCACTACTATTATAGCGCTTCTTTCACGGTAAATAGTGTCCATCTTACACTATCAATGATCATACGGAATCATGGGTCATCAGCCCAAGCCTTACTACAAACATTGCTCTTCGGACTGGTCACCTATAATATACACATAGCGTATACAAAAGGGTGGGAGATACTTCTAGCTGACCACCTACCAAGACACTCCATCGCTCAACAAAAACATGTTAGTGAAATAGCGGCTGTGAATTTCATAAACCTCAAACACTAAACTAAACATTATGTACGACTAACCTACAAATACAACCTTGAAGTAAACGAGCTGAAATGGAATATAGAAGTCATTTGAACGAATGCGTACAGAAGTATTGACCACGAATACGTCATTAATAAAGACAACATCTACAAGGAACTGGCAATATTTATACCAGAAAGATCGATGTGTATGGTAATGAGGAAATTATACGAAGCTCACCTAGTGAAGTTATAAGTGAAGTTATAAGTGAAGTTATAAGTGAAGTTATAAGTGAAGTTATAAGTGAAGTTATAAGTGAAGTTATAAGTGAAGTTATAAGTGAAGTTATAAGTGAAGTTATAAGTGAAGTTATAAGTGAAGTTATAAGTGAAGTTATAAGTGAAGTTATAAGTGAAGTTATAAGTGAAGTTATAAGTGAAGTTATAAGTGAAGTTATAAGTGAAGTTATAAGTGAAGTTATAAGTGAAGTTATAAGTGAAGTTATAAGTGAAGTTATAAGTGAAGTTATAAGTGAAGTTATAAGTGAAGTTATAAGTGAAGTTATAAGTGAAGTTATAAGTGAAGTTATAAGTGAAGTTATAAGTGAAGTTATAAGTGAAGTTATAAGTGAAGTTATAAGTGAAGTTATAAGTGAAGTTATAAGTGAAGTTATAAGTGAAGTTATAAGTGAAGTTATAAGTGAAGTTATAAGTGAAGTTATAAGTGAAGTTATAAGTGAAGTTATAAGTGAAGTTATAAGTGAAGTTATAAGTGAAGTTATAAGTGAAGTTATAAGTGAAGTTATAAGTGAAGTTATAAGTGAAGTTATAAGTGAAGTTATAAGTGAAGTTATAAGTGAAGTTATAAGTGAAGTTATAAGTGAAGTTATAAGTGAAGTTATAAGTGAAGTTATAAGTGAAGTTATTAGTGAAGTTATAAGTGAAGTTATAAGTGAAGTTATAAGTGAAGTTATAAGTGAAGTTATAAGTGAAGTTATAAGTGAAGTTATAAGTGAAGTTATAAGTGAAGTTATAAGTGAAGTTATAAGTGAAGTTATAAGTGAAGTTATAAGTGAAGTTATAAGTGAAGTTATAAGTGAAGTTATAAGTGAAGTTATAAGTGAAGTTATAAGTGAAGTTATAAGTGAAGTTATAAGTGAAGTTTTAAGTGAAGTTATAAGTGAAGTTATAAGTGAAGTTATAAGTGAAGTTATAAGTGAAGTTATAAGTGAAGTTATAAGTGAAGTTATAAGTGAAGTTATAAGTGAAGTTATAAGTGAAGTTATAAGTGAAGTTATAAGTTAAGTTATAAGCGAAGTTATAAGTGAAGTTATAAGTGAAGTTATAAGTGAAGTTATAAGTGAAGTTATAAGTGAAGTTATGAGTAATGTAACTTGTGGTACCAGAAATGTAAAATTACGTAACAATTAGAGTATGTATACAGTCCTCTGTTTCAAGGGGCATTATAGATTACAATATACACTATACAGTGTACAGTGTATACTGTACATATATATTATATATGTATATATATACATCAATAAATTATATTTTATAATACTTTATATTTAGATAGTAGTTGATTAATAGTTAATAATAATATGATTGGATATATAATGAGATACAAAATAATATTGACCAATAGGTATATAAACATATAGGAATATATGTAATATTAAATAAGCACACAGTTCATATATATAAATATATATAAATATCAATATATGCATACTGTATTTTTAATTAATAATATGGATGTATTAGTTATCATAAATTTCCGCTTGTCAAATATGTAAATAACCTTGTACATTGTACAATATATAGTGTATAGAGTATATGGTATATAGTATAGGGTGTAGTGGTTACTGCACAGTGTACAGAGTAAACCGTACGCCGTACACTATACGGCATATGGTGTGCGTTATTAACTATATACATGGTATGGCTCGACCACACGTAACAAACGAGACATGGGCCAACATTTGGCGATATTGAAGGATTCAACCCGAGAACTGAAAACGTTACTAACGCACGAATGCGTAAAACGCGAAATTCAATTCGGTCTTTATAATACTTCGTATCTAACATCGTTCAAAACGTACAACATTGCTGTGGAGAGGTACACACGTTCATGTACGTCGTGTCCGTTTGCTTTCGCAACTCCACATGACGGAAATGAAACGATCATTTATTATTTCTGGTGTTACTGATGTTACCAGAGACACACACTAATGAATGATTATCTTAGATCTAGAGCAATGTTAATAAATAAATATATATATATATATATATTATGACAAATTAGTAGACTAAATTAACCTTGTATTACGAATTTGTAATTATCTATAATTAACTATAAAGATAATTAGCTATAAAGTGGAATTCTGATCTAAAAATGACACAACGAAGATTACATACATGATTTAATTATTAATTATTATTTGAATTAAAGCTTAAATGATATATTTTATAAAATTGTAACTATAGTTTTACTTTTTGATTTTTAGTTTGGTTATGCGATTATTTTTGGATTTTGTTTTCTCGATATTTTACTTTTGAGATAGATATCTTGAAACAAGGTATTGTCACTTCAGTAACATTTTGTATTTGGGATGACTTTAAGTCCCATGTATTTTTGTTCCAAAAAAGAATACAATTTCTTGTTTTGTGGTTTTAAAGTCAGATCCTAATGAAATATAGTATCGATATTATATATAACAATCAATAAATAGCATAGTATATATACGGTAGTATATTATAATTACAATGAATCATATTGTATAGTGTAAAAAAACCTTTTTCAGCATAAGTGTTTGTGCCAGGAGTCATATCTTCAAAAAAATCATCGCCTAACATTTTAACTAAATATTCAAAAGGTGTTGAATATTTTAAATATGAAACAGATGGTCCCCGTGGCTGTACACACGACTCTCCATCACCAATCATAGTTGGCTTGTGGTACTCCAGCCATCTTCTCTTAAACTCTAAAATGATTTTTTAAATAATTACTATTTAATTTTTTTTACAAATTAATTTTTAACTATAGTTTATTTTTCTAATACATGAAAACAAGAACACCATCATTTACAATAGCATTGAAATAATATATAATAATATTCTCCTTGTATAGATGTGTCTACCTATCCCACGAGTACATGAGAGAGGTAATCACATCTATACTAAACACAACTATACCCAGAGGTACTAACGTACCTCTGGGTATAGTTGTACTAACGTACCTCTGGGTATAGTTGTACTAACGTACCTCTGGGTATAACTGATGATTTATTACGGGTTGATAGTAGTTCTTCGTCGGAATCACTCCAGTCATCCACGGAATCGGTAAAATCGTTATCTACCTCGAATTCTTCTCTTGACTACAAATATATATTATAATATTGTTAACGGTGTTTAATTCGTTACTACGTAATTTGATTTGTTTTGAAATTCATAATCTTTTAAAATTAATATCGAATTAGATATAAATTCATATTTATAATGGTATCAAGATATTATATCCAATATATATATATATATATATATATATATATATATATATATATGTAGTTTATAATAAGTACATAGTATATAAGCATAAAATGTGTAATTATATTTAGATATCAGGTGCAAATTAAATTTAGAAACAAAGAAAAATATTAAATAAAATATTTAGATTAAAATTATTATTAGATTAATTATCAATTATATTTATAACTATTTAATGTAATTAATATGTTATATATATATTACAAACACTATTGACTTGTTATTTGTGTTCATTTTCACTGCTTTGAAGGACTAACTCTCTAACTTGATCAACATTATAAATGCGTGCCTTATTTGGAAAATAATAACAACTGACGCCAAAACTTCAAATATTTTTTAAAATAATATCACAAGACTTTATGATTTAAATATTGCTACACATTTTTATTTTATTTAAATAATTTATTATTTAGTTGATTATTTAAATAAATATTTTTTAATATTAATTTTAAATGAGTATATAATGTATTTATATTTAAGAATTGAAAAATTAGGGGTTTTATTATAAAATTGATGTTTATTAAAGATTAATTTATTATTGCGTATTACTTCTGGATTATATATTTAGAAGGTAATGTTTATATAAACATACTCAATATTTAAATATGGATATTAACATTTGACGTATTTATGATAGTTTTAATAAATCATATTTTATTACTTTTGTTATCATATTTTAAAAATTATTTACCTAATAAAAACGGTGCTAACTCAGTAAAAAAGATTGAATAGATATTATTTGAAATTCTTATCTCATAATCTAATCTTTATAATGGTTATAATAAACTTCAATAATAAGTCATAAGATATGCATACTTACCGGCTATATTTAAGGTATATATAACATTGGTAACTTGTTATATTGCAATTAATGATTTCGGTAGTTAAGAAGAGTTAGTATAAGTAACTTGTAGTTATTAAATACCACTCATTGTAATACCAGTCCATTGATTACTGCAACAATCTTTATGTAATAAATTATCGTATGATATTAGTTTAGTCGGCAATCATGTTTCAATGTTAAAAGTACGATATGTATTGATATAATATGTACGATATGTATTGATATAATATGTACGATGTGTATTGATATAATATATACGATATGTATTGATATAATATGTACGATATGTATTCATATAATATATATGATATGTAATCATATAATATATACGATATGTATTGATAAAATATATACGATATGTATTAATATAACATATATGATATGTATGGATATAATATATATGATATGTATTCATATAATATATATGATATGTATTCATATAATATATACGATATGTATTAATATAACATATATGATATGTATGGATATAATATATATTATATGTATTCATATAATATATACGATATGTATTAATATAACATATATGATATGTATGGATATAATATATATGATATGTATGGATATAATATATATGATATGTATTCATATAATATATATGATATGTATTCATATATTATATACGATATGTATAGGTTTTGGTTAGACACTTTTATACACGATTATACACTAATGGAAGTTATATAAGTTTACGTAGACTATTTTTGTATCTCCCGCGTGGTGTCGTGTCCCAGAATGGAATTTACACATATAATAAGATATTTTAAAGTTTGGTTTAACAATAATTCAATTTTGAATAATTTCAAATCAATAAGAATATACTTAAAATATAATTAAAATACAGACGAGTAAATTATTTTATAGAAATTAAATAATAATAATATAACTAATCTAAGAATATACTTAAAATATAATTAAAATGCAGACGAGTAAATTATTTTATAGAAATTAAATAATAATAATATAACTAATCCATATATTATCACTTATACCGATTAAAATAATTTCTTATAGAGATGCCGTATATGTCAAATAATTAATAAATAAAAATGCCAATCAATGAAATATAAATATTGAATTTTTAAATTATAAATATATATATAAAGATAATAAATTTGAATTATATATATATATATTTATGTATAATTTAATTTCTATTTTAAAGTGATAATAGAGAAGATACATAATCTATTTAGAATGTATATACACACAATTAAATACTTTTTTTGTAGAGTTACTATCATTAAATTCTTAAATATATTCTCACATCGTATATTGAGAATAGATGTGTGATGTCGTTCTCGGCCGACAATGCTATAGCGACTATACTTGTCTAGTCATGGCAAGATATGTTATGCATATTATATCCTCGGTAGTGTACTGTAATATGATAAATTAAGCAAGGCCGTTTTTACTCTCGGTGTAAGTAAAATAAATAAAAGATAGTTAAGGACAGCCGTAGATTATAAACCGATATAAATACAATATGTGCTTTTTTATTATATTATTAGAGAGTATTTTATTTTCTAACAAATATTTGATCTTTTTTGATATCATATTTAATCTCTTTTAATATAGTAGTGGTAATTCTAGTATTCCGAATATTGAAATATATTTATAAATTTGAATTTTTGTAACCACGCCCTGATTTATTTGCCAGATATTGATTAATACGCCCACATTTAAGAATGTGAAAATGATATTTTTTAATATTAGAGAAAAAATATACGATAGCGTATAATAATAGTTGCTATTATTACTAATCATTAAGTAATAAAGTTATATTATTATCTAATTCTTTTAGATATATTTGTAAAGATTATGGAAAATATCACGTGAAGGTTCCATTCTGGAACACGACAGTTGGTGGTATAAATAAAACGCAAAAATATTACTAATGACAATTACTGATCATTTATCATCGTTATTGATTTATTTGGTTTAAAAGAAATATAACAAATAAATCACACAGTTTGACCCGAAAAAATTCAATATAATATAAATATACATATATATATATATATATATATATATATATATATATAATTATATATATATATATATATATATATATATTAAAATGTATATATACACACATCAAGAATTACAGGCAATATAAGCTTATGTATGATATCATAGAAATACAAGAACATTTGTTATTAAACCAATATTCATCTAATAACAAACCAATTTAATTCTATTAATATCAATCAAATGTATCTGATGCAATATAAATATATAATATTATATTATAATATTAAATATATTAATAGTTGCGTATAATAAATTATTAATATTATCATAAAATCTATATCGGCAATATATATTTGTTTTTATATTGATGTATAAACTCGAGATATATATTCATCTCAATAATGAGGTATCTGTGTTTATATCGTATTCCTAAATAAATGTCTACACATCACAGCTGGATCAATATTATTTATAAAGAAATCATAATAAAACGGCTGAATTCAATAATAATCTGTTATTACATATTTGAATACGATCTATATATAAATGATCGATACGAATTACACAAAATTTAGTAATATTGAAAGAAATAACAAACATTACTGTACCGAAAATATTGATATATACCAGGCGTATTATATATAGCGTAATTATAATAGATTAATATAATGTAAATATTACACCAAAACCAAGTACGGTCGAAATTCATTTGAAGCAACCCGACCGCATTTAATTATAAACGTGCTTATGGTGTTTAGTTTATAACGTCGAACTAGGTTTATCCGGTGCCAAGCGCGGCTCGTAAACAAATGTTCATAGTTCGTGCAGGTCGTGAGCACGACATCTCTACCCGACGCACGCCATAACATGCGTGCGACGCAGAAACACACCGCACGCGTTTCAGAAATATATTGAGAACCATAAAAACGGAAATGTTTTAATTCTTATCATCGTATTCATTCCTAGCCATTGAATTATATTTCTTATTTAGTTGCATAGTTAGAGAGAGAGAGAGAGAGAGAGAGAGTGTGAGAGAGAGAGAGAGAGAGAGAGAGAGAGAGAGAGAGAAAGAGAGAGAGAGAGAGAGAAAGAGAGAGAGAGAGAGAGAAAGAGAGAAGATAGCTATATATAGAGAGATATAGAGCGAGAGATAAAGGGAGCGAGAAGAGGAGATAGAACTAAAGAGGTAGAGAAAGAGATAAAGAGGGAGAGAAAGAGATAAAGAGGGAGAGAAAGAGATAAAGAGGGAGAGAAAGAGATTAAGTGTTCCGAGTACAATACATATTCTAGCCGAATATCAACAATTCATAGTCGACTACGAATCACTGTTTAATGTACCCTTGCCCGGAAACCATCGAAATATTGGCGTTCTTATGCTCGGTATCGAATTGTGTGGTGGGTTATTGAAGTATTGGATGTTTATAGTTCTGATGTGTTGGAGTTACACTTGACCAACTAGGATAAATATCCATTTTATTTTTTTACCCTCATTTTACCCTCACAACAACACTAATCCAGTCTTCTTTTTAGCGAAGATAGTAAAGCATTGTTTTAGTCACTACAAAGAAAATTGAAAATGTCAGTGGCCTGCTCAAAATGGTCTCCGTCTGGTTAGTTAATATATATATATATATATATATATATATATATAGTATTGCATATATATTATTTATAAAAAAATTCTCATTTGATGAAATTACATGTTCTACGATGTTATTATAAACGTTACATTGTACAATGTACAATATACACTCTACACTGTACAGTGTACAGTGTACATTGGTACATTGGTAATATATAAATCACATAAACTAATTATAAATTGATGAAATCACTGAGACTACGTTTTATATTGTTACACGACCAAATATATCTACCTATATACAAATACAAACAAACACACACATAAACACACACATATATATATATATATTCATTATTTAATTTGCATAATGATATCAATAACTTCGTCTTCATGATTATTAATAATCATAAAGAAGTAAGAATGCCGTCAGTGACTCACCACCAACTCTTATGCAATATCATTATCGTATTAACCTTACAATAATATAATTATGTTTCGTCATTGATGAAATCCGTCCGCCGGATATATTAGTTACGTCATCGTCGGGAATATTGAAACTGTAACGGTGTGATACATAATAGAATCTATTATGTAATTGACTTACTTATCTTGGACATCTTCACTGACCGCAATTGTAGTTTCAACTTGAGTCCTTGTTAATAGCTAACTGTAATATAATGCACAGGATATAATATAGACGAATATCTCCCGGTGTTTCCTGGGTGGATAATTATATTTCAATTCTAAATAATTATAAATAACAAATCATAACATATCACCCACAAAACCGGGTGATGTAATAGTCTTATAAAATGCTTTCATTTGTTAATACAATTATTGTTTAACTAAAAGAAATTATGAAATGCTTAACATAAAAATACCCGGATAGTTTTCCGGATAATTTCGGCCTTTGTATCGTATTGATATTAATAGGCATTGATAAAAGGAAGGATAACTAATTTACATAAGGAAGGGTAACTTAGTTTATCATTAAAAACTATAATTATTATATGAATATATTATGAGTCGGCTAAATTGTAAATTCATTTTAAGAACGGACGAAATAATATTTCTCCCGCATTATTCTGATAAACATTTATATTTATATATATTGATACTAATAATATTAGATTCATCTAAGTTTATTTAATTCATAGATAAAAAACTTCGAATGTGACAATTGTATTTCAAATAAATTTACAAATAAACTATATCTTAAAATTATTTAATATTTTCTAAGATTTATAATTATTCAGTAAAATCGATGACTTCGCAT
>OZ038312.1:2192220-2214452 GCA_964035775.1 Osedax frankpressi | reverse complement strand
TTTTGTATTTTCCACTGTGTACATATTGATATAATTCATATCAACTAGATATATATATATATATATATAATATATATATATATATATATATATATATCTATATATATATATATATATGAAGATTAATTTTCATAAGTTATGTAACTTTCTCAATATATTACCATATTATTACATAACACCATTACATATCGATCCCATTAGATTGTACCATTATTGTTCTCTATATCAAATCACAATACCTGGTTATTTCACAAATCACTATAGCACATATAACCACTTAACCTTATAATTATGTTTATCTCACCTCGAAACCAAGCCCCCCCCTGGTGGGAGCCCCACCGGATAAGTAAACTCCATCCTTTACGTAGGTGCGAGAACATAGAACGCGATGAATGTATAGATGCCTTTAACAAACACATTACTTCTCATTGTTGCTATGGACGACATCCTCTATCCGCTGTCAATCAAATATCTGTTAAGAAAACACACATTTACAAGGTAGAAATACTTGTCTAATAGAATATATAGCCGAATTTGCCAAGGTCATACATTTACATGTTCACACATACACACACACACACACCGCACACGCACGCACACACACACACACACACACACGCACACGCACACACACACACACACACGCACATATATAAATATATATATATATATATATATATATATATATATGAATATGAAAATGAATATGTTATATGATATGTTATTATAGCTAGTTTAAACCTAATTATTAATCTAGATTCATTATTATTATAAAATTTACGACAATTAATAAAGAATTGATAAATAAAATGATATTATTATTATCTATAAGGAATAAAATGTTATCATGAGAAAACTGTAACGGAATACCATTCAAATAGTACACATTGGATACGTTTACTGAATCTAGACGAAACCCTATGGGAACAAGAACCCTTCAGAGGTAGATATTTATATACCATATTACTATATATAATTCAATATGACGTTTTTTGTGAATGATTTTTATAGATAAGATATATATATATATATAATATATATATATATATATATATAGTTTATATATATATATATATATATATATATATATATATATATATATATATATATATATATATATATATTTTAAACAATCCGAGTATTTTTTTAACATATATTAATAGTATTAATTAATTGAATACGTATATTTTGAATTATGTTTCTTATTTCAAATAATTATATAACTATTTACAGTTACATCATCTGGTTTATTCTAAATAAATCTTCTACTCGATTCATGTAAACAACATTGATTACCCATCAGTAGTCCATCAGTAGACAGAATTTACATTACCGGTGAAATAATAACTACAAATAATATAATCACAACTCAGTTTAGCCATTCTAACTTCTAACATATCATTAATATACAATTACTCTATGATAGGAATATTCCCATTGTTATATTATTATATTTGTGATTCGTTATACTATATAATTAAATACTATAATATTAGGCAAATGTAATATAATTATTAAAATATTTTTTTGTATTAAATAGTGAATATATTATATTCATCTCTCATCAAATACAGTGATGTAATAGTGTTGCATAATCCTTTGATGTGCTAATCAAAATTTAAAATAATATAAAGTAATTATACAATGTAAATAATGAAATCACCTGGATAATTTGCTGAGTATGCATACATAATAAAACATACAAATCCTAGAATATTTATTAGCGCAACAATTGCGTAACATTTTATTACTTTACTAACGGCCACTTTGCTGGATATCAAGGCCAAAGTATAGACGGCGTACAGAACGGCAATGCACCCGGTCCATGGGAGGTTTTATGTACACCCGAGACGATATTCGAAGAGGAGATATGTGATATCGAGGTTCCTCATACTGATCATATCATTGTTAGTAGTGAGTTAGCGATATGACACAATTTGTAAACTAGGATATGTCAGATATACACTACATATCACAGGTATATAGACTATGGCAGTATTATTAATTATTACTGTTATTATTTTTTTAAATTAAATTTTCTAACCTATTTCATATTTATATTCTTCATAAGTAAGTCAGTGTTATTATTATCACGTGATTATCAGGCATGTCACGGATGTGACGCAATGGGATTTATCAGATGCCACAGTTGCCTGGGCCGAGGTTTCCTGTGCTGCCTCAGATGTCAGGTCCGTTACGATATCGTTTACACATATACGCTTTATAATAAATATTTAAGTATAATATTTTGAAATAATTATATTATAATGAATTTTTAAAATCGTTTATTGATATACTTTTTATTATTAGTAAATGTTATGCGAAATTGTATTATATATTTTAATGAATAACTACAAAGTATATTACATTATAATAACTACATTAGTAAAGGTTTTAGTGTATAACACTTGGTTTATATATTAAATACATATACTTTTCTAATTTATATTTAAAATCTTTACAATTTAGCATCTCTTGCTATTTGACAACATATACAGAATAAAGTATTATATATTGTTACATAAGATTTAAAACAAATATGAAAATGATATGTTATTAATATATAAACCACGCATTGTATCTGTAGAAGTTAAACATTTACTAATATTATTAAAATAATTAAATATATTTTGAAGTATTATTATATTTTATTATTATAAATTCATATTTATTGGAATATAAAGGAATATTTCACAGATCATGTAGTTTATTATTGAATGTGTTATTACCATTGTAATCATAATGTGAGCATTGCTGATGCAGTTACGTAGATTTCCACGTAGTTATATCCTCGTCATATGTATTTAGTAGAGCCAGGTCCATAGGTCCATAGGTCCATAGGTCCATAGGTCCATATGTCCACCTCACCGATAATGAGTCATATTCACCTGTGTTCTGCTCTATACGGATAATATTCGTTACAATAAAAGCACAAGAGATATATTGCGGATTGATATTGAATTCAACTACAATTTCCTATACTAAATCTACTTTAGGAAGTATTAATAGTAATTTTATGTACGTGATAATAAGACATAACTTCGTGTGTGTGTGTGTATATGTGTATGTATGTGTGTTTTTATGTATGCGTGTGTGTGCGTGTGTGTGTATGTGTGTGTATATATGTGTGTTGGAGTGTGTATGTAGGCATATTATTTATTTAGCACACAAATTAATAAAATTAATTATTCTATGTCCTTACTACAAAGTGTAAACAAACCCCGGTACATTAATATATGACATTACATTACTATATGACATTACATTACTATATGACACTACATTAATATAAGACATTATATTACTATATGACACTACATTACTATATGACACTACATTACTATATGACATAACATTACTATATGACATAACATTACTATATGACACTACATTACTATATGACATAACATTACTATATGACATAACATTACTATATGACATTACATTACTATATGACACTACATTAATATAAGACATTATATTACTACATGACATAACATTACTATATGACATAACATTACTATATGACACTACATTACTATATGACATAACATTACTACATGACATAACATTACTATATGACATTACATTACTACATGACATAACATTACTATATGACACTACATTACTATATGACATAACATTACTACATGACATAATATTACTATATGACATAACATTACTATATGACACTACATTACTATATGACATAACATTACTACATGACATAACATTACTATATGACATTACATTACTACATGACATTACATTACTATATGACACTACATTACTATATGACATAACATTACTATATGATATTACATTACTATATGACATAACATTACTATATGACATTATATTACTACATGACATAACATTACTATATGACATAACATTACTATATGACATAACATTACTATATGACATAACATTACTATATGACATTACATTACTATATGACATTACATTACTATATGACACTACATTAATATAAGACATTATATTACTATATGACACTACATTACTATATGACATAACATTACTATATGACATAACATTACTATATGACACTACATTACTATATGACATTACATTACTATATGACACTACATTAATATAAGACATTATATTACTATATGACACTACATTACTATATGACATAACATTACTATATGACATAACATTACTATATGACACTACATTACTATATGACATTATATTACTACATGACATAACATTACTATATGACATAACATTACTATATGACACTACATTACTATATGATATAACATTACTACATGACATAACATTACTATATGACATTACATTACTACATGACATAACATTACTATATGACACTACATTACTATATGACATAACATTACTATATGACATAACATTACTATATGACATAACATTACTATATGACATTACATTACTATATGACATTACATTACTATATGACACTACATTAATATAAGACATTATATTACTATATGACACTACATTACTATATGACATAACATTACTATATGACATAACATTACTATATGACACTACATTACTATATGACATTATATTACTACATGACATAACATTACTATATGACATAACATTACTATATGACACTACATTACTATATGATATAACATTACTACATGACATAACATTACTATATGACATTACATTACTACATGACATAACATTACTATATGACACTACATTACTATATGACATAACATTACTACATGACATAACATTACTATATGGCATAACATTACTATATGACACTACATTACTATATGACATAACATTACTACATGACATAACATTACTATATGACATTACATTACTACATGACATTACATTACTATATGACACTACATTACTATATGACATAACATTACTATATGATATTACATTACTATATGACATAACATTACTATATGACATTACATTACTACATGACATTACATTACTATATGACACTACATTACTATATTTCACTACATTACTATATGACACTACATTACTATATGACACTACATTACTATATGACACTACATTACTATATGACATTACATTACTATATAACACTACATTACTATATGACATTACATTACTATATTTCACTACATTACTATATGACACTACATTACTATATGACATAACATTACTATATGACACTACATTACTATATGACATTACATTACTATATTTCACTACATTACTATATGACATTACATTACTATATAACATTACATTACTACATGACACTACATTACTACATGACACAACATTACTATATTTCACTACATTACTATATGACATTACATTACTATATGACATAACATTACTATATGACATAACATTACTATATGACACTACATTACTATATGACACTACATTACTATATGACATTACATTACTACATGACACTACATTACTATATGACACTACATTACTATATTACACTACATTACTATATGACACTACATTACTATATGACACTACATTACTATATAACACTACATTATTTATAGTTTCTATAATTGATCTCACTTATTAAAGTGTCAATAGATGTATAAAGAATTCGGAGATAGTTTGGGCTATAGCCCATATATGGAGCTAAATTCCTATTTTATATATTTATTAGATTTTGTTTTACGTCCGTTAGTTTAGAGTAGCGGTATTACACAGTTCTTATTGATTTATTAATTAGTGTGTAGATTGGGGCTATTGTTAAGATTAACTGTTTTGTAAGTTGAAATGGTATAGGTAGACATATAGTTAGAGATTGAGTGTTGTGTATCGAGATGTAAGTTTATATTTTAGTATTTTAGTATTTTAGTACATAGTATAGTAATATAGTATCCGTTATAGTGGGCTTAGTGTACAATATGTATGTAGTAATGATATAGTGGGCTTGGTGTACAATATGTATGTAGTAATGATATAGTATATGTTATAGTGGGCTTAATGTACATTGTACAATATGTATGTAGTAATGATATAGTGGGCTTAGTGTACAATATGTATGTAGTAATGATATAGTATATGTTATAGTGGGCTTGGTGTACAATATGTATGTAGTAATGATATAGTATATGTTATAGTGGGCTTAATGTACAATATGTATGTAGTAATGATATAGTGGGCTTAGTGTACAATATGTATGTAGTAATGATATAGTATATGTTATAGTGGGCTTAGTGTACAATATGTATGTAGTAATGATATAGTGGGCTTGGTGTACAATATGTATGTAGTAATGATATAGTATATGTTATAGTGGGCTTGGTGTACAATATGTATGTAGTAATGATATAGTATATGTTATAGTGGGCTTAGTGTACAATATGTATGTAGTAATGATATAGTATATGTTATAGTGGGCTTGGTGTACAATATGTATGTAGTAA
This sequence comes from Osedax frankpressi, assembly GCA_964035775.1. NCBI lineage: Eukaryota > Metazoa > Annelida > Polychaeta > Sabellida > Siboglinidae > Osedax > Osedax frankpressi. Next base: position 2,208,030 of record OZ038312.1, on the reverse strand, counting down.
TGATATAGTATATGTTATAGTGGGCTTAGTGTACAATATGTATGTAGTAATGATATAGTATATGTTATAGTGGGCTTGGTGTACAATATGTATGTAGTAATGATATAGTATATGTTATAGTGGGCTTAGTGTACAATATGTATGTAGTAATGATATAGTATATGTTATAGTGGGCTTAGTGTACAATATGTATGTAGTAATGATATAGTATATGTTATAGTGGGCTTGGTGTACAATATGTATGTAGTAATGATATAGTGGGCTTAATGTACAATATGTATGTAGTAATGATATAGTATATGTTATAGTGGGCTTAGTGTACAATATGTATGTAGTAATGATATAGTATATGTTATAGTGGGCTTAGTGTACAATATGTATGTAGTAATGATATAGTATCAGTTATAGTGGGCTTAGTGTACAATATGTATGTAGTAATGATATAGTGGGCTTAGTGTACAATATGTATGTAGTAATGATATAGTATATGTTATAGTGGGCTTAGTGTACAATATGTATGTAGTAATGATATAGTATATGTTATAGTGGGCTTAGTGTACAATATGTATGTAGTAATGATATAGTATATGTTATAGTGGGCTTAGTGTACAATATGTATGTAGTAATGTTATAGTATATGTTATAGTGGGCTTGGTGTACAATATGTATGTAGTAATGATATAGTATCAGTTATAGTGGGCTTAGTGTACAATATGTATGTAGTAATGATATAGTATATGTTATAGTGGGCTGGGTGTACAATATGTATGTAGTAATGATATAGTATATGTTATAGTGGGCTTAGTGTACAATATGTATGTAGTAATGATATAGTATATGTTATAGTGGGCTTAGTGTACAATATGTATGTAGTAATGTTATAGTATATGTTATAGTGGGCTTAGTGTACAATATGTATGTAGTAATGTTATAGTATATGTTATAGTGGGCTTGGTGTACAATATGTATGTAGTAATGATATAGTATATGTTATAGTGGGCTTAGTGTACAATATGTATGTAGTAATGATATAGTGGGCTTGGTGTACAATATGTATGTAGTAATGATATAGTATATGTTATAGTGGGCTTGGTGTACAATATGTATGTAGTAATGATATAGTGGGCTTAGTGTACAATATGTATGTAGTAATGATATAGTATATGTTATAGTGGGCTTAGTGTACAATATGTATGTAGTAATGATATAGTATATGTTATAGTGGGCTTAGTGTACAATATGTATGTAGTAATGTTATAGTGGGCTTAGTGTACAATATGTATGTAGTAATGATATAGTATATGTTATAGTGGGCTTAGTGTACAATATGTATGTAGTAATGATATAGTATATGTTATAGTGGGCTTAGTGTACAATATGTATGTAGTAATGTTATAGTGGGCTTAGTGTACAATATGTATGTAGTAATGATATAGTATATGTTATAGTGGGCTTAGTGTACAATATGTATGTAGTAATGATATAGTATATGTTATAGTGGGCTTAGTGTACAATATGTATGTAGTAATGATATAGTATATGTTATAGTGGGCTTAGTGTACAATATGTATGTAGTAATGATATAGTATATGTTATAGTGGGCTTAGTGTACAATATGTATGTAGTAATGATATAGTATATGTTATAGTGGGCTTGGTGTACAATATGTATGTAGTAATGATATAGTATATGTTATAGTGGGCTTGGTGTACAATACGTATGTAGTAATGATATAGTGGGCTTGGTGTACAATATGTATGTAGTAATGTTATAGTGGGCTTAGTGTACAATATGTATGTAGTAATGTTATAGTGGGCTTAGTGTACAATACGTATGTAGTAATGATATAGTGGGCTTGGTGTACAATATGTATGTAGTAATGTTATAGTGGGCTTAGTGTACAATATGTATGTAGTAATGATATAGTGGGCTTAGTGTACAATACGTATGTAGTAATGATATAGTGGGCTTGGTGTACAATATGTATGTAGTAATGTTATAGTGGGCTTAGTGTACAATATGTATGTAGTAATGTTATAGTATATGTTATAGTGGGCTTGGTGTACAATATGTATGTAGTAATGTTATAGTGGGCTTAGTGTACAATATGTATGTAGTAATGATATAGTATATGTTATAGTGGGCTTAGTGTACAATATGTATGTAGTAATGATATAGTATATGTTATAGTGGGCTTAGTGTACAATATGTATGTAGTAATGTTATAGTGGGCTTAGTGTACAATATGTATGTAGTAATGTTATAGTGGGCTTGGTGTACAATATGTATGTAGTAATGATATAGTATATGTTATAGTGGGCTTGGTGTACAATATGTATGTAGTAATGATATAGTATATGTTATAGTGGGCTTAGTGTACAATATGTATGTAGTAATGATATAGTATCAGTTATAGTGGGCTTAGTGTACAATATGTATGTAGTAATGATATAGTATATGTTATAGTGGGCTGGGTGTACAATATGTATGTAGTAATGATATAGTATATGTTATAGTGGGCTTAGTGTACAATATGTATGTAGTAATGATATAGTATATGTTATAGTGGGCTTGGTGTACAATATGTATGTAGTAATGATATAGTATATGTTATAGTGGGCTTAGTGTACAATATGTATGTAGTAATGATATAGTATCAGTTATAGTGTGCTTAGTGTACAATATGTATGTAGTAATGATATAGTATATGTTATAGTGGGCTTAGTGTACAATATGTATGTAGTAATGATATAGTATCAGTTATAGTGTGCTTAGTGTACAATATGTATGTAGTAATGATATAGTATATGTTATAGTGGGCTGGGTGTACAATATGTATGTAGTAATGATATAGTATATGTTATAGTGGGCTTAGTGTACAATATGTATGTAGTAATGATATAGTATATGTTATAGTGGGCTTAGTGTACAATATGTATGTAGTAATGATATAGTGGGCTTGGTGTACAATATGTATGTAGTAATGATATAGTATATGTTATAGTGGGCTTAGTGTACAATATGTATGTAGTAATGTTATAGTGGGCTTGGTGTACAATATGTATGTAGTAATGATATAGTATATGTTATAGTGGGCTTAGTGTACAATATGTATGTAGTAATGATATAGTATATGTTATAGTGGGCTTAGTGTACAATATGTATGTAGTAATGATATAGTGGGCTTGGTGTACAATATGTATGTAGTAATGATATAGTATATGTTATAGTGGGCTTAGTGTACAATATGTATGTAGTAATGATATAGTATATGTTATAGTGGGCTTAGTGTACAATATGTATGTAGTAATGTTATAGTATATGTTATAGTGGGCTTAGTGTACAATATGTATGTAGTAATGTTATAGTGGGCTTGGTGTACAATATGTATGTAGTAATGTTATAGTGGGCTTAGTGTACAATATGTATGTAGTAATGATATAGTATATGTTATAGTGGGCTTAATGTACAATATGTATGTAGTAATGATATAGTATATGTTATAGTGGGCTTAGTGTACAATATGTATGTAGTAATGTTATAGTATATGTTATAGTGGGCTTAGTGTACACTATGTATGTAGTAATGATATAGTATATGTTATAGTGGGCTTAGTGTACACTATGTATGTAGTAATGTTATAGTATATGTTATAGTGGGCTTGGTGTACAATATGTATGTAGTAATGATATAGTGGGCTTGGTTTACAATATGTATGTAGTAATGATATAGTATATGTTATAGTGGGCTTAGTGTACAATATGTATGTAGTAATGTTATAGTGGGCTTGGTGTACAATATGTATGTAGTAATGTTATAGTGGGCTTAGTGTACAATATGTATGTAGTAATGATATAGTATATGTTATAGTGGGCTTAATGTACAATATGTATGTAGTAATGATATAGTATATGTTATAGTGGGCTTAGTGTACAATATGTATGTAGTAATGTTATAGTATATGTTATAGTGGGCTTAGTGTACACTATGTATGTAGTAATGATATAGTATATGTTATAGTGGGCTTAGTGTACACTATGTATGTAGTAATGTTATAGTATATGTTATAGTGGGCTTGGTGTACAATATGTATGTAGTAATGATATAGTATCAGTTATAGTGGGCTTAGTGTACAATATGTATGTAGTAATGATATAGTGGGCTTAGTGTACACTATGTATGTAGTAATGATATAGTGGGCTTGGTGTACAATATGTATGTAGTAATGTTATAGTGGGCTTAGTGTACAATATGTATGTAGTAATGATATAGTATATGTTATAGTGGGCTTAGTGTACAATATGTATGTAGTAATGATATAGTATATGTTATAGTGGGCTTGGTGTACAATATGTATGTAGTAATGATATAGTATATGTTATAGTGGGCTTAATGTACAATATGTATGTAGTAATGATATAGTGGGCTTAGTGTACAATATGTATGTAGTAATGATATAGTATATGTTATAGTGGGCTTAGTGTACAATATGTATGTAGTAATGATATAGTGGGCTTGGTGTACAATATGTATGTAGTAATGATATAGTATATGTTATAGTGGGCTTGGTGTACAATATGTATGTAGTAATGATATAGTATATGTTATAGTGGGCTTAGTGTACAATATGTATGTAGTAATGATATAGTATATGTTATAGTGGGCTTGGTGTACAATATGTATGTAGTAATGATATAGTATATGTTATAGTGGGCTTAGTGTACAATATGTATGTAGTAATGATATAGTATATGTTATAGTGGGCTTGGAGTACAATATGTATGTAGTAATGATATAGTATATGTTATAGTGGGCTTGGAGTACAATATGTATGTAGTAATGATATAGTATATGTTATAGTGGGCTTGGTGTACAATATGTATGTAGTAATGATATAGTATATGTTATAGTGGGCTTGGTGTACAATATGTATGTAGTAATGTTATAGTGGGCTTAGTGTACAATATGTATGTAGTAATGATATAGTATATGTTATAGTGGGCTTGGTGTACAATATGTATGTAGTAATGATATAGTATATGTTATAGTGGGCTTGGTGTACAATATGTATGTAGTAATGATATAGTGGGCTTAGTGTACAATATGTATGTAGTAATGATATAGTATATGTTATAGTGGGCTTAGTGTACAATATGTATGTAGTAATGATATAGTGGGCTTAGTGTACAATATGTATGTAGTAATGATATAGTATATGTTATAGTGGGCTTGGTGTACAATATGTATGTAGTAATGATATAGTGGGCTTAGTGTACAATATGTATGTAGTAATGATATAGTATATGTTATAGTGGGCTTGGTGTACAATATGTATGTAGTAATGATATAGTATATGTTATAGTGGGCTTAGTGTACAATATGTATGTAGTAATGTTATAGTGGGCTTGGTGTACAATATGTATGTAGTAATGATATAGTATATGTTATAGTGGGCTTAGTGTACAATATGTATGTAGTAATGATATAGTATATGTTATAGTGGGCTTGGTGTACAATATGTATGTAGTAATGATATAGTATATGTTATAGTGGGCTTGGTGTACAATATGTATGTAGTAATGATATAGTATATGTTATAGTGGGCTTAGTGTACAATATGTATGTAGTAATGATATAGTATATGTTATAGTGGGCTTGGTGTACAATATGTATGTAGTAATGATATAGTATATGTTATAGTGGGCTTGGTGTACAATATGTATGTAGTAATGATATAGTATATGTTATAGTGGGCTTAGTGTACAATATGTATGTAGTAATGATATAGTATATGTTATAGTGGGCTTGGTGTACAATATGTATGTAGTAATGTTATAGTGGGCTTGGTGTACAATATGTATGTAGTAATGATATAGTATATGTTATAGTGGGCTTAGTGTACAATATGTATGTAGTAATGATATAGTATATGTTATAGTGGGCTTAGTGTACAATATGTATGTAGTAATGATATAGTATATGTTATAGTGGGCTTAGTGTACAATATGTATGTAGTAATGATATAGTATATGTTATAGTGGGCTTAGTGTACAATATGTATGTAGTAATGATATAGTATATGTAATAGTGGGCTTGGTGTACAATATGTATGTAGTAATGATATAGTATATGTTATAGTGGGCTTAGTGTACAATATGTATGTAGTAATGATATAGTATATGTTATAGTGGGCTTAGTGTACAATATGTATGTAGTAATGATATAGTATATGTTATAGTGGGCTTGGAGTATAATATGTATGTAGTAATGATATAGTGGGCTTAGTGTACAATATGTATGTAGTAATGATATAGTGGGCTTAGTGTACAATATGTATGTAGTAATGATATAGTATATGTTATAGTGGGCTTAGTGTACAATATGTATGTAGTAATGATATAGTATATGTTATAGTGGGCTTAGTGTACAATATGTATGTAGTAATGATATAGTATATGTTATAGTGGGCTTGGAGTATAATATGTATGTAGTAATGATATAGTATATGTTATAGTGGGCTTAGTGTACAATATGTATGTAGTAATGATATAGTATATGTTATAGTAGGCTTAGTGTACAATATGTATGTAGTAATGATATAGTGGGCTTAGTGTACAATATGTATGTAGTAATGATATAGTATATGTTATAGTGGGCTTGGTGTACAATATGTATGTAGTAATGATATAGTGGGCTTGGTGTACAATATGTATGTAGTAATGATATAGTATATGTTATAGTGGGCTTAGTGTACAATATGTATGTAGTAATGATATAGTGGGCTTGGTGTACAATATGTATGTAGTAATGATATAGTATATGTTATAGTGGGCTTAGTGTACAATATGTATGTAGTAATGATATAGTATATGTTATAGTGGGCTGGGTGTACAATATGTATGTAGTAATGATATGGTATATGTTATAGTGGGCTTAATGTACAATATGTATGTAGTAATGATATAGTATATGTTATAGTGGGCTTAGTGTACAATATGTATGTAGTAATGATATAGTATATGTTATAGTGGGCTTAATGTACAATATGTATTTAGTTTGTAAAGATTCTCTAAGATACTTTTTATTTCGTTGGAGAAAAAACAGCGAATATTTAGAAGTGTTCTGTCGGAACAATAAGATATATAAAAACTACTTTCCATAAACTGTAGTTGGGATCAAATTGTTAGGATACTTTGAGATAGTTCAATTTGATTTAGAGTAACTCGTATAGATATCGTTACATTGAGTTTAGTAAGGGATGAGTCGATAACGAAGTGGGTAGAGGATTTTACGTTTAATGGAGTATGAATAGTTATGGGGAATCTATAAAAGTGTTGGTAAGTCGGATTAACAGAATTAGTGAGTTATTAGTTTTGATATATTTAATAATAGTTAGTTTATGTAGTTTGGGTAGTAAGAGCAATAATGTCTTGAACTCAATTGTAGATTTTCTAATTACTTTTGGTTCCGATGGTAGACTTTTCTATAAGAGGAGGTGATAGGAATATAGAATTATCTGCGTATACGTAAATACATGTTATATATGTACGTGAGGGTGTACATATATATATATATATATATATATATATATATATATATATATATATATATGTGTGTGTGTGTGTATGTGTGTGTGTGTGTTTATGTGTGTGTGTGACTGGTTATGTGTCTGGATATATATATGTGGGTATATATGTATGTGTATGTATGTAGGTATGTGTTAGCTCGCATTTATATGTGTTGGTAGAATCAGGCCATGTGTCGTTGGGTGTATAGAGAACTATTGCAAAATTCCAATAACCAATTTCAGGGTACCGGAAGGGACTGGAAAACTGACGTACATGGTCACGGACATGTAGAAAGTTGTTGGCAATGTCACGGAACTGGTCGCAAAAGGTAAAGTAACGGTCTGATGTCAATCTAGGAACTTTATAATTTATATATAGGAACTTTCTAATTTATATATAGGAACTTTCTAATTTATATATAGGAACTTTTAAATTTATATATAGAAACTTTCTAATTTATATATAGGAACTTTCTAATTTATATATAGAAACATTCTAATTTATATATAGAAACATTCTAATTTATATATAGGAACTTTTAAATTTATATATAGAAACTTTCTAATTTATATATAGGAACTTTCTAATTTATATATAGGAACTTTCTAATTTATATATAGAAACTTTCTAATTTATATATAGGAACTTTCTACTTTATATATAAGAACTTTATAATTTATATATAGGAACTTTCAAATTTATATATAGGAACTTTCTAATTTATATATAGGAACTTTCTAATTTATAAATAGGAACTTTATAATTTATATATAGGAACTTTCTAATTTATTTATAGGAACTTTCTAATTTATATATAGGTTTCTTTTATTGATCCAGTTTCATAAATGAATATAATTATTATTAATCTCCACTAAAATGTAAACAATCGAATCGTATTGAATGAACTCAAGTGACCTCGGATTGACCCCCGACCTCACCGCAGATGTTTACAGTGTGACGGAGATGGACGAGTTGTGTGCAGAACCTGTACCGGCTATAAACAGCTCAAGTGTTGTATTCGTATCATCATTATGTAGTTAGTAGCTAATAATACATCATAATGTAGTTAATAATGTAGTTAGTAGCTAATAATACATCATAATGTAGTTAATAATGTAGTTAGTAGCTAATAGTACATCATAATGTAGTTAATAATGTAGTTAGTAGCTAATAATACATCATAATGTAGTTAATAATGTAGTTAGTAGCTAATAGTACATCATAATGTAGTTAATAATGTAGTTAGTAGCTAATAATACATCATAATGTAGTTAATAATGTAGTTAATAATGTAGTTAGTAGCTAATAGTACATCATAATGTAGTTAATAATGTAGTTAGTAGCTAATAGTACATCATAATGTAGTTAATAATGTAGTTAGTAGCTAATAATACATCATAATGTAGTTAATAATGTAGTTAATAATGTAGTTAGTAGCTAATAGTACATCATAATGTAGTTAATAATGTAGTTAGTAGCTAATAATACATCATAATGTAGTTAATAATGTAGTTAATAATGTAGTTAGTAGCTAATAGTACATCATAATGTAGTTAATAATGTAGTTAGTAGCTAATAATACATCATAATGTAGTTAATAATGTAGTTAATAATGTAGTTAGTAGCTAATAATACATCATAATGTAGTTAATAATGTAGTTAGTAGCTAATAGTCCATCATAATGTAGTTAATAATGTAGTTAGTAGCTAATAATACATCATAATGTAGTTAATAATGTAGTTAATAATGTAGTTAGTAGCTAATAGTACATCATAATGTAGTTAATAATGTAGTTAGTAGCTAATAATACATCATAATGTAGTTAATAATGTAGTTAATAATGTAGTTAGTAGCTAATAATACATCATAATGTAGTTAATAATGTAGTTAGTAGCTAATAGTACATCATCATGTAGTTAATAATGTAGTTAGTAGCTAATAATACATCATAATGTAGTTAATAATGTAGTTAGTAGCTAATAATACATCATAATGTAGTTAATAATATAGTTAGTAGCTAATAATACATCATAATGTAGTTAATAATGTAGTTAGTAGCTAATAATACATCATAATGTAGTTAATAACATAGTTAGTAGCTAATAATATATCATAATGTAGTTAATAATGTAGTTAGTAGCTAATAGTACATCATAATGTAGTTAATAATGTAGTTAGTAGCTAATAATACATCATAATGTAGTTAATAATATAGTTAATAATGTAGTTAGTAGCTAATAGTACATCATAATGTAGTTAATAATGTAGTTAGTAGCTAATAATACATCATAATGTAGTTAATAATGTAGTTAGTAGCTAATAGTACATCATAATGTAGTTAATAATGTAGTTAGTAGCTAATAGTACATCATAATGTAGTTAATAATGTAGTTAGTAGCTAATAATACATTATAATGTAGTTAATAATGTAGTTAATAATGTAGTTAGTAGCTAATAGTACATCATAATGTAGTTAATAATGTAGTTAGTAGCTAATAATACATCATAATGTAGTTAATAATGTAGTTAATAATGTAGTTAGTAGCTAATAATACATCATAATGTAGTTAATAATGTAGTTAGTAGCTAATAATACATCATAACATAGTTAATAATGTAGTTAGTAGCTAATAATACATCATAACATAGTTAATAATGTAGTTAGTAGCTAATAATACATCATAATGTAGTTAATAATGTAGTTAGTAGCTAATAGTACATCATAATGTAGTTAATAATGTAGTTAGTAGCTAATAATACATCATAATGTAGTTAATAATGTAGTTAATAATGTAGTTAGTAGCTAATAGTACATCATAATGTAGTTAATAATGTAGTTAGTAGCTAATAATACATCATAATGTAGTTAATAATGTAGTTAATAATGTAGTTAGTAGCTAATAATACATCATAATGTAGTTAATAATGTAGTTAGTAGCTAATAGTACATCATCATGTAGTTAATAATGTAGTTAGTAGCTAATAATACATCATAATGTAGTTAATAATGTAGTTAGTAGCTAATAATACATCATAATGTAGTTAATAATATAGTTAGTAGCTAATAATACATCATAATGTAGTTAATAATGTAGTTAGTAGCTAATAATACATCATAATGTAGTTAATAATGTAGTTAGTAGCTAATAATACATCATAATGTAGTTAATAACATAGTTAGTAGCTAATAATACATCATAATGTAGTTAATAATGTAGTTAGTAGCTAATAGTACATCATAATGTAGTTAATAATGTAGTTAGTAGCTAATAATACATCATAATGTAGTTAATAATGTAGTTAGTAGCTAATAATACATCATAATGTAGTTAATAATGTAGTTAGTAGCTAATAATACATCATAATGTAGTTAATAATGTAGTTAGTAGCTAATAATACATCATAATGTAGTTAATAACATAGTTAGTAGCTAATAATATATCATAATGTAGTTAATAATGTAGTTAGTAGCTAATAGTACATCATAATGTAGTTATTAATGTAGTTAGTAGCTAATAATACATCATAATGTAGTTAATAATGTAGTTAATAATGTAGTTAGTAGCTAATAGTACATCATAATGTAGTTAATAATGTAGTTAGTAGCTAATAATACATCATAATGTAGTTAATAATGTAGTTAGTAGCTAATAATACATCATCATGTAGTTAATAATATAGTTAGTAGCTAATAATACATCATAATGTAGTTAACAATGTAGTTAGTAGCTAATAGTACATCATAATGTAGTTAATAATGTAGTTAGTAGCTAATAATACATCATAATGTAGTTAGTAGCTAATAGTACATCATAATGTAGTTAATAATGTAGTTAGTAGCTAATAGTACATCATAATGTAGTAAATAATGTAGTTAGTAGCTAATAATACATCATAATGTAGTTAATAATGTAGTTAGTAGCTAATAATACATCATCATGTAGTTAGTAGCTAATAGTACATCATAATGTAGTTAATAATGTAGTTAGTAGCTAATAATACATCATAATGTAGTTAATAATGTAGTTAGTAGCTAATAGTGCATCATCATGTAGTTAATAATGTAGTTAGTAGCTAATAGTACATCATAATGTAGTTAATAATATAGTTGGTAGCTAATAATACATCATAATGTAGTTAATAATGTAGTTAGTAGCTAATAGTACATCATAATATAGTTAATAATGTAGTTAGTAGCTAATAATACATCATAATGTAGTTAATAATGTAGTTAGTAGCTAATAATACATCATAATGTAGTTAATAATGTAGTTAGTAGCTAATAATACATCATAATATAGTTAATAATGTAGTTAGTAGCTAATAATACATCATAATGTAGTTAATAATGTAGTTAGTAGCTAATAATACATCATAATGTAGTTAATAATGTAGTTAGTAGCTAATAGTACATCATAATGTAGTTAATAATGTAGTTAGTAGCTAATAATATATCATAATGTAGTTAATAATGTAGTTAGTAGCTAATAGTACATCATAATGTAGTTAATAATGTAGTTAGTAGCTAATAATACATCATAATGTAGTTAATAATGTAGTTAGTAGCTAATAGTACATCATAATGTAGTTAATAATGTAGTTAGTAGCTAATAATACATCATAATGTAGTTAATAATGTAGTTAGTAGCTAATAGTTCATCATAATGTAGTTAATAATGTAGTTAGTAGCTAATAATACATCATAATGTAGTTAATAATGTAGTTAGTAGCAAATAGTACATCATAATGTAGTTAATAATGTAGTTAGTAGCTAATAATACATCATAATGTAGTTAATAATGTAGTTAGTAGCTAATAATACATCATAATGTAGTTAATAATTTAGTTAGTAGCTAATAGTACCCGAGATCTGTGATTCCTACGAGACTACAAATTAGATTACATTACGATTTCCCATTATGCCAAGTAATTGTTGCGTCATTATACCAACCCGGTTATTGCGCAACGATAACCATTTTATTACCCAATAACAATACGTTTCAATGGGTACATCACATCTCCGTTAATAATGTATATCTTTTGTGTCGATATCGTATTCAATAGCCAATTATAATGGCTATTGAATTCGCGGGTTGTATAATGTGTAATGAATACAATGCTATCGATTGTTTTGCTGTCGGTGAAATAAACTACGATTGCATAATCATATTTATCTCATTTTTCTTTTAATTATCAGAAATATACCCAACTACATTCTCTTCTTTTTTCTTCTACTTTCAAACTCTTGAGTCCCCTCCTCGTCTTGATTACAATTCCCTAATATACCGACGTGTATTTTACCAATACTCCTTTGTAACGACTTATCAGTTGGTATAGCAAGGAAGTATACTCAAAGATGAGAGGAGCTACGAAAGTACAATTCCCAATACCAATTTAAAATCATTTCTTAAAACCTCAACTCTTCACACCCATGACCATTTTGGTTATGTAACATATAATCACGTATATATATATATATATATATATATATATATATAAATACATGTTATTTGATGATTATGTATTATTCTACATTTCATAAACAGTTTCGTATTAACTGTCCCAGTACTCACTTCGTAATTCCACCAATTCCTCACGCCATCCCGAGCACAGTTCGTCCAAGCGCAGCGAGCACTCTACTAGCGGAAGCGACGTTCCCGCTGATCTATTGAATGACCCCGATGCCCAGGGTCAACTGGTATTCGAGCAGAACAGACAACGCGTATGGCCTGTTCGTAGTCATGACGACGAGGACGTATGCGATATATCCTCCAACTGTATAGAAGATCACTTCGAGTCCATCGGCAGGTCACGCATCGTCTGTCAGGTAGGTCTACATTCGAGTATGTATATTTGAGTATTTGTGTAAGTGTGGGTATTCGTATAGGTGTGGGCATTTGTGTAGATGTGTATACGTGGGTATTTGTGTAAGTGTGGGTATTTTGTCTTGTTTGAGTATGTACGTATTTATTTTAGTTGGTGTATATATATATATATATATATATATATATATTAAACAGCCTCGATGGGGGTAAAGGTTAATGTGTTGACATTCATGCTGAAGATCAGACATTTTCTGACCCAACTTAACAATTATTCTTAAGATATATAACGGTTAATGAATTATCTGAAGAATATTTTATAACTAGATCTTAACATTTCCAAGATCAGTTTCGAGAGCATTTTAAGCTTTCTGTTGATTATGTTTTACTTCTGCACATTGTCTGGCATGGGATTAAAGGAATTCACTAAATAGTCACAATATAATATAATGCAATATATATATATATATATATATATATATATATATATATATATATATATATATATATATAATTAACATAAATACAAACTATTGATTCTATGATGTAAATAATTATAAGATTTAATGTATGAGGATATAATTAATATTATATAATATAGTATAAATTCAATAACGAATAATCAAAAATAGTAAAGACGATTAATTAATGAATTACTAAATTTACAGATTATTTAGTAATGGAATCTAGATTTTCAAAAGTAAAGTTGCAAATAGTCTACAATTGTTATTTAGTTACTTATTGTTACTTAGTTACAATTGTTACTTAGGTCTAGATTACAAATGGAGAGGTGCATTCGTTACTATATGTATGAAATAAATTAAAGGAGTTCAAACGAAGTACACTTGTATTGGTTTATTTGAATTTGTAGAATTTATTTAACTTGATTTAACTTTAACTTGAAAATTGGTAAATTGTCCTATACATTAATTTAATTAATTTGTAAACTTGACCCGATATTATAATTGAATGTTGTGCTAGCGATTCAGTAGACATATTTATATTCATTATAATGTTTATTATAACGTTTCGTGTCTCGCTATAATAGAATCATGTCTTTGAAATATAGATAGTGTAACTTTTGCAACATTTAACACTTATTGATATAATATCTTTAAAAAGGAGGTTATAACTTCCGTTTCGAATGTATATTAGGAGAGAATTACAATGCAAACGTAGTGTAAACAGATATTTGAAGTTAAAAATCCACTATCGAGACGAAGAGAAAGTTTCAGTGTTCGTTATATTTTTGAGTTCAGTTCGTATTTTATCGAGTTAAAGGTTATAGCAGTTGATATCCTGTTGTCTTAGCATCAGTGAGATTACGTAAGAGTTTGCACGGTTAGTATTTAGATTTAAAGCACGTGTCCTAATATGGGGTATAACTACGACTGTCTTTTTGTGGACGTATGTGTTCGCATTGGTATATGCACATCTATATGACTAGCGAATGCCGTACGTGTATACGATTAGGTGTGTATGCTTGTGTACGAGTATGTATGTATGCGTGTGTATTAGTATGTATGTGTACTCGCACGCACGTACCCTATCCGCGTATCATCGAGTATCCACATCGTTCCGTTTCATTAGCTGATAAATTCAAGCTACGCCTTCTATTTAACCACGCCTTCTATTTAACCACGCCTTTTATTTAACCACATCCTCTATTAACCACGCCTTCTATTTAACCACACTTTCTATTTAACCACTCCCTCTATTTAACCACATACTCTATTAACCACTCCTTCTATTTAACCACGCCTTCTATTTAACCACTCCCTCTATTTAACCACATCCTCTATTTAACCACATACTCTATTAACCACGCCTTCTATTTAACCACTCCCTCTATTTAACCACATCCTCTATTTAACCACATACTCTATTAACCACGCCTTCTATTTAACCACTCCCTCTATTTAACCACATCCTCTATTTAACCACGCCTTCTAGTTAACCACGCCTTCTATTTAACCACGCCTAATATTTAACCACGCCCACAGCGACATCGTCTCTACGCCATCCCTGTAACGGAATGCCGATACGAGTGGAAACAACAGACGCACCGTTTCTTCGTTTACGGCAAACGACGATTTACGCATTCGCCCGACTATCCGGAGAAGTATTGTTGTGGGTGTGTGGTCAGCTAGCCATATCCAGGCACGTGCGTCATCCGCACCAGCATCGTTATACATATAGGAGCTATATTTCCTCGAGAATGATTGATAAGTTAGATGTACGCAGGAAAACTACACAGGAGAGTGTCCATGTTAACACATTAATACAACTTTCTGCAGACTTTTGGAGCAACTAATTTACCAAATTTACTGCCGCCCTCGACTCAATGCAATAATGGCCGTCCCTTTTCGATTGCACCAAACCCATTTAGTCATGTTCTGTCTATATTTAGTCATGTTCT
>OZ038312.1:2074720-2187220 GCA_964035775.1 Osedax frankpressi | reverse complement strand
TACATCTATCTTAAAATCTACTAACATTCCTCCAAAATACATTCTCTCTCACACATTCTACAAAAAAACGATAAGCATTACCTTACCAACATCCTGCACATCTTTTCTACTATCACAGAGACGCGTCATCAAATCCAATCCAACTTTCAGTCATCTATTTATCCGAACTGATCGTTCTCACAACATGAGAATGCGGGGTAGCATTATTTACCATGCTATAAAGCAGGGTCTCGCACCCCGTAATGTGAAATGCACCTTCAACGATAATACTGACAAGTTTGAACTGAGGCATGTCCTAAACTCCAGAATTGATTGGATCAACAATGATCTGCTTATATCTGACTCAGAATTTAACAAATGGTCAGCATCATATGAGAATTTCAAACTATCCACAAAAGCAGCCCCACCATCACCTAACTCAAGCAACTCCACCCCAACTGTCAATATCGTTTCCCCTCCAACAAATAGTATGCCTCCGATTACAACTCCAAACCCACAATGACATCGAATCGACTTACCTTTCTCCTGGCCCTCCCATATACCATTGAACAATCATCTACAATCATCCCCACCACATACCACTGTATCACCACCTCCCCCTTCATCACTGCAGAACAAATCAATCTCTCTCCCTATCAATAGCTCAGTATCCCCTACGGCATATAGCCCTACACACACACCACAAACCACACCTTCTAAAATCCACTTACAACCTGATACCTCACTCCATAATAGATTACTGAAATTAGCAACTCTAAACGTACAATCTGTAAGAAACAAAACCGATATTATAATCGATCTTATGCACGACCTCGATATAGACATATTATGCATTACAGAAACCTGGTTATCAGATAACGATATACCAATAATATCCAGTCTTAATACGAAATCATTAAGATTTACCCATCTTCCCCGACCCGGACCAAATTACGGCGGTGGAATCGGTGTCCTATACAGAAATAATATAAAATTAATACACAGTAGTGATCTACACCTTGACCACTCAGAAGCATTTAAATGTACATTCCACCCAGTAAACTCCCTCCCTTTTACACTTATAACAATATATAGACCTCCACACAATTCAACCTCATCTTTCATCGACGAAATTGACAACATTATGTCATCTCTAACCAATCAATCGATACTCCTAGGTGACTTTAATATCCCATTATCCTCCTCCTCTCTATACTCAAAACGATTTCTACATGCGATTGACTCTAATAACTGTTCCCAATATGTGAATTCACCTACTCACACATCCGGAAATATCCTTGACCTAATAATAGCACTCAACACACCTAACATTATACTAAATACATCCGTTATATCTTTAGTTACTGATCATCTTATCATAACATTTAACCTACAGTTCCCCAGATCCAAACGACTTACTAAAACTATTCAATTCAGAAAAACAAAAAATATTACCATTACTGACTTCACCAATGACTTGATGTCCCACCTATCAACCTTTGCCGACTATCCAGACATAAACTCCCTTGATTCCTCACTACTAAAAACACTAAATAGACTAGCTCCAACCTTGACAAAAACAATTACCCCTCGACTTAACACTAAATGGTTCAACCGTAATCTATCGCTTACTAAACGTCAGCTTCGATATACAGAAAAAAAATGGAGAAAGCATAAAAGCGAAGAAAACCTCACTAGTTTCAAACAACTCTCTAGTAAATATAGACAACTGATTAAGAAGGCGAAACGTGAATACTACACCGATACTATAACAGCCGCCGGTAACAATGCCAAAAAACTATATCAAATATCGAATTCTCTACTCGGACGCACTACTCCCCGCATACTTCCCGATTGTCCGGCATCCACAAACTCAGCCAACTTCGACAACTACTTCAACAACAAAATAATTAATATAATAAACTCGCTTCCTAGTCCAACATTGCCATCCCTGTTAACTCCATCATATTCACTTGACTCCTTCAAAACCCCCTCCATAGCATCCATAAATAATCTCCTCCTCTCAGTAAAATCAGTATGCATGCTAGATCCGATACCTTTAATACTCCTAAACAAACTAACTACACTACTCTCTCCATTATACAAACAAATAATCGACCTCTCCCTCATCTCTGGCAAAGTTCCCGCTCATATGAAAAATGCACATGTCACTCCTATACTAAAAAAAAATAACCCACATGATAAATCCGATCTCTCCAACTACCGTCCAATTTCCAATCTATCATATATATCCAAAACTCTTGAAAGAATTGTATCTTCCCAACTACACGACTATCTCGACAACAATAACATACTGAACCAATTCCAAAGTGCCTATACGACTTACAAGAGTACTGAAACCGCACTAACACATGTACTAAATAATATACTACTCCATCCAACAAAACACTGCTCCATTATTATTTTCCTCGACCTCTCCGCTGCTTTCGACACCATAGACCACAGCTTGCTAATCCGTCGGCTGCAGTGTATCGGAATTACAGGCACTGCACTAGATTGGTTTACATCCTACCTTGAAAGTCGCACATACTCAGTATGCATCGACTCATATAAAACTAAACCACGCATAATCTCTCACGGAGTTCCTCAGGGCTCTGTTCTCGCTCCAATACTGTTTAACATATACCTAGCACCTCTACTTGACATATTCGACAGATACCCAGAAATACATTTCCACACATATGCTGATGACATTCAAATATACTGCAGCTTACCAGATCCCTCTACTAACATATCTATACTAAACAACTGCTTAGACGAAATTAGTGGTTGGCTTGCCTCCAACTCTCTTTCCCTAAATACTAACAAAACAACTGTACTACTAATTAAATCCCCTACAACTTCCACAAATATACCTTCAATTCGGATCAATAACCAAATAATTAAATACTCTTCCACCGCTCAAAACCTTGGTATAATTTTCGATCAAAAATTATCTTTCTCTCAATACACAACTTCCTTATCAAAATCCATTAATCGAACACTCCACACTATCCGTCTAATTAGACCCTCCATCACCACCAAGCTCGCCCAACTGCTTGTTACATCCCTAATACTGCCTAGAATCGACTACTGCAACTCTACACTACACAGACTTCCCCGAAATTCTATAATTCCTTTCACCAAACTACTATATTCCGCCGCACGCATAGTTTACCGCATCCCTAAATACTCCAGAACTCATATAACTCCATATCTCAAAATACTACACTGGCTACCCATCACACAGCGAATCCAATACAAAATTATACTTCTCACTCATCTAGCTACACATCACAATAAACCAGACTACTTGACTGACCTACTGACTGACTACAATCCCTCCAGATCCCAACGTACTGAAAACCAATATAAATTACACACACACAACTGCACAAACCTCACAATAAAACAACAATCTGCCTTCTCTATTGCTGCTCCCAAACTATGGAATAGCCTACCAACTTCGCTCAGATCCTTATCGTCCACTCCTTCCTTTAAACGAAAATTAAAAACTTATTTATTCTCCATCGCCTATCAATAACTAAAAATCACGGCCGAAAACTCCACATTGAAGTTGATGGAAGTGAATAAACCCAATTGGTTACAAGGTTACAAGGTTACTACTACTACTACTACTACTACTACTACTACTACTACTACTGCTACTACTCTTACTACTACTACTACTACTACTACTACTACTACTACTACTACTACTACTACTACTACTACTACTACTACTACTACTATTACTACTACTACTACTACTACTACTACTACTAAACCTACTACTACTACTACTACTACTACTACTACTACTACTACTACTACTACTACTACTACTACTACTACTACTACTACTACTACAACTACTACTACTACTACTACTACTACTACTACTACTACTACTACTACTACTACTACTACTACTACTACTACTACTACTACTACTACTACTACTACTACTACTACTACTACTACTACTACTACTACTACTACTACTACTACTACTACTACTACTACTACTACTACTACTACTACTACTACTACTACTACTACTACTACTACTACTACTACTACTACTACTACTACTACTACTACTACTACTACTACTACTACTACTACTAATACTACTACTACTACTACTACTACTACTACTACTACTACTACTACTACTACTACTACTACTACTACTACTACTACTACTACTACTACTACTACTACTACTACTACTACTACTACTACTACTACTACTACTACTACTACTACTACTACTACTACTACTACTACTACTACTACTACTACTACTACTACTACTACTACTACTACTACTACTACTACTACTACTACTACTACTACTACTACTACTACTACTACTACTACTACTACTACTACTACTACTACTACTACTACTACTACTACTACTACTACTACTACTACTACTACTACTACTACTACTACAATTACTACTACTACTACTACTACTACTACTACTACTACTACTACTACTACTACTACTACTACTACTACTACTACTACTACTACTACTACTACTACTACTACTACTACTACTACTAATACACTAATTTTTCAAAAATGCAAATATACAAAGTTGTATAATTGTGGATCTATTTTTAAACTACTCGTTTTATCGTATACTATTGTAATACAATAATATATCAATAATATTCTTATAATAAATATTAAAAATATCTAATAGCAAATTAACATAAATTTATAAATGTTATTTAATTAATATGAACGTATTCAATATGTATTCACATTTCTTAAATGATAAAATATTATAAATTATAAAATAACACTGCATTAAATTAGCATTCAATAGATTAAATAAAGTATATTAATTTGTTATAAGGAAATTGAATATATACGAGAAGTATTGAGTATTAAATATTTCTGAATACTAAATTCTACTTATGTTTGATTAGGGAAAATAAATTGTTTTGATAATCAATTTTAATAGACTATAAATATATTATAAATGTATAACAAAAATCAAGTTTAAATTGTAATATGATATTATTAGAAAAAACTTAAGAATATTAATTATTTTTTAACTTAAGTCTTTAGAATTAATTAAATTAGAAGTTGATGATAATAAGAAATTAAAAGTAAAATATGTTATATTCATTAATATTTCTTATTAATATTTGAGAATAATTTATATTATATAAAACTATATAACATATATATGTTATACATTATATATGTATACGTTTATATATAAACATTTTACAATAGTCGTTTAATAGATATCTATGTGGATTATGTATTATTAAATTGAAATATGTAATTGTTCTAATGATTAAAATACAATAAATACTATATTTAATTGAGCTTTCATAACAAATGAATACAAAATCACCTATTTTTAAATATATAAATCCGTAAACTCCATTTGTCTAAATCTAAATTATTGTTTTTGACAATTATGTGATCATATAAAAGAGTAATGATTAATTACTTAAAAACATATTCAGTTATGTAAATTTGTTATTTGCAAATACATAATTTATTGTTATTAATACTTTAAGATAATAATTTGGCCATGATTTATGTTATTGTTATTGAAATTATAATTTATTTATAGTACTTTTTAAACAGTTCTTTTTATTACTACCGCTGTTCAAACACCACTGTTCAAACAATTAATATTAATGTATTTTTATAATACTAATTATATACTTCCCAGGAGGTATAAAATATTAATATACTTACCTATTATTTTGTATTTATTGGTTTGGTTGGATGAAATATTATAGTAGGGATATTATAAGTAGTAATTATTATAGTATAATTTTCATATATATGTGATAATATTAATTAAAATTTATTTTAAATTGGTATCGCAATATATAATTAACGCAAATTAACAATATATCTGTAAAAAAATACTAAATTATTAAATTATTAAATATTATATTATATTATATTAATATTGTTATATAATAATGTTATAGTTAATATAATATTGTTGTAGTTGTATGTAATGTTATTATTTTACGAATTAACATTTACTTAGATCAAAATATAACAAAAATATAAAGTATATAAGTTATCTATTTTGCATATAATATGTTATTCTCAAATATTAATTAGAAATATATAATTAATGAATATAATTTATTTTTATTTTTATTTCTTATTATCATAGACTTCTAATTTAATCAATTCATTAGATTTAGATTTTTAAATATTTAAGAATATTCTTAATTAGTTTTTATAATAATTAATAATAATAACTTGCTAATTAAACTGAATATTGCAAATTTACAAAATCTCTTAAAACTACACATAAACAATCGAAACTATTTATCAAATAAATAGAATTTAGAATTCATAAATATTTAATACTTCTCGGACATATTCAATTGTATTAATAATGAAGTAACGAACTTGATTTGATCTACCCTTATTATTTTTAAAATCAATAATACCTCATTTATAAAATTTTATTAATGTGAATACAATCAATCAATATTAATTAAATACAATTTGTTAGATTATATAAATATGCTATTAGATATTTTTTATATTTCTTATATATTAATAATATATTATTGTATTATAATATTACCTGTATTAATAAAACGAGTAGTTTAAATATAGATCCACGATTATATAACTTTGTTTACTGTATTATTTAAATTTTTTGAAAAATTTGCGAATACATTTAATTTATCACCAATTAACATTAAAATGTCAACGAAATTCATTTATAAGCTCGTGTTCTCAATTATATTTCACAGCAACTCTCTTGGTTTCAATTATCTTAATAGAATAGATAACACCACATTTGAATAACAGAAATGAAGTTTATTTTTGCTTTTACAGTATTATGTATTGTTTGCATTAATGCTTTGAACTTAGACAATGCAGTAGCTGAAGATGATAATCAGATCATAGATTTAGATAATGCATTTGATGAACTGGGTAATCATATATTTGATTTAGATAAGGCGATGTATGAAAACGAAGATATCTCAAACGCATTAATAGATCCATATAGTAAGTCAATTATCGCATGATAAATACTTATTTATATAATTAATTTAATAATTTAACTTATTGTTAGGATACACACACACATACACACATACACACACACACATATATATATATATATATATATATATATATATATATATATATATATATATATATGATATATATGGGTTACTTTTATGTTCACTAAAATGTTTTATAATGATCTTACCTTCCTCAGATTTACTAAGCACTCCCAAATGTGGCTGTAAGAAGTTTAAGTGTTCTTGTACACTAGATGTCAAAATTAGCAAATTGCATAAAAAGTGTTAGTACATTTAATAATAGTAAATATCATATTATATTAATATAATGTTTTAATATAATATTATTATTTAATAATATAAAATATAATATTATGAAATTAAAGTATACTTAGTTATTATATTAATTATGTCGCATACAGTTACCATCAGTGTCATGTATCTTCCTTCCGATATCGGAGTTGGAGTTGAATTGAAAATGGATGGTAAAGTATTATTGAAGAAATCAATTTCAGGTATGTTTCTATTATATATAGACATACTTACATAATTAATTGTATACTAATATAATAATAATTGAATAAAGTTTATATTATTATTCTTAGATTAGATAGCGTAAATTCTTATTATCGTTTACTATATTATATTATTTGATTGCAGTTAAAAATCCTCCTTCGATTTGCGGCCGAATTCCTTATATCTGGATGGCCAAGGCTTGCATTCGTTTATACGATAACCAAATGATAAACCATCACTACCACACCTGTATTAAATTTTCCGTTAAAGTTTTCCGAGTCACGATTGTCAGCAAGAAATTCGGATGTTTCAATATTCCTATCTAGAATATCAACCATTTTTATATACTACCATTTGATATTGGTTATTTCACTATTTTAATCTAGTCCGAGATTATGGTTATTTTATTTTAATCATATATTAATCATATATGGTTTATTTATATATATAAATAAATGATAATTTCTGATATATTATTTTTTATCAAATAATTATATATATTTTGGATACCTAAACATAATTATATTTATATATTTTACTTGTAAACTCGGGATTAGCGATTTTAACTAAGAATTAGAGGATTTAAATATAAGGTATTAAAAGAGTATATATTTTATAAAGGAGTATAGATATACTTAAAGGATTTTATATTCTTTTTATATTTTATATTATATATTAAGGAATTGGTAATACAGTAATTACAGATAAATAAAAATATATTGATAAAGAATAAGATATAAATAAGGTAATTAGTAATATATAGATAAATGATAATTCTATCAACGTATTAACTAAGATAAATATATATAACTTGTTACTATTATGAGCTTATAGTTAAAATATGAATACTAAAATAGTAATGAATAAATGTATTTCTAATACGTCGTATTAAAAATCAGAGAGATAATTTAAATTTAATTGTATTACATTTTCCGTTTAAGTTTTCATAGTCAAGATTGTCAGCAAGAAATTCGAGTGTTTTAATTTTCCTATCTAGAATATTCACAATTTTTACATAATAACTTTTATTGGTTATTTCTCTATTTAATCTAGTCTGAGATATATTGTTATTTTATTTGTATTATATATTAAACATATATTAGTTTATTTTTTAAAATAAATAAATGATACTTTCTAATAAATATTTTTTTATAAAATAATTATATATTATTAGGTAACTAAAACTAATTATATTTAAGTATTTAGTTACAAAACTTGGGTTTACCGATTTTAATTAAGAAGTAGGATAATATTTATAACAAATAAATGTTCCTCTAATTATTAATTTAAAATTTAATTCGAAGTTTTTAATAATATTCTATTTATTTAATTATCAATTTAATAAAACATTTTTAATTAATTGTATTTTCTCTTTTTGTACAACATCATAATAAAGATTAATTTTCAAAATATTATTTAAAAATGTATATTTATGTATATATATATAAATATATATATATATATATATATATATATATATATATATTATATATGATAGTTTTTTCTCTAAGTCTATATAAGCGATTGCAATACTTTTCGTAAATATTTTTTAATAATCTGTTCGCAGTTTGATGTATTATTAAATATGACAATATTAATAACAATAATAATATATATTTTAATTATTTGGATAGGTAACTAAATATGTTTCATGGGTTTTAGATATCTATTTTAATAAATATATTATCAGTACTATAAACACTTCTGTATAGTCTCTATTTGATACTATCATTGTTCGTTGTTAATAATATAAAGAACATTTATTAATTATACCCAGTTCTTGAGCATATATTAATAATAATCTTAGAAAATTATATCTACCTAAATGTACTTATTGTAAATATATTACTCTTTATCTAATATATATCTTATTGTTTATCTGTAATTACTATTATAGCAATTCCATAATATATATACACTTTTAATACCAAATATATAAATGTTCACTCTTTCTTAATCAACATCGCTTAACACGATATTATTTTAGGCACCCAAAAAATATATAATTATTTGATAAAAAAAAATATATTAAAAAGTATTATTTATTTATATAAATAAACCATATATAATATAAATAGAATGACAATAATTTCGGACTATATTAAAACAGAGAAATAACCAATATCAAAAGGTATTATATAAAAATTGTTGATATTCTAGATAGGAATATTGAAACATCCGAATTTCTTGCTGACAATCGTGACTCGGAAAACTTTAACGGAAAATTTAATACAGGTGTGGTAGTGATGGTTTATCATTTGGTTATCGTATAATCGAATGCAAGCCTTGGCCATCCAGATATAAGGAATTCGGCCGCAAATCGAAGGAGGATTTTTAACTGCAATCAAATAATATAATATAGTAGACGATAATAAGAATTTACGATATCTAATCTAAGAATAATAATATAATATTTATTCAATTATTATTATATTAGTATAACATTAATTATGTAAGTATCTCTATATATAATAGAAACATACCTGAAATTGATTTCTTCAATAATACTTTACCATCCATTTTCAATTCAACTCCAACTCCGATATCGGAAGGAAGATACATGACACTGATGGTAACTGTATGCAACATAATTAATATAATCACTAAGTATACTTTAATTTCATAATATTATATTTTATATTATTAAATAATAATATTATTTTAAAACATTATATTGATATAATATATACTATTATTAACTGTACTAACACTTTTTATGCAATTTACTAATTTTGACATCTAGTGTACAAGAACACCTAAACTTCTTACAGCCACATTTGGGAGTGCTTAGTAAATCTGCGGAAAGTGAAATCATTATAAAATATTTTAGTACACATAGTACACATAGTACACATAGTACACATTGTGTGTGTGTGTATGTGTGTATGTGAGTATGTGTGTGTGTATGTGTGTGTATGTGTGTGTGTGTGTGTGTGTGTGTGTGTGTGTGTGTGTGTGTGTGTGTGTGTGTGTGTGTGTGTGTGTGTGTGTGTGTGTGTGTGTGTGTGTGTGTGTGTGTGTGTGTGAGTGTGTATTCTAACAATAAGTATAATATTTCATTTGAAATAAGTTAAATTATTAAATTAATTATATAAATAATCAATTATATAAATAAGTATTTAGCATGCGATAATTGACTTACTATATGGATCTATTAATGCGTTTGAGATATCTTCGTTTTCATACATCGCCTTATCTAAATCAAAGATATGATTACCCAGTTCATCAAATGCATTATCTAAATCTATGATCTGATTATCATATTCAGCTACTGCATTGTCTAAGTTCAAAGCATTAATGCAAACAATACATAATACTGTAAAGCAAAAATAAACTTCATTTCTGTTATTCAAATGTGGTGTTATCTATTCTATTAAGACAATTGTAACTAAAAGAGTTGCTATGAAATAAATTTGAGAACATGCTTACAAATGAATTTCGTTAACATTTTAATGTTAATTGGTGATAAATTAAATGTATTCGCAAATTTAAAAAAAATATATATATATGATAATTCAGGTAACGTCTTAACTAAGATAAATATATATAACTGGTTACTACTATGATCTTATAGTTAAAATATGAATACTAAAATAGTAATGAATAAATGTATTTATAATACGTTGTATTAAAAATCAGAGAGATAATTTAACTTTAATTGCATTAAATTTTCCGTTTAAGTTTTCAGTCACAATTGTCAGCAAGAAATTCGGGTGTTTTAATATTCCTATCTAGAATATTCGCAATGTTTATATAATACCTTTTATTGGTTATTTCTCTATTTAATCTAATCTGAGATATATTGTTATTTTATTTTTATTATATATTAAACATATAAGGTTTATTTATAAAAATAAATAAATGAAACTTTCTAATAAATATTTTTTTCTAAAATAATTATGTATTATTAGGTAACTAAATCTAATTATATTTAAGTATTTAGTTACAAAACTTGGGTTTACCGATTTTAATTAAGAAGTAGGATAATATTTATAATAAATAAATGTTCCTCTAATTATTAATTTTAAATTTAATTCGAAGTTTTCAATAATATTCTATTTATTTAATTATCAATTTAATAAAACATTTGTGATTAATTGTATTTTCTCTTTTTGTAAAACATCATAATAAAGATCAATTTTCAAAATATTATTTTAAAATGTATATTTATGTATATATATATATATATATATGATAATTTTTTTCTCTAAGTCTAGATAAGCAATACTTTTCGTAAATATATTTTTAATAATCTGTCGCAGTTTGATGTATTAGTAAATATGACAATATTAATATATATATTTTAATTATTTGGATAGGTAACTAAATATGTTTCATGGGTTTTAGATATATATTTTAATAAATATATTATCAGTACTATAAACACTTCTGTATAGTCTCTATTTGATACTCTCATTGTTCGTTGTCAGCAAGAAATTCGGATGTTTCAATATTCCTATCTAGAATATCCACCATTAATATCCACCTTTTGATATTGGTTATTTCTATGTTTTATTATAGTCTGATATACATTGTCATTCTATTTATATTATATATGGTTTATTTATATAAATAAATAAATAATACTTTTTAATATATTGTTTTTTTATCAAATAATTATATATTTTTTGGGTGCCTAAAATAATATTGGGTTAAGCGATGTTAATTAAACCCTTAGAAAGAAACCCTAAGAAAGAGTGAATATTTATATATTAGGTATTAAAAGTGTATATATATTATGGAATTGGTATAATAGTAATTACAGATAAATAATAAGATATATATTAGATAAAGAGTAATATATATATATATATATATATATATATATGCTAATTCAATCAATGATAGTTTTGACAAAGATAAATATATAAATATATGTTTACTATAATAACCACAGTCCGTGATTAGTACCCAATAAACTATTCAAGTCATCATAGTGTTTTTATTGAAATATAGAATTGAAAATATATTATAATTACATTAAAAAATATTGTTTATTTTTTATTTAAAATAATTATAATATTAATTATATAATCAATATTATAATTGTATAATATTTTATAATAATTACATCATATGGATACTTGAGAAATACACAATATTACGTAATATTAAGTAAACGTTCATAATAATCATGATGATATTATTGATATTTTAAACATAATTTTCTCAGGAATATATTTATAATTTAATTTCTATTATTTCAAGGATTTCAAGTAGAATATTTATGACATCACTCTTATTTATAAATTATATTTCAATAGATTATGATTCAATTTCATAATTTCAATATTATATTTTTCATTTCATCCAACATAATCATATAATCCTATCATATAAAAAAGTTGAATCAGTTGTGATTGTTTTTGAAACTGAAATTATTGAGAATTATCGATATTACGTTTCTCAGTTATTATTTTAAGGGCTAATAACTTTGAGAGATTTTTTTATAATTATAATAAATATTATATATAACCAATATACCTTAGTAAATAATTCACACTTGTGAAAAGTAATTATAT
Source organism: Osedax frankpressi (assembly GCA_964035775.1). Lineage (NCBI taxonomy): Eukaryota > Metazoa > Annelida > Polychaeta > Sabellida > Siboglinidae > Osedax > Osedax frankpressi. The sequence goes on along the minus strand of OZ038312.1, from coordinate 2,174,151 downwards.
TTCCCAATGAGATCATTGAGTAACTAATAGTTGTAATAAGAAATACTTCTTATGTCATATAGATCTTCGTAGTAATTATCGTAAATTTATTTTAAATGGTCATTTGTTCTCTTTTCTTTTATTGTTGATATATCGGGACAATTCTTATTTATTACAACTATTATCTACAAAATGTTATAAACTAAAATATCTTGATTCACATTATAAAATTATTTAATTATTATAAGTGGGATTTATTTAATATGTGTATATATCCTATTTAAAATTAACAAAAATTAAATAATGTTGTACCGAGTTTATATCCTAGTTTATAGTTATGATACTGGCATAAATAATTTATAAATCATGCATATGTATTCTACAGTTATTACTTATACAAATATTTGTGGAATTGATTATATCCAAATCTATGATATATAATTTAATAAATTATAATCAAAAAATAGTATTTATATTAAATACACAAAAGAGAAACATTATAATGATTTTAATAACACAAACAAGTTATATATTTTAATTATATATATATATATATATATAATTATTCATAATATTAATATATAAAAAATTATAGTTATTTAGTTATATTTAATTGTTAATCAAATAATTAATAAAATTTACAATATACCGGAAGATAATAGTATAACCTATTTTGCTTGTTTTCAATTGGTTAATTCATTAAATGTAAACAAATTAATTCACTCATTTTTATGTTTATCTAATTATCAATGTTGTTTATTTCATGCTATCTAATTATTTGGTAGCATAATTTAAATATAAAATAGGTACATTAATTATAAATGTTATAGAGTATCGATAACAGTATATCTATATAATATAAGACATGGAAACGGAGTTCTGACGGAAACACATTTTTTATAGAATTTTTTATTTAAAATACACTGCTTATTTGATTTTTTACGTGCATTTGGTTAGTATCTGCTATAAGCTTCCATTAAACATTTTATATGTTATAATTATAATCATCTATTTATTTAAACGTTGAGTATTCTATATTAAGTCTGTTCAAAGATCGCGATACCACCAATGCCGTAAAGTATACAGAATTGTTAACATGTATAACATGCATCTAGATACTCCTATACTATCAGTACCCTGCTGAATGCAAATATATATGTAATTAAAATATATTATATATTAGTTATGTTCATACATATATATATATATATATATATATATATATATATATATGCAGTAATAAATGCCTTGTGATTAGCTGCGTAACAAATATAAACTAATATATATATACTTAATCAATTCAATGTGCATTGCACATTGTTATTTTTGCACTCCATTATGCAATGCATGAGGCCATATATTGATTGTTTTGATTTATTAATCAAAGGTTCTGATTTCATCAAAACTATCAAATTCTATTGATGTTATGTATGAATAAAAAACCATATCTCTGTTTATACATTTGCATACTTATGTATACATCAGCATAATAACTATTTTACAAAACAGTGCAGAAATTTAATTATAAACTAAACAAATTACTAAAACACTCTTAATAGCCCGCCACCATATTTTGTTATACCCTAAATAAGAACTAAAGCAGAGTTTTAATAAGCAGATATTTCACAGGCTTATTTGTAGTTGTCATTAATAAAGTATTTATTCCAATGCATTCTAATGCATCTTGAGGAAAAGATATAATCGAATTATTGAATTCTTACTAAATATAACTGTGCATAAAAAACAATTTATATGAATAAATATAGTATTCTATTCAAAATTACAATTCTAAGAAATAACCATACCTCTCAACTATGACCTTTGACCTTTTTATACTTTAGTTTATTGAACAAATACATAACTAGTGAGAGAACTCCCTGTGAGATTTTATACTATCTAGCATTTACAGTTTATCCGCAATCTTTCAACAGACAAGACACCACTGCAAACATATGTGGTTCATTGCGCATTGAAAACTGACCTGCGAGGTATTTTCGATTGCATTAATTAAACTGTTGCTGCGGCTAGGCATTTCTTTATTTCACTCATTTGCAAATTTCTCCAGTGTTCGCCTCGAAGCGTTTTGCGGGAGAACTATAAATACGTACGAGGTGTTTTTTTGAGCAAGACAGATAGAGAAAGATGTAGCTAGCGGCGAGATAATAACATTGATTCTGAGAGAGAGGCTAAGATAAGATTGTCTGAATTGATGGCTAGCAATTGATATCTGTTCTCAATAAATGTTCTGGTTCATTATAAAATTTGTAATAAATAGTTTTCAGGTCTAGTTATTTGCCTTTGAAGAATGTATAATTATATATATATTTATATATGCACTTGTTGAATACACCTCTATTATCATAGATCTGCAATCTGGTCTAATAAGTGACTTTTTTCAACCTTTGAATATGTAAACTATTTAGTGATTCTATAAACATTGCTTATGTGATGTCAAACATTATATGGAAACTTTGGCCTATATACTTAAGTGTTGATATCAAGAATAATATATTCAGATAGCAAATACTAAACAATAAAAGCAGAGAGTATTGCTGTAATTTAGTTTGTATTCATGTTCCCCTGTAAATGATGTAATTGTATAATTAATAATTTCTTTTATTTTAATTTTTTGTTCAAAAGATTTTTACAAACAATTACATCATTGGGTTTAAAGAGGTACATGAATACAAACTGAAATACCATTTATTTATGTATATATATATATATATATATATATACTGATACACTTGTGTTCTATATGGGTAGAATAACATTCAGTAGGTCTGAATTTAGGTCTGATATAAAAAAATATGTGTATGAACTATGTAAGTACTTGATTAATGGATGATTTCAATTAGCATTTATATGATACGTTTTATAAAGTATAAATGATCGAAAATTGATATTATACATAATATATCTGTTTTAATGTTTTAATGCTGTAAATACTGTAAATGGAAACATTTCTGTTTGCTAACAATTTATTTTAACTATTTACATAAAGGACATATTGCTCAATAACCTTTTATATACATCATTTTTGTATTCCCCATTAAGCCTTTTCTCTTATTAAGATAAATATCTTGTATATATATATATATATATACACATATATATATATGTATATATATATATATGTATGCATGCGCATATACATGTTTTAATAGAAAAATAATGTGTATTCTAGGGTAGCTTTTACACTTAGCGTTATGGTGTCGGAATGATGTCAACAACTAAATTCAAAGCTGTAAAAAATGACTTCTGATCTCTACGCGACCCCAAACAAAAATAAAGTTATTTACTTTATTTAAAATTTCATTTATATTTCATTTACATTTGAAGTCAAATTGCTTTTATTATATTATATTTCTTATATCTATTAAGGTAATCCATATTTTTAGGAACCCATAATATCCTATTGTATTCGTAATAACTAATTATAGAAAGATTATTGTCATTCATTATTATTTTTTTAATAATTTGAAAATGAATATTACCAGTGATATTTTTAAAAATCTTTGAATATATTTAGAATTTCTTGAATCTTATTTGATTGTATAGAAAAGTGAACAAACATGTTCACTTTTAATTTCGTTGTTAAATAGTCGTCATTAGATCGATAATAAAATTGAGTTAACAGTTTTCTGATTGGCGTTCGGATAAACCTAAATTATATTTTAATATTTCGTCATCATAATTACGTAGATTTTGACATTATTTCGCTAAGGGTAAAAGCACCTTTATAATACTATATTTATTAATATTGGTTTCTATGAAATATCGAATTCCTTAATATTTCTATAAACAATCTACTAATAAACCTAGAAGATATTTGATACAGTTTAATCAGACCGAATACCACCTCTGGGGCTAGTCGACCTTTAAATGTTGTTAATCAATGCAATGTAAGTAGTTTATTCCGCAACACGTATGTGTCAAATCCTTTTGTCTTCCTTTGTATATCGCTGCGTTAACACTTCACTCACTAGCTTTCTTTCAATCTCATTTTATTTCTATGTCACTCTCACTTTCATTTTCTCTATTACTTTCATATAAAATTCATATATAATCTATATATCATTTTACATAGTATTTTTTTTTTTAAAGTTTACATGTATAATATATATTATACTTGTTCATTAATCATCTGTAGTATGTTTTCATAAAACCAGTCTTTAATAACATCCTATTTACATAAACATGCAGTTTCTGGGAAACCTACTATATATTACTATGCCCATTCAAATTTCCACAATGAATTGTTAGAAAATTCTTCATATCTCCTATACCACATTTATTTATTCTCTAGTCTATTTGATTGCATTGGAGTTTTCAATACTAAAGATATATATATATATATATAACTAGTTTCTACTTATTACTTCAAATTACACTCAAGCATCCTATGTCAGCATTATTTATAATGCATTTACTAATATTACTAGTTAACTAATTAATATATATTAGCTGGTAGTACTTTGTAGGTATAATATTATTAGGAATATAACAAGAGGAATTTAGTTTTTATTTGAGTAAAATAAATATCTATATACTACAATACCATGCAAAAAGTACTCTATACTGTACTGTAATATATTATAGGCATAGCGCCGCCATTTGTAAATGTGGACATTTCTTTTTCTATTTACAACGCAGACGTACGCATACTTATACAAAGTCAGTGGGTTGATCTATACCATCACCATATGCTGCATTGCCTTATGCGTAAACATGGTCAATCGCTTGTTTACTCGTAACGCAGAGGTCACTGGAGGTTGTTTATAATTAATATTGTCGGTGACACCCGACATATGTCCGATGAATATTTCAAATCATAAGCGCTGTCTGTCAAATATATAAATGACACTTGAAATAATCAATTTAAAAAAAAAATCATCACAATATTGGCTTTTACATTTGTAGTTATTCAGTTAATATTATCGCTTGTTCCCATGTTCACTTTAAATATATCTCCTGTGTTTTCTCCTGAATGTTTCTCTAATTATTATTCCTATGTTTTCTCTCATTATTATTTCTATGTTTTCTCTCATTATTATTCCCATGTTTCTCTCATTATTATTCCCATGTTTCTCTCATTATTATTCCTATGTTTTCTCTCATTATTATTCCTATGTTTTCTCTCATTATTATTCCCATGTTTCTCTCATTATTATTCCCATGTTTCTCTCATTATTATTCCTATGTTTTCTCTCATTATTATTCCCATGTTTCTCTCATTATTATTCCCATGTTTCTCTCATTATTATTCCTATGTTTTCTCTCATTATTATTCCCATGTTTCTCTCATTATTATTCCCATGTTTCTCTCATTATAATTCCCATGTTTCTCTCATTATTATTCATATGTTTTCTCTCATTAGTATTCCCATGTTTCTCTCATTATTATTCCTATGTTTTCTCTCATTATTATTCCCATGTTTCTCTCATTATTATTCCCATGTTTCTCTCATTATTATTCCCATGTTTCTCTCATTATTATTCCCATGTTTCTCTCATTATTATTCCCATGTTTCTCTCATTATTATTCCCATGTTTCTCTCATTATTATTCATATGTTTTCTCTCATTATTATTCCCATGTTTCTCTCATTATTATTCCCATGTTTCTCTCATTATTATTCTCATATTTTGTCCCGCTATTCCTCTCCTTATTTCTTACATACATTCACTCGCTAATCTTATGTAAAGACTGCGATAGTGAGCCTCTCTAGCTAAAGTGTTGTAATGAAGGTTTAGTTGAATATATGTAAAATGTGTACTGGAAGTGTAGTTTAAGAGATGGTCTAATGTAGGAGTAATTTGAAAGACAGTCTTATGATGGGGTAGTTTGAAACAAAGTTTAATGGAGATGTATTTATGAGAAGGTGAGGGAGTGAAAGAACTGGTGGAAAGGAAGGAAGATTGCACAAGGAGATGAATAGTCAAGTAAAAAGATAGTTAACAAGATAGAAGTAGATCAATAGAATTAATAAATATAGACTTCAGTTGTATGAGCATTAGAAAGTGTGATAGAGTTTAGGTAGGGTAGGTACAGTAGGGTGTTATAGAGTTTAGGTAGGGTAGGTAAAGTAGGGTGTTATAGAGTTTAGGTAGGGTAGGTACAGTAGGATGTGATAGAGTTTAGGTAGGGTAGGTACAGTAGGATGTGATAGAGTTTAGGTAGGGTAGGTACAGTAGGGTGTGATAGAGTTTAGGAAAAAGAAATAAAGGAGAATAAATTACGATGTAAGAAGATTTTAAAATATTGCGACAAGTGGAAAGATAAAAAAGAATGTTGGCTATAGAGAAAGACGTAGAATGATTGTATAATAATAGAGCGTAAAACAAAAGAAATAATAAAGTGAGATATGGGGAGTAAATCAACTGGATAGAAAGAATAAGGATGAACACAAAATGTCCATGTTTATGACCTCTCGTTACATTCAATGTATAGCTTCGAATACAATCACAATATTGACACTGAGATAAATCAATTGGTTATTAGACTAAAGTATTCTCTTAACTGGGTACAGTGTAAGTACATTCGGTGACAAATGCTTTAGCTTATTAAGCAGTTATGCAACTAATTGTAGTAATTCAAACTTGTCCCTGCACACTAACCTCTCGGAAGTTATGCGACTTCATGGAATTGTTTACCTTTGTTTGCTTACCTTTTCTTTATGGCGCACTTACAGACATTTTAGCCTAGGGTTACGTTCCTTATCTTATCGATTTCACTACAAAACTTAACAAAGCAGCAATTGTCGCTGGCTCCTACATTTGCTGATGGCCATCTCATTGTGTTCTACCTCGTAACAGTGTTTGCTGTACATTTCTCTAATATTTAACCTATTCACCAATTATATATATAATATACTTTTAATATTTACTGATTTGCTAAAGTATTTGTTTGTATTTATGTTTATATTATCTATATTGTGTAATTTATACATGTATGCAAATAAAGCTTTAGTTATATTCAAGATACCGCTGCTTTTTTTAAGTAATCTAATCTTTCATTCATAGGATTTAGTATTATCATAATAATTCATTTATTTATTGGGTTTTGATTATATATATATATATATATATATATATATATATATATATATATATATATATTAATATGTATATATATACATATATATATATATATATATATATATTAATATGTATATATATATATATATATATTAATATGTATATATATATATATATATTAATATGTATATATATACATATATATATATATATATATATATTAATATGTATATATATATATATATATATTAATATGTATATATATATATATATATATATTAATATGTATATATATACATATATATATATATATATATATATATATTAATATGTATATATATATATATATATATATATATATATATATATATATATATATATATTAAGACTACCAATGATCACCATTAATTTAGACATTAGTTATAATTAATCTCATATAGTTAATAATGCATGGGCAGCTTTATACCAGCTTGTAATTGTCAAATTTTGTAGTTCATATCAAAATGTTCCTCTTGATAAAGTTGTTTTTAATAATAGTTTAATATTATTTAATAATAGTTTAATATTATTTAATAATAGTTTAATATTATTTAATAATAGTTTAATATTATTTAATAATAGTTTAATATTATTTAATATTATTTAATAATAGTTTAATATTATTTAATAATAGTTTAATATTATTTAATAATAGTTTAATATTATTTTTAAATAATAGTTTAATATTATTTTTAAATAATTTAATATCAGTTTAATTTCTAGATAGTAATAATAATTGTATGTAAAACAAACAATTATCTAAATAAAGTGAATTAATGTCTAGTTTTTATAAAACTTATTATCCAAGATTACCTAATAATTTAGGTAATCTTTAATACTATTGTATATAATAAATATAATTATTTAAAAATATCATTATATATAGTAAATATAATATACTGATATTTTCTTTGTAATCTAATTAATTAATTATATTAATTAATCAGTAATATTCTTCATATAATATATATTATACTATATAAAAGACTTATATTATATATATATTTATAATAATTAATTTTAGAAAAATTAAAAATATGTTATAAAATTTAAATTAATATTCGATACCCATTTTAATTGTCATATAAATCAAATTTAATGTGTTTATATATCTTAATTTTTATATTAATTTCAATTAATCTGTCATTTAACTTTATAATATATTTTATTATAAAAATCTGTGTCATGATATGATAGACAGGCATTTATACAACTACATAAAATGTAACTAGTGATATCATTTTTGAAATATTGCCACAATATTTTGTCCTACCTAATATGTGCACATTTAAACATTTAATGTATTATGTTTTGATAGTTATACTATAAAGCTATGATTCATGTTATTAACTTTACTAAATAATATATACACTTTTTGTGCATAAATTCGACCGTTTATTGAATATTTATGAAGTTGTTTACATATATTTGAAAAACAAGCTATTTTGTTTTATCAATACAAAAATAGTCAAGAAGGGGTTCAATGACTGATACTGGTTCATCTATAATACAATTTTAGATTAACATTTATTTATAATATTGATATATAATAATTTGTAATTACTAATATTATATTGTGTCAGTACTTATATGTAATGGTATTTATTATTTGGTCATATCATAATAATAAATTACAAAATTATTGGTAAATAATTTGAAAAATTAAAAAATACCTATTAAATGTGACTGTTGTATTTGAAACGTTTTATTGGCTGTAGATATCACATGATACTAATATTATCTTATTTATGGTTAGAATATTCAATTATAGATAATTTGGTTTTTCAAATTTGAAAATATGTAATTTAAATGATTATAATTATAATATGTAATGCACAACTGAATATAATAATAATATTTACTTATATAAAATACGTAATTTATGTCATTTTGCTTCTTTTGATCTGAAATTTCAACTTAATATTCTTAATATATAAACAAAACTAAATATATTATAAAAAAATCAGTAAAATATAAAAATTATATTTCACGACTGCAACCTTAACATTATTGAAGCTATTATTATTGAGTAGCTTATTTATTTATAAATAGAAATATGTGATAGGCCAATTTTCTAATAACTAAATATTGCATTTTTCTTTATCATCCAATCAAATTTGGATACAAATTATTGAATATTGTAAATCAAAAGTATACAATAATTTCAGTGATTAAAAGATATTTAATTTTATTTGATACATTTTCATTTATTTTTGTTGATTCTTGTATTTCATTATTATTACGTTATGTTGTTTTGTGAATATACCACTAAACAATTATGGTAAAATTTCCACTAATAAATTACATTATAGTATCATTCGTAGAATACTTAATAAATTAAATAGTATATATATAAATATATAAATTATATTTATCAAATATATAAATATATATTCATTAATTTCATTTTTTTGGGGCTATTATAATGTACTTAGTAGACATATTATTATAATGTTAGTAGTATATGTATGTTTGATCGTAACTGCTGATAATACCTGAATATTATGTATCTTGATTTTCTAAAGGTTATCAAAAAAATAAAAAATAGACTAATACGTTAAATAACATTTTATACTTTTCTCAGTTTTGTTTATAATTAGTTGTAGTCGAAACTCAAGTGCAAAGTGTTTTGCTGTAATATATTTAACATGCCTTGAATCGTGAATAATATTGAAAGTCTTACTATCTGACAGAGTTTCATTCTAGATTATATAACTTATTCCATTCTTTTGCACATTAGTGTAAATGAGATTTCTGTCAGTAATTTATGATAATTAATGTCACTAATTAGCCCAAATTCACAATTGTTGAATAATAATTCATTGATATATTAAACATTAATTCTAGTACAACAATCAATGCTCATACCTTTTATCATATGCAATTATTTATGGATAATATATATATGCACATGTGTATATATGCACATGTGCATATGCACATGTGTATTTTGAAATATATTAAACCTTATTGTTATTATAGTACAGGGGTATGATCAAATGAGTTATTAGGATTAATAATGGTGTGACAATGAAACATAGAAAGAGAAAATAAATTCAATAATTATTCAAGTAATGTAACAGTACCAATAGCTCTACTTTATTAAATATAATTATTTGTATACATATATATATATATATACATATATATACATATATATACATATATATACATATATATACATATATATACATATATATACATATATATACATATATATACATATATATACACTGATTACAATCTTTGGTCGTACCATTCATTGACATGTTATTGTATATCACTATTCTAATCGCAGTTAATACTCTCAGTTAATAATTGCACTGTGATGTAAATGTTGGTAGCCAAGCTCTAGGTTTTCCAGCGTCAAAATCAAACTGATGCTAGCTTTGCGAATTTCCAGCATACCTGGTACAGATTAATTATGTGTTTGTGTGTCAGTTGTGTGTGTCAGATGTGTGTGTCAGTTGGGTGTGACAGTTGGGTGTGTCAGATGTGTGTGTCAGTTGGGTGTGACAGTTGGGTGTGTCAGATGTGTGTGACAGATGTGTGTGTCAGTTGGGTGTGACAGTTGGGTGTGACAGTTGGGTGTGTCAGATGTGTGTGACAGATGTGTGTGTCAGTTGGGTGTGACAGTTGGGTGTGTCAGATGTGTGTGACAGATGTGTGTGATAGTTGGGTGTGTCAGATGGGTGTGACAGATGCATGTGTCAGATGCGTGTGACAGATGGGTGTGTCAGATGGGTGTGACAGTTGGGTGTGTCAGATGGGTGTGTCAGATGGGTGTGTCAGATGTACGTGTCAGATGTGTGTGACAGATGTGTGTGACAGATGTGTGTGACAGATGTGTGTGTCAGATGTGTGTGACAGATGTGTGTGACAGATGTGTGTGTCAGTTGGGTGTGACAGTTGTGTGTGTCAGATGTGTGTGTCAGTTGGGTGTGACAGTTGGGTGTGTCAGATGTGTGTGACAGATGTGTGTGTCAGATGGGTGTGTCAGATGGGTGTGTCAGATGTACGTGTCAGATGTGTATATCAGATCCGCTTGATGTCTCTATGGCAAGTGTTTCGTTGTATGTCGTTAACTAGGTTATGTCTGTAGAGTTTATTGAGGTCCCAACGTGCGTAACTAACTGTCATGTGGTGTCCTGCGTTCATTAGTGATTCGTGATCAAGTTTCTGTTGTCGGTGTATGAAAACGACGCCTATATTGGTGCCTTGTCCAAATCACGTGACATATATACATATATACATATATACATATATACATATATACATATATACATATATACATATATACATATATACGTCTGTATTTCCTATAGCTATCTGAACTTTATATCTTGAAAACATCGTTTATTATTGAATTGTAATTAATTATTAATTCAATATTAATTCAATGCAATATATTTTAAAGAATAGAAATAAAATATAATTATTAAATATAAAACTTCTATTTTTAAAAATGCTCCATTTATAAAATTACTTTTATTGTTCTTTTATTGTTTATATTATAATTGTGCCTGAACTATGAATTTTCGAAATAAATGTATTATTATTTTACTATTCATATTTTATGTTTACTACTTTATTTTAGTTATTGGATAATAACAAAATATAAATTTGTATAATTCAATATTTTATTATATATTTAATATTTAGCAATTTTATAAAATTTAAAAGTAATTTTAGAAATATCTCCTTTTTATAAATGGAAACCACAGATTATATCACAATAAGCTTAAACAATAAGTCAAATATATAGCATTGAATTAATATTATTGAATATAAAAACATAATTATATTTTCATATATTTATTATCAAGACTCATAATCAGGCCAATGTACTTTTATACACAAATATATCAGCAAAGTGCAAGGCAGATATTTTTTTAATAAACACTATTTTCCTACATGACAAATATATGTTTATAAATAGAGAAGCCATTTAATCAATCTGAGAAACAGACTGATTTGGATTTAGTAATTTGGTATAATATTAGTATAATAGTTCATAAAGACAATAGTATAAATATGTGTAAGTAAGGGTTAATGACCCCATATCTTTTCTAGTTCCCTCCATAAGGCAAACTCCCACTCCCACTGACATTCCTACTCCCATCGCTCTATCAATCACCTACTTTTTGCTACCTGAGATTCATTGCTATATAATTATATGCCATTCGTATGAATATTTCATGTACACAAGCCTAAACACATAATTATATATACATATATATATATATATATATATATATACATATATATATATATACATATATATATATATATATATATATGTGTAGGTATATTTAAAATTACAATACATTTCCTATCTGTATTAACTTCTAGCAACCTCTAGACATACATTCAACTGGTAAATTTAAAATCCCTGTAGTTTTTATGTTCTTTGAAAGTAAATAAGTTAAAAATTAATATTTAAAAATACTAGTTTTTGTAGACATCAACATTTTTTTAAAGGGAAGCGTAACCTTTGTGTGATTTACATGTAATAAATAGGGAAAAAATATGTCTACTTGAATGGTGATAACTTTTTAGATTTATTATGAAATTACTAATTTTTTCACAGATATCTAGATAATTCCCATATCTATAGTAATACTTTTTTTTTTAATAATTAGACCTTTAGAAGACCACGATAAATACGTTTATATATTTATTTTTTAATTTATTTTAAAATCTACTTTTTTTTCACGTTTTTCATCATAAGTATATCTAAACAATTTAATCATAGATTTTAAAGAAGGAACTTGTTATAAGAAATATATCATGTACATATTCAGAAAATTTCATGGACATTCATCAAAGTTTAAAAAAGTTAACATTCGTTTAAAAAAAATAATAAAAATATTCTGAGATATAAGCTTCTAAAGTTTTATATTAATTTATTTTAATTACAAGTTAATAAATAAGATTATTATCACATATTAAATATATAATATTATAATATAATATATACAAATAAAGTAAATTAGCATATAAGGAGAGTAGATAATAATACATAAAAATAATATAAATGAGTAAATAATAGAAATAATATAAAAAAATATTACAAATTTGCACTTCCAGCACCATAACTAGATGTAGCTCTTTACTTGACTTCTTATGTCCAGGATTACTGCACTCTTCCTTGCTGACCAAGTAAGGATGACCATTCACCTTCGCATGTGCTTTTCTGTCACCATCAGAAAGCATCGTAGAATAACGGAGACCATACTTCTAAAGAGCTTGCACAAATTAATTATGCATCATGAACCTATTATTTATATCAAATGATTATAAATGATCAAACATATTATATTTATATAAGTATTTACCTCCATTCCACCAGAATATCCGCTATAATTTTTACAACATTCAGCTTTGTGTTCCTCCTTCCAAACATTATCAAAATTCTTGTGGGCAACACATTTCTGCAATATATAAAAATATATATTTATTATATATTCACAACATTATTATTATTATAACTAACATGACATTACATGCTCAATATCTCAAAGTTGATTACAAGTTCTGTGTAATACTCTATTACAAAAGCTATGCCATATTTGGACTTGTAACCTCTTTTCATCCTTGTAACATCGAATGAGACCATACTATCTTTTATAGGATTGCATGAGATGAGGTAGTTCACCTTACTTGCTAATAAAACTCTAACTGCCTTCTGGCATATAGAGTTAGCTATCTGTATAAAACTTATGTAATTAAATTTAAATTCAATTATTATATTATAATAATTATTACCTCAAGTGCATCTGTTGAAAGGAATTTAGTGATGTTTTGAAAAGATACTTGGCTCAATGCCGTCAATCCTAAATTACTCAGCAAAGATTGCAATCCCTGCTGCGGATACCATTATTATGAGCCGCTTTCACTGACTGTACAATATACAATGTACTTTGTACATTGTACATTGTACAATGTACAGTGTACATTGTACAATGTACATTGTACATTATATAGGAATGTATAATGGTTATAGTAACTGAGTTGTCTCAGCGTCCACGTAGTGAGAAGTTCACCTCAATATGTACAATTGATGAGAACTTTCTAACTGGTCCCATAGGTTGTCAAAGTGTTTATACTTACTGTACCTTCATGCTTACATCTGAAGCAAACCAGTACAGCAAACAACATTTGGAAAAATACTGCTTCCATGAGCCGGTTTCTTCCTTCCAGAAAAGAGAGTGCAATCGTCATCACTTGACATGTTTAATTTTTGTTCACTAGTGCTAGCTTCATTGCTGATATCTTTGTCTGATATCTAGTAAATAAATTACTTATAATAACTTGTGTTATAAATTAATATAATTGTATATTTATTTAATGTTTAGTAAATATATTTTATTAGTTCTAGATAATATAAAAATACAAATAAACACAACTTTCTCAAAATTATCTAATTTTTATAATAATAATTATTTTATGAACATAATATGACTTTATTACTAATAAATTATTGATGTATTTTGTGTGTTTTTCATATACTACAATTAGTTATAACTAATATGTAATAACACACTTATTATAAATATGAATGTCAAACAAAATTTCATATAGTTGAAATCAATTTCTTTACATCATAGAAAAACTATTATTAAAATACATATTTATTCATTTTGCTAAATATATTATAGTTTAATAGATTGTGTACTTATTTTTTGCTGGCATATACTCTTCATAGATTTACTATGTTTGTTAGGTGGAGACATAATGATGAGAATTCGAGAGTAAATAAAAAATAAAATTGACAGGTGAAAATTTCAATATAAAAGAAAGCATAATAACAGGCATATGTTTAAAATACATATTTGATGCACTTATAGTTACTTTTATAAAATAAGTTATACATCATTTTAAAGATAATTAATTAAATTTTAAAATTTTATTATAAAAATTAAAAATGAAGATTACGTCGGCCTTTAAAAAGTATTACCTAATAAATATCCCAGCAAACCATCCAAGAATTTCTCTAGTTATTTTATAAAAAAACCTAGATATTATTAAATTTGCTTGAAATTTGAATAATGTTCAGCTATCAATATGTATTCAATATTATTCATGTTACCATGAATAGATGATATAATAGATGATATAATTAATATGGAATTTGTATAATCTTTTACTATAAATTATAGATTTTTTATCATTTTGATTATTATAAAAATTATTGTTTAAAAATATATAATAGTATAAAAATAATAAATATTTAATATAAAAACAAGGTTATCAATTGGTTTTTCTATTAAATTCTGGAAAATTAATAATCATCTTTAGTAATATCATAAATAGGGATATTTTTTATATTAAAAGATTTTAATCATATGATTACATTTTTATATAAGAAGAAATCAAATGATGTATAATGAAAATCATAGAGAATTATGGACATTTGTTTGACAATTTACGCATATACAAGATTATTACTTATATTTAATAAACTAATATAATATAGATGTCTAGATTAAATTGCAATATATCATACTAAATAGTATATATGCATACACATACATATTTCATTTTCATAGACATTAAATTATCATTATCATTAAGTATATATGTTATATTTAATCATTGCCTATCATTAGCTATTATATTAAAATAAATATAAAAATACTTATATTTAAAATAATATCAATAATAAAATTGGTGATAATTATCATTCTAAATATAAATATTTATTAGTCATTGTTGTTTATCATGATCTATTATCACTCTTTCAAATTAACACCTTACATTGCTGCTACAACCTCTTTATTATCGTGCACTAGATACATTGCTTATTTCTAATGTTTAAGGAATGTAGCTTATACTTTTTATAGAACTAAAGTTAGTATAAATTTTCTATAGTTATTGGTACCTAATAATTCCTATAAATTTCATTAATCTAAAAAATATGTTGACTATCCAAAAATAGTCTGGGATAATTGATTTCTTTATTATAAATAAACAGGATATCTTCAACGAATAGAATACTTCTAGATGCAATCATTTGCCTCCACAGTAAACATATTTTCGTATGAGTTTTTTGAAAATCCTTTGATGTGCTAAAAAAATTAAAAACAAATTAAATTACTCGGATTCTTTGCCAAATTGTTTTCTGCAACTTTATTGTTGTCAATGGATTCATTATTTCAGTTTTTGTTATTCTTCCCTTTTGATTAAAGCAAACACTGTCATAATAAAATACAATGATATGATTATTAGAATGAATGTAACTAAATAATAACTATAGGATATACACTACAATCTATACAATCTATGAATTATAATTTACCATGTAGAATTCATCATATATTATTAAAAATTATTGATTAACATAAAAGAAAAAATGATAAAATTACCTTGTCGGATGGTTTTATAAATTCAATTAAAATAAATATTAATAATTAATATACTTTTAAATATGCAAACAAATGGAGATTATTTCATTTTGATATTCTGTTAACTTACCAATTTATATTGAAAAGCTGTAGAATTCATTTCTATGTTTATGTGTGTTTATGTTGAAAATTATGAAAATTTATTTTATATAATAATCTTTTATTACCGGGAATGAAATATTGCTATATCTTATTATATCTTATCACTTATTAGCTATTTTATATTAAATATGTATTGTTACATCATCTGGTTTCATATAATATCTCATGTATTGCAATAATTATAGAATAATATATAAGAAATTGGATTGTTTGCGGATATATTTTCAAAATATATATTTTCAAAGTGTTCATGAATAATAATTACTTCAAATATTATTTACTTTTTTACACTCTTACTCTTATATATAAATATAAGAATATTATTTAATAAATAAATATTGAGTACCAGTAATGCATGTTTTATATAAGTATTGAATTTCTAATCAATTTGTTAGGTTGTTACCATAGCAACAATGCGATTGTTTCTGTGGCGGCGATGAGATGTGAAATCAGTTCAGCGTAATTAAAATGCGTGCATATGTTCTGGTTGCATAATTAGTGTTTCCAACGCAACCGTCTATTAATAAACCTTTGATTGCATGCAGCTAATTCCACATCCTGATTCATTCGTTTAGATTGTCGGATTGCCTGAGCATTGCATTGTGTCCTACTCATCTCTACCTCTATCTGTATATGGGTGAGTTATACATTTTCGGGGATATTACATTATATAACTGAGGCATTTTAACTAATTCATTTGGCATTCAACTTTAATATTATAATAATTATATTTTAATAATTCTAATACATTAGTTTTATTTTGATAATTCTAATTTAATAATTCTGTTCTAATAATTCTATTTTATGAATGTTACTCTAATAATTCTAATTTAAGAATTCTAATATATTAGTTTTATTTTAATAATTCTACTATAATAATTCTACTATAATAATTCTATTTTAATAATTTTATTTTAATAATTCTACTATAATAATTCTATTTTAATAATTCTATTTTAATAATTCTACTCTAATAATTCTTTTTTAATAATTCTACTATAATAATTCTATTTTAATAATTCTACTCTAATAATTGTACTCTAATAATTCTTTTTTAATAATTCTACTATAATAATTCTATTTTAATAATTCTACTATAATAATTCTATTGTATATCTTAGTTATCCGTTGACAGTATCCGCGGTTTTGATATTCTGTGACATTTGCAACCATTATACAAGCATTATCTCATTATGTAGATAAACATAGATGGACCTGATTGGTGGATGGCTAACGTTTGCGTTTTCGCTTTGTCTACTCCGTTCAACTAATTGTTCCCTGACCGCCGGAGGTTAATAATCTACAGCTTATATAATATTCATCAATATTGATTGCAGTAGAGGCTTACTTACTTACTTACTTACTTACTTACTTACTTACTTACTTACTTACTTACTTACTTACTTACTTAAGGCATCTAGCACTTTCATTGGAAACTACCATTTTATAAAATATTTTTAATTAAATTATTTTAAAATTTTCACTTTAATCATGTTTATCATGTTTACTATTTACAATAATGTCTTTAAAATATAATATTATCTATTTAATATCTAATGTTTTATAAATGTATCTAATATATTATAATTGTATTTAGTTTTTCCAGGTAATTGTTATTTTTTCTAGATTATCAATTATTATGTCACCATTTTGTGCTCAATAAATAGTGTAAACATATGCTTATTAATGCTTATTAACATATGCTTATAGATTTAAGGTGTTGAATTATGGGCATACAAATTGATGTTAAAATATAATACAATCTAGGCTATAGGATTGGCTTTTGTAAGTAGTTATTTATAGGTAATTTATAGTCATATTGTTTATTTCCAGCTAATTTAATTACTGGTATTAGACATTAAGTGTCAGTCTATTTTATATTACTATAGATATACTGCAAATATCATATTGATATGTATTAATGTTCAAGAATCATTTATGAGTTTTTTCTATTGAAATCACTAATGCCTACACAGTTACTAATTGTTCATAGATTGATTTAATCATATATATATATGTTTGTATATATATATGTGTGTATATATATATATGTATACGTGTGTATATATATATATATGTATACGTGTGTATATATATATATATATATGTATATATATATATGTGTGTATATATATATATAAATATGTTTATATACATATATATATATATATATATATATATATATATGTATATATATAAATATGTTTATATACATATATATATATATATATATATATATATATATGTATATATATATATGTGTGTATATATATATATATATATATATATGTATATATAGTGATCATACCTTATTAATGTTTTCTGCACTTGTATTCATTATATGTTTCGTATTATTATGTGAGAAGGTCCATAGTTTCCTCATGGGCCTTTGAGGGCCACATTTCATCTCGACTCCTCCCTCGCAGCCATCAAACCCGCAAACCCCGTTGCGTTGCCCGGCGGTACTTTCAACCTCACCTGTACGTTGACCCCTGACCTCGTTTCGTCTGGCTACAACTCATCGTCGATTGCATTCGTCGTCGGTAAATTGCGTGCCGACGCCACTACCGGCGGTAGAGTTACATCATCCGACGACGAAATCGCCGGCGTTGACCGCTACGCTGTTCCGGCCGGTCAACAACTCAGCTTCGGCGTCGAGGACGCGCTGACCGCTCGACTGGTCATTCGTAATGTCAGCCGAGCGCTGTTCAATAACGCTCATTTGCACTGCTACGCCGAGGATCATTCGAGGTCACCGCCAGGTGTTAGACAGGTCGGACAACTCGTGCTCAATGTTAATGGTTAGTGGGGGCTATAGGTGATGGGGTTTAGGGGACTGTAGATGATGGGGTTTAGGGGACTATAAGTAGTAGGTTTGGAGGACTGTAGGTGGTGGGGTTTAGGGGTATATAGGTAGTGGGGTTTAGTGGGCTATATGTGATAAGGTTTAGGGGACTGTAGATCTAGGGGTGATGGTGGCGGTGTGTACTGGACTGCAGATGTAGGTGTAAAGGTCTATAGGTATAGTGGGCTGTATGTGTAGTGTGCTGTAGGTGTAGGGGGCTGTAGGTATAGGTGTAGGGGGTTATAGGTGTAGGGTGCTGTAGGACCTACAGTGTAGGTGTAGGAAGCTGCAGGTAGGGATGTGGGGTGGCAGGTTTAGTTGTAGGTGGCTGTTGGGGTAGGGTGCTGTAGGTATAGGGGCTGTAGATGTAGGTGAAGGGGGCTTTAAGTGTAAGGTGATGTAGGGGCCCGTAGGTGTAGGGTGCTATAGGTGTAGGGGGCATAAGGATTTAGATCGCCAGCTGGTATCTGCCATGATTATATTCTACAGGATATTAAAGGGATCTCAGTGACCCTAAGTGGAGCTTGGTTAAACTAGGTGGAGCTAGGTGGAGCTAGGTGGACCTAGGTGGAGCTATGTAGAGCTAGGTGGAGCTAGGTGGAGCTAAGTGTCTGCGGTAGTGACTTGATATCTAAATTCACATTAGTTTATTATCTCCCTTGCAGAAGAACCCAAAACTCCGAATATTACATATTGTATAGTCTACAATTGGAGTAAGATGGTTTGCCACTGGGACCCACCCCATCAACAGGACTACGAACAATACCTATTCTGGAGTATCAGGTTCTTACAGATTAGCCTTATTCGTATATAAACCTACTGGGTGACCTGTACGTGTGAATATGATATCTGAACTGGTCAGTGTGTCATGCGATATTACCAACCCGTGGACGCAGTGGTCATTATTACTCATCATTTATTGTGTCGCCATATCATGCTATTCTCCCCATCGACCCCGAGGCATACATATCTAATGATGAGTAACCTAACTTATATATATATATATATATCCCTCTCATTCTCCCTTCCTTACCTTCATCCATACATCCATCCATATCTCTTTACCTCCCTCCCTCCCTCCCTCCCTCCATATCTCTTTACCTCCCTCCCTCCCTCTCTCCCTCCCTCCCTCTCTTCCTCCATACCTCCATACCTTCATATCTTCCTCTTTTTCTCCTTTTAGCATATTTATTCCATTTCCGTTTTTGTTTTTCTGTTTTTTTTTGCACCCGCTTTCCTTTTGTTACCTATGCAGTTACCATGCTTATGCACACCTACCTACACACACCTACACACACCTACACACACACATTACACACACCTACACACACCTACACACAACTACACACAACTACACACACACTTACGCACACCTACCTACACACATTACACACACCTACACACACCTACACACAACTACACACCTACCTACACACATTACACACACCTACACACACACTTACGCACATTACACACACCTACACACACACATTACACACACCTACACACAACTACACACACACTTACGCACACCTACCTACACACATTACACCTACCTACACACATTACACACATTACACACACCTACACACACCTACACCTACCTACACACATTACACACATTACACACACCTACACACACTTACGCACATTACACACACACTTATGCACACCTACCTACACACATTACACACATTACACACACCTACACACACCTACACACATTACACACATTACACACACCTACACACAACTACACGCACCTACACACACACTTATGCACACCTACCTACACACATTACACACATTACACACACCTACACGCACCTACACACATTACACACACCTACACACACCTACACACACACCTACACACACACCTACCTACACACATTACACACATTACACACCTACACACACCTACACACACACATTACACACACACTTACGCACATTACACACATTACACACACCTACACACACACATTACACACATTACACACACCTACACACACCTACACACAACTACACACAACTACACACATTACACACACACTTATGCACACCTACCTACACACATTACACACACCTACACACACCTACACACATTACACACATTACACACACCTACACACACACTTATGCACACCTACCTACACACATTACACACACCTACACACAACTACACACATTACACACATTACACACACCTACACACACACCTACACACATTACACACACCTACACACACCTACACACAACTACACACATTACACACATTACACACACCTACACACACACCTACACACATTACACACACCTACACACACCTACACACAACTACACACATTACACACATTACACACACCTACACACACACTTATGCACACCTACCTACACACATTACACACATTACACACACCTACACACACACTTACGCACACCTACCTACACACATTACACACATTACACACACCTACACACACCTACACACACACATTACACACACCTACACACACCTACACACACACTTACGCACATTACACACACCTACACACACACTTATGCACACCTACCTACACACATTACACACATTACACACACCTACACACACCTACACACATTACACACATTACACACACCTACACACACACTTATGCACACCTACCTACACACATTACACACATTACACACACATTACACACAACTACACGCACCTACACACATTACACACACCTACACACAACTATACGCACCTACACACACCTACACACATTACACACACACATTACACACACCTACGCACATTACACACACCTACACACAACTACACACACACTTACGCACATTACACACATTACACACACCTACACACAACTACACACATTACACACACCTACACACAACTACACACACACTTACGCACACCTACTTACACACATTACACACATTACACACACCTACACACACACTTACGCACATTACACACACCTACACACACTTACGCACACCTACACACACCTACACACAACTACACACATTACACACACCTACACACAACTACACACAACTACACGCACCTACACACATTACACACACCTACACACACACTTACGCACATTACACACACCTACACACACCTACACACATACCTACACACACACCTACCTACACACATTACACACATTACACACACCTACACACAACTACACGCACCTACACACACACCTACCTACACACACCTACACACACCTACACACATCTACACACATTACACACACCTACACACAACTACAAACCTACCTACACACATTACACACAACTATACACACCTACACACACCTACACACACACCTACACACACACCTACAAACACCTACACACATCTACACACACACCTATATACTCACTTACACCTACACACGCCTACACGCACACCTACTCACAACTACACACACCTATACACATCTATACATACCTACACACATCTACATACAACTACATATACCTACACTCACCTACACACAGACCTACACACAGACCTACACACACACTTACGCACACCTACACACACTTACGTACATCTACACACAGACCTACATACACACATACACACACACTTACACACACCTACACACACATTTACACACACCTACACACACACACTTACGCACACCTACACACTTACACACACCTACACAAACACTTACGCACATTACACACACCTACACAAACACTTACGTACACCTACACACATACCTACACACATACCTACACACAGACCTACACAAACACCTACACACTTACACACACCTACACAAACACTTACGCACATTACACACACCTACACAAACACTTATGTACACCTACACACAGACCTACACAAACACCTACACACATCTACACACATCTACAAACACTCACAAGAAGAAAATAAGAATTTTTTTTAATGTTGCCTTTAGTCCTTTAACAATTTGTTCTGATACAAATGACAATACTGTCTGATGTCTGGGCAAGTGATCTCTATTTAAAAACAAAAATATTATATTCAATTTAATATATAAATGTTAAGTTTAAGCATTTAAAAAAATATATAATGTATGAAAATCGCCATTTAAAATAAAATAATAATTACAGAATATTTTATTTGTTATTATTATATAACTTTAATGTTTTACATTTAAAATATTTAAAAAAAAAATTTAAATAAACAAAATTTTAAATATTTATTGTTTTTAATAAAAATCTATACACAATATTTTTTATTAATCAATAGATTCAAATAATATTGTAATATTTATTTATCTTTATATTTGAATTATATTGTATCAATTTAATTTTTTTATTCTCATTGACACTAAAAATGTTCATCATTTTCAACTAAAAACCCTTCAACTCTTAAATATGTTTTATTTTGGCCTATATACTTGACCTAAATACTTGGCCTATATACTTGACCTAAATACTTGGCCTAAATACTTGTAATGAGTCTTTAAATTTTCGAAAAAAAAAATAAATACTAAAGATTGTATAATGTAATTTTAACAGTTCCATTTTCCCTTTTCTTTACATCGTAATAAGATAGAGAACACCTGCCCTTAATTCTAAGTTTTTTTTAATGATAAACCAGCTCAACATAATTATAAAACGCATGCGTTATGCATATTCATATCTACACTTAAGCAGACTTCGAAAGCCATAGGCCGCCCCCAATCCCCGCCCGCCATCCCCACAAACACCCCCACGCAAGATTCAACGTACGCACGATTGCTTACGAAGATCTTTGTACTCCGGGCCCCACTGTGTACCAGTGCACGCTCGACTTCTCGCTTCTCCAGCCTCAACTGCACTTCGACGACTGGCCTTTCGACGTCTGGTTGAAGCTGAAGATTGTTGACGTCGACAGCTCCCCGGTACATGTTTTCGAGTCGTTTTCGGTGCTTAACTTCTCCGCCGTTCAGCACATAGGTACGCCTACGATTCGGCAACGTCCCCCCCCCCTTACCCTCCCTCTCCCCCCACCCTCTGCCCCCACCACCAACACCTACTGCTCGCGCCTCCCAAACACCCGCTAATCTCGCTGTTCTGTATGGTGTACTTTGGATTGTGTGGACTGTTTGTCTATGGTAGCGTTTCGTGTTCGCGGTTTTCGCTAGTTTCGTTTGCATTTAGTCACGTGACGTCGCTACGTCGTGTTTCGTTGATAGGTGTCGCCACTACGCCGATGTCATCGGTTTCGCTAATTTGTCGGTATTTATGCAGATTTCTCCGGCGATCGCGGTTTCGACGCTACGACGACGAAAACGACCCAAAAATCTACACTCCGCTGCGAAAACACTCCCACGCGCGCGCGCGCGCGCGCACACGCACACCACACACCACCGCGCGCACACACACACACACACACAGCGACGAAACAGCGCACCGCTGCCCTACCCCAGCCTATGTCTGCCGGTGGTCAACTGACCAATATCGCGACGTACCCCGATATCGATTCTACGCCAAGATGAAGTCTTCGCCCTCCGGAAGTCTGATCTCTCTTGGCTCCATCAGCACTGAAGATATAGGTGCAGACAAGTACCGCATGCAAGACGGCTTCAATCCTCCTCGCCCCTTACACCCCACACTCTACACCCCACTCTACACCCCACTCTACACCCCACTCTACACCCCACTCTACACCCCACTCTACACCCCACACTCTACACCCCACTCTACACACCACACTCTACACCCCACTCTACACCCCATACTCTACACCCACTCTACACCCCACACTCTACACCCCACTCTACACCCCACTCTACACCCCACACTCTACACTCCACACTCTACACCCACACTCTACACCCCACTCTACACCCCACTCTACACCCCACACTCTACACCCCATACTCTACACCCCACTCTACACCCCACTCTACACCCCACACTCTATACCCCACACTCTCTACACCCAACTCTACACCCCACACTCTACACCACACTCTCTACACCCCACTCTACACCCCACACTCTACACCCCACTCTACATCCCACACTACACCCCACACTCTACACCCCACAATCTACACCCCACTCTACACCCAACACTCTACACCCCACTCTACACCCTACACTCTACACCCCACACTCTACACCCCACACTCTACACCCCACTCTACACCCCACTCTCTACACCCCACTCTACACCCCACACTCTACACCCCACACTACACCCCACACTCTACACCCCACACTTTACACCACACTCTACACCCCACACTCTACACCCCACACTCTACACCCCTCATTCTACACCCCACTCTACACCCCACACTCTACACCCCACACTCTATACACCCCACACTCTACACCCCACACTCTATACACCCCACACTCTATACACCCCACTCTACACCCCACACTCTACACCCCACACTCTACACCCCACACTCTACACCCCACACTCTACACCCCACACTCTACACCCCACACTCTACACTCCACACTCTACACCCCACTCTACACCCCACTCTACACCCCACACTCTACACCCCACTCTACACCCCACATTCTACACCCCACACTCTACACCCCACTCTACACCCCACACTCTACACCCCATACTCTACCCCCACACACTACACCCCACTCTACACCCCATACTCTACCCCCACACACTACACCCCACTCTACACCCCACACTCTACACCCCACTCTAGACCCCACACTCTACACCCCACTCTACACCCCACACTCTACACCCCACACTCTACACCCCACTCTACACCCCACACTCTACACCCCACACTCTACACCCCACACTCTACACCCCACTCTACACCCCACACTCTACACCCCACTCTACACCCCACACTCTACACCCCACTCTACACCCCACACTACACCCCACACTCTACACCCCACACTCTATATCCCACACTCTACACCCCACACTACACCCCACACTCTACACCCCACACTCTACCCCACACTCTACCCCACACTCTATACACCCCACACTCTACACCCCACACTCTATACACCCCACACTCTATACACCCCACTCTACACCCCACACTCTACACCCCACACTCTACACCCCACACTCTACACCCCACACTCTACACCCCACACTCTACACCCCACACTCTACACCCCACACTCTACACCCCACTCTACACCCCACACTCTACACCCCACACTCTACACCCCACTCTACACCCCACACTCTACACCCCACTCTACACCCCACACTCTACACCCCACGCTACACCCCACTTTACACCCCACACTCTACACCCCACACTCTACACCCCACTCTACACCCCACACTCTACACTCCACACTCTACACCCCACTCTACACCCCACACTCTACACCCCACACTCTACACCCCACTCTACACCCCACACTACACCCCACACTCTACACCCCACACTCTACACCCCACTCTACACCCCACTCTACACCCCACACTCTACACCCCACACTCTACACCCCACACTCTAAGCCCCACTCTACACCCCACTCTACACCCCACTCCTCACCCCACTCTCTACACCCCACTCTACACCCCACTCTACACCCCACTCTACACCCCACTCTACACCCCACACTCTACACCCCACACTACACCCCACACTCTACACCCCACTCTACACCCCACTCTATACACCCCACTCTATACCCCACACTCTACACCCCACTCTACACCCCATGCTCTACACCCCACGCTATACACCCCACTCTACACCCCACACTCTACACCCCACACTCTACACTCTACACCCCACGCTCTACACCCCACTCTACACCCCATGCTCTACATCCCACTCTACACCCCACGCTCTACACCCCACGCTCTACACCCCACTCTACACCCCACACTCTACACCCCTCACTCTACACCCCACACTCTACACCCCACACTCTACACTCTACACCCCACACTCTACACCCCACTCTACACCCCACACTCTACACCCCACACTCTACACCCCACTCTACACCCCACACTCTACACCCCACACTCTATACACCCCACTCTCTATACACCCCACACTCTATACACCCCACTCTACACCCCACTCTATACCCCACTCTACACCCAATCAGCTATCACCCTCTTCACCCCTACCCCTCCTCCCTCCCTCCCTCCTCCCTCCCTCCCTCCCTCCCTCCCTCCCTCCCTCCCTCCCTCCCTGCCACTATCTCTCTCTCTCTCTCTCTCTCTCTCTTTCTATCCCACTATCTCTCTCTCTCTCTCTTTCTATCCTCCTTCCCTCATACTTAGTTAACATGACTAACACAACTGCCAACCCTCCTCACAACCCTACTACTACATAGCCATGATATGAGCTTTCGATTCATCCTTTCATGTACCTATACATATATATCTATATATATCTTCGAGTGTTTTTGACACTCCATATATATATATGTGTATAAGACATTGAATGCAGAGTTTTTTTTTAAATTTTGATTTTTCGGAAGATTATTCTCAACTTCTACTGCCGCCGCCGCCGCCTTCCCATTACGCTTGTGTAACCTCCCATTAACCTCTGACCCTATCAGCGGTGATAATCTGTTCTACGAATGCCCGGAGATGCCGGACGAAGCCGCCGGCGGCAGTTGCCTCTGGACGTCTGGCCGCAACACCGATGCAAACGCCTTTAGATACGACTCTTGGTATTGGCTTTTTGTGACTGCCAGAAGATACGACCGCACAGATAACAGAACCAGCTCGACTATTCTAATTGACACCTCTGTCATAGGTACTCTCTCCCGCTATGTCTTTTATCTCTGTAATCGCCTGCCAGCTCTTTAAGTGCTCGTAAGTACTTTCCTACAGTTTATAATCACACTGTCAGCACTCAGACTCGCTTTCCCTCCGGAGCCATGGCTGAAAGAATTGCTAACCTGTCTTATCACCACTAGATTTACTTAAGCTTCTCTCTTTACTGTCACCTACTTTGCCCAAAACGAATCCATTTATTGCGTATATTAGCGACACTCTCTATCTACGCCTGTTTAATGGTGAACGTATCGATTATCGATGTATTTTTTTCTTTACGCGAATTGTATTAGAATAATAGTTGTTTTAGAATCAGCGACAATGGTTGTAGTAATTTAGCGACGATTTGCAATTAGAACAAATATCGTGGAACCCCCGAACCCAATTCTTGTAGTCTGCAAATTATTCCCTTTCTCTATTTCTTCTACTCTTTTGTATATTCGAGGGTCATTTCAAATCATTTAAATTCAATTCCTAATTAAGATAGAGAATTCATTAAGATGTAGTCAACCATTTAGCCACCTATCTATTGGTCTTCCTAATTAAGCACATGCATGATGTTTGTAACATATGCGTACCCGTATATCCATACACATACCCGTACACATACCCGTACACGTACACCCATACACGTATACCCATACACGCGTACACGCGTACAAAACAGACACGCGCACAAAACACTCATTAATTAACCGATATGATAGATTTGATATTCTTCAAGTAATTATTTTAGTGCATATTTCATCGCATGTCAAGTTCAACTAACCACGCCCCTTTTCACGCCCCTTTTCACGCGTATTTCACTTCCTAAATAAGAGTTTCGACTGAATATTAACGCTAATTATTGATCAATTAAAATCATCTCTCACCTCCTCTATAACACTCGCGTTGTTTTCTTGAAAACTCTTTCCACGCGTCTAACGTCTATTGCTAACTACCTACGACCCCTACAGAAGGTGGCTCCGCGGGGTTACTGCGACGTGGGCGGATATGTCCGCGGGCCCCGTAGCGTAACTTTCCCGCGGCACCACCGCCGACTAGGTTTTGTTAACCCTACCACCCCGTCGCGGACCCA
This sequence comes from Osedax frankpressi, assembly GCA_964035775.1. Taxonomy (NCBI): domain Eukaryota; kingdom Metazoa; phylum Annelida; class Polychaeta; order Sabellida; family Siboglinidae; genus Osedax; species Osedax frankpressi. The sequence continues at coordinate 2,144,882 of OZ038312.1, read as the reverse complement.
TTCAGTAAAACCGAACCCGCCGACTGAACTGACCGCCTCGATCTTGAGTCCGACCTCGGTCTCGTTAACTTGGCGACCTCCCGACAGCGTACACGAACTGCAGTTCCAAGTCGTAGTGTACTCACTAGACCAACAACTACAGCTTCGGGTTTAGTGGCGAGTTATTGACATCTGCATACTGACGCACCGACATTGACATCTGCATACTGATACATTGACATCTGCATACTGACGCACCGACATTGACATCTGCATACTGACACACTGATATTGACATCTTCATACTGACACACCGATATTGACATCTTCATACTGACACACCGATATTGACATACCGACATTAACATCTTCATACTGATACATTGACATCTTCATACTGACACACCGACATTGACATCTTCATACTGATACATTGACATCTTCATACTGACACACCGACAATTGCATCTTCATACTGACACACCAACATTGACGTCTGCATACTGACACACCGTCATTGACATCTTCATACTGACACGCCGACATTGACATCTTCATACTGATACATTGACATCTTCATACTGAGACACCGACATTGATATCTGCATACTGACACACTGACATTGACGTCTGCATACTGACACACTGATATTGACATCTTTATACTGATACATTGACATACCGACATTGACATCTTCATACTTACACACCGATATTGACATCTGCATACTGACATACCGACATTGACATCTTCTAACTGACACACCAACATTGACATATGCATACTGACACGTCGACATTGACGTCTGCATACTGACATTGACATTTTAATACTAACACATTGACATACCGACATTGACATCTTCATACTGACACACCGACATTGACATCTTGATACTGATAAATTGACATCTTCATACTGACACAACGACATTGATATCTGAATACCGACACACTGACATTGACGTCTGCATACTGACACACTGACATTGACATATTCATACTGATACATTGACATCTTCATACTGATAAATTGACATCTTCATACTGACACAACGACATTGATATCTGAATACCGACACACTGACATTGACGTCTGCATACTGACACACTGACATTGACATATTCATACTGATACATTGACATCTTCATACTGATAAATTGACATCTTCATACTGACACACCAACATTGACATATGCATACTGACACGTCGACATTGACGTCTGCATACTGACACACTGACATTGACATATTCATACTGATACATTGACATCTTAATACTGACACACCGACATTGACATCTTCATACTGACTCTTCATAATAACTTATGTATGTCCCTACGCCCTATACCCTACACCCTACACCCTATGCCCTACTCCCTACGCCCTACTCCCTACACCATACACCATACACCATACACCCTACTGAATACAATTTCTCTCAGCCTACCAGTTTACCAGTAAATACATACAGACATTTCAGGACTAACCACTAAACAGCAAATACACTAAACACCTCTGATCTCTGACCCCTGGCTACCACCACAGAAACAGTTCATCCCGTACTACCCGCCGATGACAAAGGTCGACCCCCCACTGAACTTGGTTCTCGACGACCTTTGCCCTTTCTGTCGATACAACGTTTCCATTCGCAATATTCCGCTTGTCATGAATATATCGAAGGGTATTTGGAGTGAACCTAGTCGAATATCTTTCATCACCAGTCAATCCGGTTTGTTCCGGAGTCTTTATTAATCGGCGTTCAATAAAAGTAACTTATTAAACGTAGAGTAAAAGTAATCATAAATACCTCCGATTTTCAATTTAACATAACCCATATAAATTAATTTTTGTAATAATAATAAATCTAACAAAGATAATAAGTGGATATATAACATGATATATAATAGGTAATGCCATGGCACTTGCCTTAGCCAAAGAAATGAAAACTTTTTTAAATGATTTCTTTTCATTTATAATTCACACTTTAAAATGATGTTATCTCAGAATTATTTTTTTATTTTTTAGAATGATATATTTTAAACTGTTTGATGAATCTTTATGAAATTTGTAGAATTAAGTTAAATATATTATTGTTATATTATAAAAAGTTCATCAAATACTACCTTTCATTAACTTATCTATATCATATGAATATATTATAAATAGTAAACAAAAATTATGTTTTTTAATCAATCTTAATATATGGTCTAGTATGGTAGTAGACTTTTCCTTTATATCTTTTATGTGTATACCCTCGATGGCTTTCCCTTAAACATACTATACATATACACACGATTACATATACACACCCAATCACATTTACACACACACAACCACACAGTTCCTTTGGGCTCACCACAGCTCATAGACGGATATTATCAAATTCTTAGTCACAGTAAATTGCATAGAACAATTAACCTCTTCTGGGAGGTTAGGCTTACTTATCAAGCATTGTTTGGTGTAATAGTTTATATGATATACATACATAGCATTCATCGAATAATATATAATGTCCTATATAATTTCCTATATAATGACCTATATAATGACCTATAGAATGACCTCTATTGTGACCTACATGATGTCCTTTATAACAACCTATATAGTGACTTATGTAATAATCTCCATAAGGCATATAAAATATAATGCATAATTAAATGATAAGCAAGTTTTTATAAAACTAGTTTTCTCTCTCTCTCTCTCTCTCTCTCTCTCTCTCTCTCTCTCTCTCCCCCTCTCTATATGACATTGATTTTAACAACCCTCATCTAGACCATGTCTCCGCTGGTTCTTCGCGGAAATCTAGTAGCCTCCAGAGTGTCCGCCATTCCTATTGGTCAATCGACTCAAAGCGCCCCCTTGCTATTCACGCATCATTCAACAAGGAACCGTGCCTCAATAATATTGCGTCGCGATACATCTTACAAACTGACCGTTGTGGTCAGCACATTGGCCGGTTTTAACACTACCGCTAAACCGAAAACAAGTGTCATCATTCCTAGAGAATCGCAAGGTATTTCCTATTTCCATAGCATCTCTCATTACATCATACACTTCTTTCTCTACCTCTCCTTCGCATTATCTCCCCATCCCTCTCTCTCCATTCCTCTCTCCATCACTCTCTCTCCATCCCTCTCTCCATCCCTCTCTCTCCATCCCTCTCTCTCCCTCCCTCTCTCATCCCTCTCTCCATCCCTTTCTCCCTCCCTCTCTCATCCCTCTCTCCATCCCTCTCTCCATCCCTCTCTCCCTCCCTCTCTCCATCCCTCTCTCCATCCCTCTCTCCATCCCTCTCTCCATCACTCTCCATCCCTCTCTCCATCCCTCTCTCTCCATCCCTCTCTCCCTCCCTCTCTCCATCCCTCTCTCCATCCCTCTCTCCATCCCTCTCTCCATCCCTCTCTCCATCCCTCCCCATCAGTTCCGTCTATGGTATGGGACTTCTCTGTTCAGAGTAATAATAAGTCTGTACAGCTGCATTGGACTGCTGATAAGCTTGCCTCCTCCTATACTGTATATTACTGCCAGGGATCCCTTCATGACTACCATTGCAAGGTGAGATTTGCCCCACGTACAAAACCTACCTCGCCTCCTACCACGGTTCTTCACCTAACCACACCCAACAAGACCCCCATTAGACTCTCATAGGTTTCTCTCAAATCCCCCATCGCGGCCCCCACTTTGCTCCCTAAAACTCTCACAACCGTCACCACTATGCCCCCACTAAACTCTCACAACAGTCTTCATCATGCCCCCATCGCAGCCTCCACTAAACTCTAATAACAGTCCTCACCATGCCCCCATCGCAGCCCCCACTAAACTCTCACAACAGTCCTCACCAAGCCCCCATCGTAGCCCCCACTAAACTCTCACAACAGTCCTCACCATGCCCCCATCATAGCCCCCACTAAACTCTCACAACAGTCCTCACCATGCCCCCATCGCAGCCCCCATTAAACTCTCACAACAGTCCTCACCATGCCCCCACTAAACTCTCACAACAGTCCTCACCATGCCCCCATCGTAGCCCCCACTAAACTCTCACAACAGTCCTCACCATGCCCCCATCGTAGCCCCCACTAAACTCTCACAACAGTCCTCACCATGCCCCCATCGTAGCCCCCACTAAACTCTAACAACAGTCCTCACCATGCCCCCACTAAACTCTCACAACAGTCCTCACCATGCCCCCACTAAACTCTCACAACAGTCCTCATCATGCCCCCACTAAACTCTCACAACAGTCCTCACCATGCCCCCATCCGAGCCCCCACTAAACTCTCACAACAGTCCTCACCATGCCCCCACTAAACTCTCACAACAATCCTAACCATGCCCCCATCGCAGTTCCCACAATGCCTCAACAAAGCTGTATTTTTTTATATTGGTGTCGTTAATTTGTATATTAGATTTGAACCCTTATCTGCCTTCAATCTTTAACTTCTACCTGCCTTAATCTGTCTTGTACTTACCTGACTTATCAATGACAATCATCAACTTGTAAACCCCATAGTTATACTCTACTTACTAAGTTACACTACCTGTTAACTGCACCCACCCCATAGAGCACCACTATAGAGCACCACTATATAGCACCACTATAGAGCACCACTATATAGCACCACTATAGAGCACCACCATAGAGCACCACTATAGAGCACCACCATAGAGCACCACTATAGAGCACCATTATAGAGCACCACTATATAGCACCACTATAGAGCACCACTATAGAGCACCACTATAGAGCACCACTATAGAGCACCACTATATAGCACCACTATAGAGTACCACTATAGAGCACCACTATAGAGCACCACGATAGAGCACCACTATAGAGCACCACTATAGAACACCACTATAGAGCACCATCATAGAGCACCACCATAGAGCACCACTATAGAGCACCACTATAGAGCACCACTATAGAGCACCACTATAGAGCACCACTATAGAGCACCACTATAGAGCACCACTATAGAGCACCACTATATAGTACCACTATAGAGCACCACTATAGAGCACCACTATAGAGCACCACTATATAGCACCACTATATAGCACCACTATAGAGCACCACTATAGAGCACCACTATAGAGCACCACTATAGAGCACCACTATAGAGCACCACTATATAGCACCACTATAGAGCACCACTATAGAGCACCACCATAAAGCACCACCATTCCTCAACCGTGAACTTCTAATCAATGACTTTTTAAATGGTTCTTTGCAATCACTTCACAATTTTCTAAAAAAACATACCAACTACCCATTGTCCTCAGAAGGACATGACCTATGTGAACCTGCCCGGTGATAGGCTTTCACACGTTTTCCGCTTGACCGCCGACTACAGGCGTTACATCTTCGGGTTATCTGTGCAACGCCGCCTTCTCTTGAGTTTGACCTCCAAAGGTCGCAATCTCAATACTACTATCAGCAGTGGTATCCACTGGAGCCGATGTACCCACATTCTCAATAAAGGTTGCGAGTCTTGAAACTTCCTCCCCAGAAGTAGAAATTTCATCGACGTTTCGATAATACCACGCTTTCTTTGATACTCCGACGCTCCATGACCCCACGATGACCTTTATTGCAGAAGTCATGCCACCTACCGACGTTAAATCTCGTACGACGGTACAGAACAGTCTGCTGGTGGAGTGGACCCGACCAAACTGTGATACGTCCGGCTACATCAGCTTCTACAGAGTGCGTTATTGCCTAGTGCGGAACTCCGACTGTAAGGGTTAGCCACGCCTCTTAATTCTCTAGACACGCCCCTTGCCAATTACGTCGGCTGCGGTGTTTCCTACGTCAATAGATACCCACTACTTCCCTAATAACACCTCCTCTCAGTTAACCACGCCCCTTATTCATCTTGCCATCTGGTGCCACCAATTAACCTCAATTAATTCCATCCGTAGAAAACCAAGTGCCTAACAGTGAAAACCGCATATTTATTGGTAAATTGACGGGTAATGAAATGTATTCCGTGATTGTGTTTAGTATTGGACTTATTGGCAATAAATCATCTTCAATTGTATTAACTCGAGTTAGCAATGGAGGTTAGTCAATCTATCTTTAATGAAACCCGCTCACTCACACACACACTCACACTCACACATTGACACACTCACTCACTCACTAACCAACTCACTCACTCAATCAATCACTTACTCACTCACTCACTCACTCACTTACTCACTCATTCACTGACTCGCACACTCACTCACTCTCTCACTCATTCACTCTCTCACTCACTCATCTTATATTGTATTGCTTAATCTAACTTTTTTGTTGACATTTGTTTGTAACAAAATGTTTTCTCTGCTTATAAATGATGATTTTATTGCAATTGTTTGTATGTATATTAAACATATATGTGTATGTATATTTGTATTGATAACAGAGCTTCATAAAGGCTACACTTTAGTATTATCCTGACTTTGCACTCATACTTAGAATTGTCCAGGTTTGTTGCCTGGGTTGTTTACAATGTTTTTCCTATAGCTTCTTCGATTAGCTTGGTTGGCTAGTGGTTTCTAATCATTTCTATTTGAAGCTCTTCATTTGTTTTTTCCATTTTTCCAACCTGATTGTTCTTCGATGACTTCGATTATCATACCCTGATCACATTACTATTACTCCGGTATCAACCATCTTCTGTATCTATTATTAACTTATCGGGTCCTCGTACCCGCCACATTGGAACACTGATCGCAAATCTAGCAGAATATCTCCTGACTTAATATCTCCCGACTTAATATCTCCCGACTTAATATCTCCCTCATTAATATCTCCCGCATTAATATTTCCCGACTTAATATCTCCTGACTTAATATCTCCCGACTTAATATCTCCCGACTTAATATCTCCCGACTTAATATCTCCCGTATTAATATCTAACGACTTAATATCTCCCGCATTAATATCTCCCGACTTAATATCTCCCGACTTAATATCTCCCTCATTAATATTTCCCGACTTAATATCTCCTGACTTAATATCTCCTGACTTAATATCTCCCGACTTAATATCTCCCGTATTAATATCTAACGACTTAATATCTCCCGACTTAATATCTCCCCACTTAATATCTCCCGACTTAATATCTCCCGACTTAATATCTACCGACTTAATATCTACCGACTTAATATCTCCCGACTTAATATCTCCCGACTTAATATCTCCCTCATTAATATCTCCCGCATTAATATTTCCCGACTTAATATCTCCTGACTTAATATCTCCCCACTTAATATCTCCCGACTTAATATCTCCCGACTTAATATCTACCGACTTAATATCTCCCGACTTAATATCTCCCGACTTAATATCTCCCGACTTAATATTTCCCGGCTTAATATCTGACCTATTCAATTCTAGGACTTACTGTTCAACAACGTAATATGATTATCATCTCGTGTTGCTTTGTGGCTATTTTCATTGTCATCGGATTCATTGCTACTTACAAGTTAGTGCTTCTATAGTTTACGTTTAATCCATGATTTACAACTATTAACTGATAATAATCTAGGCAAGAATTTATTCTTCCATATTATGATACAATTGCTATAAGTTTAATACATTTATTGTATTTTGCAGCTAAGTGATGTGGAGTTTATTATTCATTAATAACAATAAATCATTAATAACAATAAATCATTATTAACAATAAATCATTAATAACAATAAATCATTATTAACAATAAATCATTAATAACAATAAATCATTAATAACAATAAATCATTATTAACAATAAATCATTAATAACAATAAATCATTAATAACAATAAATCATTAATAACAATAAATCATTAATAACAATAAATCATTATTAACAATAAATCATTAATAACAATAAATCATTAATAACAATAAATCATTATTAACAATAAATCATTAATAACAATAAATCATTAATAACAATAAATCATTAATAACAATAAATCATTAATAACAATAAATCATTAATAACAATAAATCATTAATAACAATAAATCATTAATAACAATAAATCATTATTAACAATAAATCATTAATAACAATAAATCATTAATAACAATAAATCATTAATAACAATAAATCATTATTAACAATAAATCATTAATAACAATAAATCATTAATAACAATAAATCATTATTAACAATAAATCATTAATAACAATAAATCATTAATAACAATAAATCATTATTAACAATAAATCATTATTAACAATAAATCATTATTAACAATAAATCATTATTAACAATAAATCATTATTAACAATAAATCATTATTAACAATAAATCATTAATAACAATAAATCATTAATAACAATAAATCATTAATAACAATAAATCATTAATAACAATAAATCATTAATAACAATAAATCATTATTAACAATAAATCATTAATAACAATAAATCATTAATAACAATAAATCATTAATAACAATAAATCATTAATAACAATAAATCATTAATAACAATAAATCATTAATAACAATAAATCATTATTAACAATAAATCATTATTAACAATAAATCATTAATAACAATAAATCATTAATAACAATAAATCATTAATAACAATAAATCATTAATAACAATAAATCATTATTAACAATAAATCATTAATAACAATAAATCATTATTAACAATAAATCATTAATAACAATAAATCATTATTAACAATAAATCATTAATAACAATAAATCATTAATAACAATAAATCATTATTAACAATAAATCATTAATAACAATAAATCATTAATAACAATAAATCATTATTAACAATAAATCATTAATAACAATAAATCATTAATAACAATAAATCATTAATAACAATAAATCATTATTAACAATAAATTATTAATAACAATAAATCATTAATAACAATAAATCATTAATAACAATAAATCATTAATAACAATAAATCATTAATAACAATAAATCATTATTAACAATAAATCATTAATAACAATAAATCATTAATAACAATAAATCATTAATAACAATAAATCATTAATAACAATAAATCATTAATAACAATAAATCATTAATAACAATAAATCATTAATAACAATAAATCATTAATAACAATAAATCATTAATAACAATAAATCATTATTAACAATAAATCATTAATAACAATAAATCATTAATAACAATAAATCATTAATAACAATAAATCATTAATAACAATAAATCATTAATAACAATAAATCATTAATAACAATAAATCATTAATAACAATAAATCATTAATAACAATAAATCATTATTAACAATAAATCATTAATAACAATAAATCATTAATAACAATAAATCATTAATAACAATAAATCATTAATAACAATAAATCATTATTAACAATAAATTATTAATAACAATAAATCATTAATAACAATAAATCATTAATAACAATAAATCATTAATAACAATAAATCATTATTAACAATAAATTATTAATAACAATAAATATTTCTTAGGAGATGCAAACGTTGGGTGGACAATTTCATAAAAGTTAAGATTCTAGTTCCTCAGAGAGTTCCGGAAACAGTTCAGGTAAATATTGGTGATTTACTGTGTCATATGGGTGTGCGAGTGTGTCTGAGTGTGTGCGAGTGTGTGCGAGTATGGTAGAGTATGGTAGAGTATGTGAGTGTGGGTGAGTTGTATTTGTATTACACATTGAATTAACGTAATGCCTTTAAAAACTACTCCATTAATAATTGACGATGGTTAGTTTCAAGAACCCTTAATACTTCAATACAAAGTAATGATCTCAATATATGTTTACACTAAGAAATTATATTATATAATACAAATTCTGATTTATGTAAATTGTAAATCAAATTATTTATATTTAGTACTTATTTTATATTAGTTTCATTAATTTTGTATTATTTAAATGGACTATTTTCACATCATAGAGTTTACATTTTAATAAATACAAATTAAGTATTTCAACAAAGTACTCAATAATAATTTTTAAATATTATGTTATGATAACTACTTATATAAAATAGAATAAAAATGTTATGTGTTTTTTATGAAATAAGTGAAATCTTACAATTCATGATTTTTTATTTGTAATTATTTTTTGAATATTGATTTTTATGTGAACAGATACAATTTTAAACTACAGATATTAGAATTAGTGAATTTAAGTGAATATTATAAGTATTTTTTATATTAATAAAATCTGTTGTAATAATAAATATAAATATTCATATAAAAATTTATGTATTAATTGATTAGAATATTTTTTAAAATAAATTCATATATTCTTATTTCTATTAATTTCTTATGACTACCAAACCTCTATGTATACTTTTATTTATCATTTTATATATATTTGTGATGTTTATCTATTTGTATGTATCACCTTTTATTATATAATACTCATTCCAGAGGAATTTCCACATTTACTTATTAAGTATTTCACAGTTCCGCTATTTATAATATAATATATATTATTTATATCTGCTAATTATGAACCTAATTATCACCGTTATTTAATTTATGTATAATTCTTCTATACTAGATTTGATACTTATATAATGTGTATATGGATTTATGAATACACTTTCACACAGTATTAATATTGGTACATCAGTCAAAATAGATGGAATGGGAAAATGACAATTTTTAAAAAAACGTGGGGGATATCATTTCAATTTATTACATATTTGTTTATTTTTTTTAAGTGTAAATGTTGCAAAGATTTTCAAGAGTATTCATATAATTTCAATGTAATTGTTCAATGCAATGTAGATACATTATTATTTCATTTGTTGATTTTGAAATATTCTCCTACCAAGTTGTTTTCTTTTGCAAATAAGGAATATATTATCTATGTATCTACTATCTATGTATCTACTATCTATGTATTTATTATCTATGTATCTATTATCTATGTAATACAGGTATATATGCCATCAGAATTAATGTAATAACGGTGTATCAAGAAATAATTATTATTTTAATTAATGATTATATATACATTCTGAATGTTATGATTTCTTTGCATTTCATATGATTAGTATATTGTTTTTCACCTCAAAATAACTAATTATCTCATCTCGTGGATACTCATCTCATCTCATCTCATCTCGTCTTCTACAGTCATCACAGTAATTATTTCATGGCGATCATCGTAATATTAAGGTCAACAGTGTTTTGCATTGTTATAGATTATATCTTCGAGCATTACTTTATTACTCAAAATACCTATTGATGTGTCTATTTATATACATATATTTATACAACTTGCTGTCACAATCTCGTTGAACAGCGAAATACAATATACTATGTGTTTAATCTATTGTTCATAGCATGCATACTGGTTACATACATTGTCATTATGTATTGTATGCAGAAAATTAAACATAATTAGCTAAAGATAATAGAATTGGTGTATGGTTAATTCATTTTATATTTAATAAATATGCTGCTATTGACTTTGATCCAAATGTTATGAACTGTCCTCAAATAAGTAATTTATGAAATTAACTGTTTCTTCGTTGATATAAATTATATCCTATAATGTACAATTAATTATAATATATCTATAATAAATAAGTTATAAATATTAACTTATTTAAATATTATTTACCTTCTTTATTAATATTAAATTAAGACTTAAAATATATATTTCAGTATTTCAAATTAAAATAATTGTTTATATATTTTGTATTGTATATTTTCTTCATATATTATTTATATTGTATATTTCAAGTATTTAATACATATTTTGAAAAAAAAAAGTTATATATGTGCTTTAAAACAACCCACTATATTTATATAATATTTATATTAAACTATAAAATTCATATTATTAAAATGTAATTTTTATAATTCTGAAAATTGATATACATTATTTTACAAAAAACAGTAATATTTATCACAGTAAATATGCTTATCGAGTCCTTGATTCTAGGATATGCCCAAATGTTTTTGACATTGTTTGTAAATTAAAAATATATGAATCCAAAATTTATTATTTTAGTAATTAACTATCTGTAAATTATTTATAACTAACTTTTATTATGATTGTATTTAAGATAGTTTTGTTTGGTTTTCTGATTAATATACATTAACAAATATTTTTTATAACAATTCTAATTTATTCACCCCCAAAATCAAATATTCTATAACTTTTGTATGAATTTTATAAAACCTAACTATTTTCTTTTTACACAATTATTTAAATAATAATATTGATATAATTAATATATTGTCATAATATACAATTATCATACATTTGAATAAAAAATATAATTATTTAGTTAATGTGAATATATATCATAGAATACAATTGATTAATATTTCTTCTCTTCCATTGCCTTCCGCCCTCTCTATCCATATGTATAAATTACTGTACATTGACCTGCGTATTTCTGTGCAGAGTGAAGAGCTAAAGGATGAAGAGAAGAAGGAATTCATAGAATGTCGAGATGACAACTACGTGATGGGCTACTTCTCCCCAGATTCCAATAGTGGTGATAGCGATGATAAAGAGGATGTCAATGTCAAAACGGTAAGTACTTGGCTCACTCCGATGTCATTAGAGAAGTGTCACTAGAATTGTATTACATTAATACGATGCCACTTTAGAATGATTACATTTTTATTATATCATCTTCCTATATACTCATTAGTCTGTTATTTATCTATATACTACATACTCGTTAGTCTGTTATCTCAACATTAATTAATAATATATTTTATTATAATGTAATTAATTAAAATTAATCTTCATATGAAATAAGAGAAATCAAAATTAATTATAAATTCCATTCCATTTTGTAACATGATGTTTATATTCTGGTCAGTACAGTCAGTGTAGGTCAGTGTAGGTCAGTGTAGGTCAGTGTAGGTTAGTGCAGGTCAGTGTAGGTCAGTGCAGGTCAGTGCAGGTCAGTGTAGGTCAGTGCAGGTCAGTGTAGGTCAGTGTAGGTCAGTGCAGGTCAGTGTAGGTCAGTGTAGGTCAGTGCAGGTCAGTGTAGGTCAATGCAGGTCAGTGTAGGTCAGTGCAGGTCAGTGTAGGTCAGTATGCACGACTAACTTAACTTGCCTTTCAGAACTGCGATTCTTCGGCAATGTACCTGAATGAGGTGAACCTGAATCCCGACCGTTCCCTTGCTCATTACATGGTACCTCCTCCGAATACATTGTTACCGGCTCCGTCAGTTCCCGGAGAACCTAACAACAGTGTCGGTACCGCGACAGATTCACGCATCGACGAGTACTGTCAGATCAACGTCGTCGATGACGGTTACAGCGATCGGTCAAGCGCGACGGATCGAATCGCTCCCGACACCGATGACGACGAACGGCCAGATTCCGGCCGTTCGGTCGTAGCTGACCGAACTCCCTCGGCAAATGGGTATATTGCGTCGAATTCGCTGCCGCAGTCCCATGAACCCACAATGACCTTTACTGCGGCGAAATCACGTGGTTACGTAATGTTGACTGCAGCCGAAGACGACAATGCCGCGGGAAACTTGAGTACTATGGCAGCGCCACCTGGTTCCACTCCCACTTCACCTATTCGGCCTACACCTGCAGGCTACGTCACCATCGCCGGCATTACGCCAATGATATGATAAATCAGAATTCTCTGCCTCCCACTACCCCCCCTGGTGGCTCCATCCCTCCATTGTACCAATTTGACAACACGAGTGAACCAAGTTCCTTGTTTATTTATAAATTATTGTACATATCAATATGTATATATGAATATTTTATATTGTTTTTTTATAATAAATATTTATTAAACAATACTGTTTTTTAGTTGTATTATATTTATTTTATTGCTGTATTTTAATATTATATATAGTATTATTAGTATAGAATACATATGAAAATTAAGTTTAATTCAAAGAATAGTATTTTCTGATATTACATTGAAAATTTCACCGTTAGTTAAAAGCCTAGGAGTATTATGTATTATTTTAAATAAATAACAAATTTTTTTTAAATATGATTAATTATGTGTATACATTTACTTATATTATAAATAATTAAAATTAATACATTTTAAATTTAATTTTTGGTTAAATTTCTAATCTTGTATATTATAATTATATATTATAATTATTCTAATATATAAACCCATACATCCATATTATCTAAATATTGTATTGCGGTTTATTTCGTATAGAATATCATTATAGGTTAACGACTTTTAAAAAGATACATTAAGTATCGAGATCATGTAAAATTATGTAGTTTTATGTTTCACAATAACAGATTTTCTAAGATTAATTGAATTATCCATGATTTTCGTAAATATATGTGAAAATATATATCAAAAAATATTTATTATACAAATTTGACAATGAAGATTAAATATAGGATTGAAATTCACTTAATCATACTTTTGAACATTATTACATAGATTTTTAAATAAACATTTAAAATACACATTTTATAACTCATTTTATCTACTATTTAATTTATTTTTAATATATTTTATAGTTAGAATAATATATACTTATTTTTTTTCTTTCAAAGTCATTTATATTTATATATACGACTAATAAATCTCCTTGATGACATTATAAATTAAGGAAATCATGAGTAATCTGTATTAGATTTTAATGTACACCAATGTAGTTTTCATTGAAATAATGGTTAGTTATTGCAATGTAAAAATTAAACGATTTTATTAAATTTCTGCTTAGTTTCTAAATATAATCATTATATATACACTTATTAACGCAAGTACAACAGCATATACACGCGCGCGAACACATACACACACACATATATATATATATATATATAGTACACTATATGTATATTTTCAATCATTTAAAAAATTAAATAATATTAACTGGTAGGAAAAAAAATAATTGCTGAGCATAGCTATAATCATAATACTAATACGATATTAATGTTAAAAATCAAATTAGCATCTAGTATTTAACATTAACATGTTAGGATACAGCGCATCGCTCATAAATATCAACAGATAGTTATTTTTATTTAAATTATTATATTTTTTTAAAAATATATTCCATTAACAATAGATATTCTATTTATATATTTTTATAGTTGTTATCTAATATACTTTATTATAACAGTATATAATAAATAATATATTAATTTTAACTTAATTATTTATGATTTGTATGATATTTATAAAATGATTATATATTAATAATATAAATTATATATTCATCTTTTCTATATTATTTACAAATTACCTCGATCCTACTCTAACTTTTAAATATGAATTTTAATATAGTTAAACAAATTTCTAAACACTTAACTAAATCCACAAAAAGAGATACATTCATTAGGTTAATTAATATATTGATGGCATTTTGTTATGTGTTTTACTTCATATAGTTCGTCTTAATTCATTTATATATTTAAAAAACGTGATATTTTTATCTTCATTATTTTAAGGGCACATGCAAAACAACACATTTTTTAAATTGCATTATTTAAAATTAGTATTATATAATCAAATTATTATATATTTTACTGGTGCTATCAATGTTATGTTAATACGACTGTATGCACTTTAAGGCGACGTGTAAATATGTATAGTATGCCTGTCGGACGGGGCGTCGATTGTCGATCAATCAGCAGTTATGATCGAATTATTTTTGGGAAATATTATTTTAAGTAAATGCTAATGAATTTAATTCATACTTACAGTTTATGATTATTTAGTCGGTGAATAAGTATACAAATTCAATCTATATTTTTTGTTTATAATAAAAATATTGTTAATCATCAACCATAGCAAATACAAAAGTTGATAAATTGAGTATGTACTTTATATATGATATATTGAATAAAACTACAAAGATATAATTTAAAAAAAATTGCTTTAAAATATATTATAATTTCTTAACCTGTATACAATTTTCGTTGTCAGTTTCTATACATTATCAAAAAATTGAATCAGTAACCATTTTTATATTTTATTATATATCCAATTCATTCTTTTCATGTTTGAAATATTTATTGTTATCGAATTGGTTCATTGGTTCTTTTGTTTAAAATAATATAAAACTACAGTGTTTGCTGATTCTAATCCATTCTAGTATTACTTTATATGTATTATAGTATACAGCTATACACTACTGATATGTATACTTTTTATATATATTTTATATGTATATAATATAACTTTAGTTTGAATTATATAAATTATTTAAAATATAGCTCTATTCAATATTTGTATATCATTAATATAGTGTTTGTATTCACTTTTAAATTTTGCAGATCTCTCAGTATTCGATTGAATTCAACAGAGGCCATTACTGAAGATAAAGAAAAGCTGGAACATAATAAAGAATGTGATATTTTAAAAGAAGACATCAAAAATCTGAATATAAAATTTGATGATATCAAGGTAATTAGGAAATCAATTATTTATTTAGTTATCGTGAAATGATGAAAGCTAGGCGAGTATGATAGAGCGAATAGCAGATGCAAACTTTATACACACCCCGATGAAAGAGTAAAATACAAAACGTGGCTCTATAAACCAGTTGTTAGAAATCTTATGATTGTTTCGACAGACCAAGACTCGTCATGTAAGGCCTAACGCAAAGCAACTCTAGGCTGTACTCCGCGGATGCCACCCTACAAGTCAATGGGTGTCGTTATATTGTACGCCTTACAACCAAACCCGTCCGCTCCCCGTCTAGTGTGTTTGCATCTCTTCGCTCTACTTGCATTACTCTTGTCTTTAGTAAACTGATCACGACCTTGTTTCTCTAATATAACTATATATCTACGTACAATATAACTATATATCTACGTATAATATAACTATATATCTACGTATAATGTAACTATATATCTACGTATAATATAACTATATATCTACATGTAATATAACTATATATCTACGTATAATGTAACTATATATCTACGTATAATATAACTATATATCTACGTACAATATAACTATATATCTACGTATAATATAACTATATATCTACGTATAATGTAACTATATATCTACGTATAATATAACTATATATCTACGTATAATATAACTATATATCTACGTATAATGTAACTATATATCTACGTACAATATAACTATATATCTACGTATAATATAACTATATATCTACGTATAATATAACTATATATCTACATATAATATAACTATATATCTACATGTAATATAACTATATATCTACATGTAATATAACTATATATCTACGTATAATATAACTATATATATACATGTAATATAACTATATATCTACGTATAATATAACTATATATCTACGTATAATATAACTATATATCTACGTATAATATAACTATATATCTACATATAATATAACTATATATCTACGTATAATATATGATATTTAATTTATTATATAATATAAGTTTATTATTAAAATATCACATTTTATATATAAATGATATATATTATATCCTAAGTGATAATAAATCATATTACTATATATAAACTTTGAAGAAAGTGGTCCAATTAAATCCATTCCCACCATGTCCCATGGTCCAGTAACTTTAATGGGATGTAATTGAGCAGGATCAATTGTTTGTACTTTCTCAACTTTGACAGTTAACATTTTATTTCATATTTCTGATGGTTTTATATTCTTATTATTACAAATAAATAAATTTTTTTCATTGTTTTTTTTTTCTAATTAATAATTATAAATTTTTCTATTAATTTATAGTTTAAAATCTTAATTTATGAATATTTATACTTCACATTTGGAAATATATACACAAAATATTTAAATAAAACATACATAATCTTCTATATCTCTTCTTATTCTTTTCCAAAAATAGCTTTCAGTAAGTTTTCCTAAAATCTTGTGCCTATTTACAAAATTTCAATGAGGAATAAAATCAAAATAATTAGAAACTCTCAATCTATAGATTTATTATTATTAATATATAGTTAATATAATTATTTAATATATAATTAATATCATTAATTAGTATATTATTGTTATCATAGATTATCAAATTAATATATTTTAAACGTACATTACAGAATATCCTGATTTAGAATGAAAACTGTTTAATATTTCATCTTTCTGAGATTTATTCATAACAATGTTCTCTTAACCATTCTGTCTCTTAATCGATATTAATCGATATTAGAATAATTATTTGAAATTAAATTATTAATTGAAATAAATTATATGAATTATAACTTGAAAATATGTATTGAATAATGGATAATGATATCGATGAAACAATATAAATGACAATTACTAAACTTATTGCTGAACTATGGTCTACATAATGATTACGGAGACTTATAGTTCAAATTAAATTCCGATATTATTTATTCTAAACAACTTAAAATTATAACTGGCTAGTTTTTGATGTTAATATTTAAAGTTCGAGATATTTTACTGTAAATATTTGAATTTCAAGCTAGATACGCTTATTTTATAGAATATCTTGATTATTACTAATTATTTAATCGTAGTTTAGTATTCTTAAAGCATTTGAAATGAGATTATGACATGTGAAACTTTATCCACTTTACACAACAACACTTTTTGCACGTTACATTGTAATAATATAATTCTTAAATTATGTATCATTGTAAAATATGTATCGTAAACCAAAGTCTCTATACAATATATGTTATGGTTACATGTTGCGTTAAACTTTATCAATGGAATTTTGCTACAATTATTTATATGATATAAAATATGAGATCAATAATTCTACTGGTAAAATCTCCGTGTAACCCCCGAGTT
This sequence comes from Osedax frankpressi, assembly GCA_964035775.1. Taxonomy (NCBI): domain Eukaryota; kingdom Metazoa; phylum Annelida; class Polychaeta; order Sabellida; family Siboglinidae; genus Osedax; species Osedax frankpressi. Next base: position 2,126,175 of record OZ038312.1, on the reverse strand, counting down.
ATTAAAATGAAAAGTTATTATTAATATCGTTAGATGAGTTATGATATATCTATCTTTCCAATTATTGTTGTGATTTCATCTATTTTAGACATAGCGAGATTTATGAATGAGAATTGTTTTAAATCTTATAATTACACTTTACTTGAGCCTATTGCATAAATGTGAGTAATATAATCATTGGATTCCTTCACTCATTGTTTTTACCCGTAATAGAATAATTCATATAATAATAAAAGTTAATTTTAATCGGATCTGTATTTTTTATTTAGTTTATTTTTTTTAATTTTCACTTGTTAATTACTAAATTGATGAGATATTAATATTACATGAACAATTTTTCTTAATAATAATTATTTGCAATTATTAAAATATAAACTCTTAATTCAATTGCGATTAATGTTAAAAATATTATTTCTTGTTAAATATGCAAATTGTATAATTGAATTTGTCTACCAGGTATGAGTAAATATCTCACAGGTATGAACGTACAGGTAAATGAACTATATAGAGATATCTGTGATAATGTATTGTAATATATACACTATCAATTTTACTCGCATCAATTTTATCTTATCTATTTATTTCAAATTCCTCCATAAAAATCTTACGACATCCTAAACTCTAGAAGTTAAATGCGATATCAAGAGGAGATGTGAAATGATGAAAGCTAGGCGAGTATGATAGAGCGAATAGCAGATGCAAACTTTATACACTCCCCGATGAAAGAGTAAAATACAAAACGTGGCTCTATAAACCAGTTGTTAGAAATCTTATGATTGTTTCGACAGACCAAGACTCGTCATGTAAGGCCTAACGCAAAGCAACTCTAGGCTGTACTCCGCGGATGCCACCCTACAAGTCAATGGGTGTCGTTATATTGTACGCCTTACAACCAAACCCGTCCGCTCCCCGTCTAGTGTGTTTGCATCTCTTCGCTCTACTTGCATTACTCTTGTCTTTAGTAAACTGATCACGACCTTGTTTCTCTAATATAACTGTATCTACGTATAATATAACTATATATCTACGTATAATATAACTATATATCTACGTATAATATAACTATATATCTACGTATAATATAACTATATATCTACGTATAATATAACAATATATCTACGTATAATATAACTATATATCTACGTATAATATAACAATATATCTACGTATAATATAACTGTATATCTACGTATAATATAACTATATTTACGTATAATATAACTATATATCTACATGTAATATAACTATATATCTACATGTAATATAACTATATATCTACGTATAATATAACTATATATCTACGTATAATATAACTATATATCTACATGTAATATAACTATATATCTACATGTAATATAACTATATATCTACATGTAATATAACTATATATCTACATGTAATATAACTATATATCTACGTATAATATAACTATATATCTACGTATAATATAACTATATATCTACATGTAATATAACTATATATCTACATATAATATAACTATATATCTACGTATAATATAACTGTATATCTACATATAATATAACTATATATCTACGTATAATATAACTATATATCTACGTATAATATAACTATATATCTACATGTAATATAACTATATATCTACATGTAATATAACTATATATCTACATGTAATATAACTATATATCTACGTATAATATAACTATATATCTACGTATAATATAACTGTATATCTACGTATAATATAACTATATATCTACATGTAATATAACTATATATCTACGTATAATATAACTATATATCTACGTATAATATAACTATATATCTACATGTAATATAACTATATATCTACATGTAATATAACTATATATCTACATATAATATAACTATATATCTACGTATAATATAACTGTATATCTACATATAATATAACTATATATCTACGTATAATATAACTATATATCTACGTATAATATAACTATATATCTACATGTAATATAACTATATATCTACATGTAATATAACTATATATCTACATGTAATATAACTATATATCTACGTATAATATAACTATATATCTACGTATAATATAACTGTATATCTACGTATAATATAACTATATATCTACGTATAATATAACTGTATATCTACGTATAATATAACTATATTTACGTATAATATAACTATATATCTACATATAATATATGATATCTAAATTATTATATAATATAAGTTTATTATTAAAATATCACATTTTATATATAAATGATATATATTATATCCTAAGTTTAATATATTATATAACTTTATTATTAGAAATTGAAGATTCAATTATTTTAACTAAATGGCACACCAGTTGATATTAAGCAGCACTGTCTCGTACTTTGCTAATCTACTAGTGTCCCCTATAGGACAAGTACACGAGAGCCCTTGCGGAGACGGAGAATGTGAGAAGACGAATGCAGAAGCAGTTGGACGATGCCAAATTATTTGCCATCTCGGCATTCTGTAAGGACTTGCTGGAAGTGGCAGATGTTCTTCAGAAAGCCACAAGCAGCATTCCTGAGAATGCCCTCTCCTCTCCCAAAGATAATCCATATCTAGTTGACTTGCACTCCGGCCTCACCATGACTGATGGACAATTACTAAAGGTTGTTCATAGAATCTATTGTTCAATTGTGATTTGTTAAATTAACTTTATTTGCTATTATCATTTTATCAAGTCCTATATTAAAAAAATATTAAGGCAATATTTATTACCTGCATTATTAACATATCGTATCAATGTATTTTCTTATGTAAACACAAAAATGCAGATGACATCATCATGCCATAATTTCCTTTGTATTATTAATGTTATTACAATACTTTTACACATCACTGGTATTGTTTGATTTTACAATATATAGTATCTACTCATTTTATGTGTATATATAATTATTTAAATATTTAAAATACCCATCAATATTATGTCAATCATAATTCAGCAATAGATAAATGATTATTTTAATATAGGCTTTATAATATCTTTATTTCCATTTACAGGTGTTCACTCGATATGGGATTATTGCAATCAATCCAGAAATTGGTGAGAAATTCAACCCAAATCAACAAGAAGCTCTATACCGCCAGCCTCTCTCCGATGGTGCCATCGACGACACTGTGGCAGCAGTCACTAAGATTGGCTATAAACTACACGAACGTACATTGAGACCAGCCCTAGTGGGTGTGTTTAAATCGTAAACAAACCTCGACGAACAGTGATATCCGATGAACTGCAATGTTCTAAATAATGTTATTGCATGGCGACAGAATTATTTTATGTCAAATACTATTGCGAATACGGAGCCATTTAATAAATATAATTGTATATATAACATAAGATTATTCATTCAAATTTATACATAAAAATTCTATGGCTCGAGATATAAATAGATTTTAAAATCTAATTAATATTTAGTGTTTGTTCTTTTTCAGCCCATAGTTATTATATTGTATCAATATTTAAAGTTTGGAAACATTTAGTTTACATAAAATATTCTTTTATTAAAAATAAGATTGTTGTACTACAATAGGATCGCATAAATAAATAAGTGGAACTGATCAGTTTAGTAAAATGGCTGCCAATTGCTACCATCGGCAGGATTTAATTCACCAATTATTAAGAGGATTATATCGACAACCCACCAGATACCGAAACCACCTAGTGTCAACAATTTTCCAACAGCAGTTCCTGTGAATGTGAACATTATTTAATTATGGTAAATATTTGTAGAAAATATACATATTTTTATTAAATATTTCTAATTAATGTATCTTTATTGTAATTTCTTATTTATGATTATTATCTATTAACCTTGTGTAATTATTTATGATTTGATATTATAAATATGTAGCTTAATATTTTGTATCTTTATAACAATAATATTATTGTTATAAAAGATAACGCAAATTATATCAAATATTTAAAATATCAAATCATGAGCATAAAACAAATATACCCAAAATATAGAAAAATAAAATTTCAATACATTATAAGTGAATGTCAAAATAAAATAAATTATGATCTGAATGAAATATATATTACTCTGTCTAGATAACATAATTAATAATATACATGTTTTAAGGCTCCACTTAAATAACCTTGGAAATGAATAAATAAATTCTATTTCGCTATTTATGATTCAATGTTTTTAACTGTATTGATTATAATGTATATAAATTATCTTATTAATTAACAAACAAATAAATCATTCAATAATGTTAGGGAAATATATGTTTATAATCTGAATAGTTTTGTCATTTATAATACAGTGTATTAATATAGTTTACACAAGGATAAGAATGCCAAGAAAAATTAAATAAGTGATATATATCTAGTTTTCAATCTTTGGTAATATATATGTAAGTTTCTAATTAAATACTGTTAATACAATATATCTACAATAAAATATAAAATTATTTAATAATAGTTAGTAAGAATTTCAATATAATATAATTGTCGTGAATATTAATTAATACATATTGTCTGATGCAAATACAATATAAGTTCTCTATGTACCCATCAACATCAAGGTTATTTCATTTTTGCATTGCATAATTTCTTTTAAATTATTTTTTATTTTTATTATCATTAAATCAGATATTCTAAAAAAATACTCATTTTTTATTAGAAATTCATATCATTATAATTGTAATTTATATTATTTATGAAAATTACAAGTAAATAGCAACAAATCAATTGACGATTATATATTCCGTGAACAATTGATTTGTTATCTTTGTTTTTATCATCAAATACCAACCCGTGTGACCCAAAAAGAAACGATCAACTCCCAGGTAACCAGTCAGTATCGAGTAAATGAATATAGTGCAGAAGTAGTGTCCGGAATACCTACCGGGTTGGAGTTGGTGGTTACTACTTAGGTTACTAGTTAGGTAACATTTAGACAATACTCGTAAGTAGGTACTCGTAGATAGAAATATAGATAGGTGGAGTTTTCAATTCAACAGAATACTAGAGTGGGAACAAATTTGATACTAAAAATTGGAAAAATATCTTTGAATTTACAAAATATAAACTAGTCATAAAATATATTGAATGTATTTTATAGAAATTTGTACATGGGACACGTTTTCACAAAACTAAAAACAACTCATCTGAGAAAACAAACCTTATGCAAGGCACAGTGTGCCGGCTAATGAATGATCTGTTACCAGCGCAATCAATGTCCAGCAAGGTGAAACAACGGACCTTTGTTCTCTGCACGTCCTCGTATCGATTACCGCCAAACTACGGCGACGAAGGGGTCAAGATAATAGGTGTATTCTATTGATTCTCCAGAAAATTACAATAGAATAATATAGACACGATATGTTAAAAAAGCCAAATCTATTATTGTGTACACTAAAACTGAAAATATATTGGATATATGTAAAATATCGCAAATCATACTCTTTAAAAGTCTAACTACAAAAGCATTAAAAGTCTAACTACAAAAGCATTAAAAGTCTAACTACAAAAGCATTAAAAGAAGTTGATTTGCAAGTAATCAGTAAATAATGTTGCCATGGCAAATTAATCGATAACAAGATTGAAAAGCGATTGTAGAAAAACTAAAGAGAATATTATTAAATATAGAATTAGACGTTGCTGTTTATTCATTGAAACCTTCGTGCAACCAAATCTAGTCTCGTTTGTAATATCTGTGTTTAAATCATATGGTTGATCGCATTCAATAAACTCCAGGGGTCTGCATGAATAGGAATTTAATGATGATCTAACTTAACTATATATATATATTTATAAATATTATTTCTTTGTTTATATTATATAAAAGAATTTAAGCTACGATATATTCCTAATATTACCATTAAATTGGAGTATTACTATTATAATAAGTTATAATATTAAAGACAACAATTAGAATATTTATATTCAATATTTACTAAAGATTATTAACGATGTAATATAATTTTTCAGTTTAAATAATAAATTTCATTATTCAAATGAATTATATAAAATCTATACTAACAAGTTTTCACAAGGTATAAGAGGAGAAAGTGGGTTTCTATATGCTGCCTCAGATAAGCCAATAAATACAGAAAACACCAAAAGTGGAAATATCAGCATTACCTACATAGAATCAAACTTCAATTATAAATCGCTTGATCAATATAATGCAAAATAAAGTAAAATATAAATAATCCGATATAATAGAATTCAAAAGTAGTAGCTGTAAAGATAATACATGTTCAATACCCGGTTGATTAAACATGATAAAACATACATTATTTACAAAGAAGTACAATTGTTGTTAGTTTAAACAGTTTAAAGACAGGAATGAACAAAATATCAAGCGTTTGATATTTGAACTTATATAGGTTTATATATTTAATACAACATTCTGGTTAATAGATAGAACAAGAGATGTAAACATTAAAATTTATGTAGTGTAAGTTCAAAAGGATTTCAAAAATTCAACATATTTAAGATATTATATAATTATTTCAGTGTATGAAATTTTATCAGAATGGATAATTATATTAATTGTGTTATATTTCTTTTTGATAATCTTAAGTATAATTATGTTAGTAGCATAAAGAATATTAACCACCAGCTATTGAACATGAAACACAATTTATTGGCTTTATTAGGGATTAATTATGTATTTATATTATAATATTTTGCATTGGATGTATTATTTTAATAAATTATCAAATTTAAGTAATAAAGTGAATTACACATTTTAATTAAGAATACTTTGCAAATAACATTGTTTAGCATTATTACAGAAAATTTAGTTTTTTTAAATGATATATTGATATTTTTCAATATCATACACCCTAAGCTACGAATCATATTCATGTATATAAGAATAATTAATCAATATTAATATAAAAAACTAAAAAATATAATTTAAAAACATCATTGCTTAAAATACTATTAAATATTAATTATTTTCATAAAAATAGTGATTCATATTCCTATTTAATACCACCGAACTTGTGGGTTGAATATACTCATGCATACCATCTTTCAATTACATATATACCACTGAATCACTTCTTCATTTCAATTAAGGGTGCAGTCAACTACAATGAATTCAACGCGGTTACAATTAAATGCCTCAATATAAACTATCAAATGAACATACAGAATTAATCTTCGTATATTTATCTAACGAGTAATTAAACTAAAATATTTTATATATTTATTTCACTTATTATAAATAGAATATCACTGATCGGAATTTAAATTCCTAAAGCAATTAGGTTTAAACTCGCACATACGTCACGAGATATAAGTAAAGGCAGCTACTATCTCATTTATACCTAAAATAAGAAATTTTATTATGATTTATAGGCATTTTTACGAATTTTCACAGATTCAGCTAGCAGCTGAATCTGTATGTGATCTATATATGATCTACATAATATTAAATGTCTCATTATCTTACTATCATAGTAAATATATATTATTTGATTACAAAATAACAAATAATTATGCATGCACTTAAATTATTACGTAATTATATATATATATATATATATATATCCTTCTTTAGATTTATACATACATTTATTATAATTATTCTAGTAAATTCTTAGAAAAGAAAAATTATTACATGATGATACCTTAAAATAATGGTTACGCACAATAATTTAGTGTATAATGAAGGTTTTAATCCCATTTGGTTTGTTAATTTAAAACAAAATTTATTTGTTATAAGTTGTTTGTAAATATGGATATAATCATACATACTATGTTTTAAATAACTAAATGTAAATATAATAAGATATACATATCATTAAATATAACAAAATATTAAATTTAAAATTTATAATAAATTACAAGTTTTAGAATTGATTATTTTGAAAATCAAACCTAATATTTTATGATATACGACATTTAAGAATATATTAATATTAATATATTTCTATCCTGATATATATTAATATTATGTTGTGTATTATTTCATAGATATTATTTAATAATTTAAAGTATATCCAGATATATTTAATATAAATTAACAAAATAAAACAAATTAAAATTCACAGGAAATACAGGAAACAGTATATTAGAGTTTTTATTTTTAAATTTTAGTGCGTTAATTTTATAATTCTATTTGTTTAATTATTATATTACTAGAATACATTTAATAATTATTGTTCCTACTTACCAACTAATTCCATTAATAATAATTAATTATTGATAGCATTTTTAGATCAGATATCCAGGTTATATTATATTCATACTATAAATATAATATTCCGAAATATATTATAAATGACCAAATTAAAGATTTTAATATTATCTATAAATGTATTATATATATCATATCTAATATTATCAATTATAATAATATATTCTTAAATAGATTGTATACAAATATCTACACTTTTTTTTACCCTATCGTTTTAATACTATATTTAAGGTATTTATTATTTATAAATAAATATAATATTTGGTGTTGATTTAAATTAGTAATTTATATGTTAAGAGCGTGGCGGTTTTCATTGGTGTGTGGTGAGCTTGACCGATTACTTTGATTGTGGTGGACGCTCAAGTTAACAATATAAATGACTCGTTCTCATTTAATTAGAATTAAACTGGCTAAAAAATCGCCAATAACATCAAATCCATCATCGTCTCACGAAATGTCTAATCACCAATTAACATACAAATATCTATATTATTTTTATATTAGTAGATAATTCATTAGTTTTAACAATTTATTTATAACATATCAACTATGACCATTTGGTAGTCAGAGGAGTTCAATGATCAATTCCTTCTGATTAGGGGATCTTTAGTAGTGAGCCTCTGTTTTTTCTAAATAACATATCGTACAGGTGAAAAACCCTGCCATAGATTTATGTATGTATGTTTCCAGATTCCAGGTTCTAGTCTTGTAATTTAATGTTTTCTGAAAAATATTAAACTTATACCACTTTTCCTTGTCAATCTTTTATCTACCTTTATATATACTTATAAACATTTACCTCTACCATAATATCCTTATCCCTCGTACAATAATATAAGTTTGTTGTAATTACAGGGTACTAACTTGATACTGTTATAAATGAATATCTGATGAAATAGTAAATGGTCCATACCAACTAGCTTTTTTCCTTTTATTGAATATAAACATACCCTAGCTGCAAATCCACGATTTATTGACCACCATCTACTGTTGCAATATACCTCGGCACTGTGACATTGTTGCCACGTCTAATATGATGTCAGGTGACGCCGGTCACAAATGACCTCGTCACCATCGTTACCAATCTCTATAATAAGAATAAATGATAAAGAGTAATGATATAATAATAATAAATTGAAAGTAAATATTTACTTTTTGTTATGGTTTCAGTCATATATATATATCTAATAGACAGTAGTGCCTTCACATAATACCCAGTTGTGCCTTCCAACATATGCACTGACCTGTTATCCTAACTTGGTGTTCATACCAATAACTGCAACTATAATGCGGACATAGAGACAACATAACTTTTTTTCAGATGGAAAATTTACAAAATGTAGTTCGCATTCATAACATTATATTTATTATTGTCCGGTATACAAAGAATACAGAATAAAATACTTGTATGCAATGATAATAGAATAGATAATAAAATAATTGTAGAATATTAAAAAAAAAATTATACCACAAATTGGCTTTTCTGTAATGCTGATAATCTCAATTTTTATAATACTTATTTTTATAATTGTTTACCCAATAGTTTAAGTTTAGGCTATTGCTAGAGCCGTGCTATTGTTGCCATTATTGGTGTGAACACCACCTAAAGATAAAATACTGTATTTTGTACTCGGATCAAGTTGATATATATATCTGTGAGTGTTAATGGTTTTAGACATTTAGCTAGGCGATATTGCCTTCGCCTTTTTTGATATTATAATTTATTGCGATTCTAGGTTAATTCCTATCTGACCAGCATGAGGTATTTCTAATTTGAACGTTCACTGTAATCATGCATGTTCATCTCATCATAAGCCACAAGTTAGGCTCTTAGCAGAACAATTACTTGGTTGAGTTCAATTCATTCCGTAATATTTAAATAATCCCGTTAATATTTAATAAATATATATTTTAAATATTCTCATGCAATCTCTATAATTGATTATTATTGATAATATTACATAATAATGATTATTATGTAATTAGGCTGTATTTTAAATTGATTTTCTTTGTGATACTTTCACATTTTAACAATCATTGGTGCAATCTCACATCTAATAAAGAAACATTTTTACACAATTTGCCTATAAAATTAAATTCACTATATTGAAATATAATTCAATCAGAAAAATGCAGAATACATATTTCCATATGTTTCACTGAATAAATCAATATTATTCAAATTGCTTATATCTATATTTTCCTACCACGAACACAGTAGTATCAATTGGTAACGATCTCAGAAAGTTAAATCAAAAATTCAAGTTATACATTGAAATTGTAGATATCTTGATTTTGATTATTATGCCCGCACTTTCTGTTTTTAAAGAGAGTTTTTCTTTTAGTTTTAAGAATTAGTGCAGTTAACCATCATTATTTTAGAATTGAAATTGATTACAATTAGTTATCACATAGGAGTTTATTCTAAACTTAAACCATTCTCATTTCATAGAACAATGATTATTGAATTACTCTATATTAATCAATTTTATCATTTAGTTAACAGACATGAGTTAATATCCATTAATATCACACCTAACTTTAAATTATTATACTTTTTGAAATCTCTTAACCATGATTATACATGTTTTCGATAAGTAAGATACTTTAAGAATTATCCATCGATTAATATTTAACTTGATTTCAAACATGCCGTCTAAATTATTGTTTTAATTATAATTAATATCTCGAATAATATTTTTGATAAATCTCCCGGAAATGAATTTCCCTTATTAATATCTCCATGATTGAGCTATTGCAATATCTATTTCTATTACTGCTCCTCCATATTACCAACATCAACATATGGCTTATAAGAAATGTCCCAATGTTGGCCGATTGATCTTAAAACATATTTCTATGTTATTAATTTAGTGGTTTCGTCTAATCCAATGCTTCTAAATATATACAATAAAGCAACACAGTGTACAATAATATACAATGTTAGGATTTTAAACTAGGTAGGATATTATAATATCATATATAACAACTGCATAAGATAGTATAAAAATAAAACTCAATTATAACATATACTTGAAACATCTATTTTCAACTAAAAATGTAAGGTATTTTAATTAATGTAACTTTGAATTATAATTATATATGTGCATTAGTTTTGTTGTATATACCAAGAAAAAGGTGGTATCGATATTTTGTTGATTATTATTAAGCAAAAGATCAATGATACTTAGACAATTCAATATCATATTAATTATTTTATAAAGTATATGCATGGATTTGAAGCTATTTTAGAATTTAGAATAGCTGCTTTCTTTCACGCTCGAATATATATAATATATCATATTTTTTTCTTTCTATAAAGCTATATATACATATAATTTGATAATTAACGTTTCTTACTAGACAATTATATTATTAATATAGGTAATAAAATACTAATATTGTATCAGCTATTTTAATAATAATAATATTTAGGAATATCTAGTTTAAACTATATCTTACTTCATATCCATATACTTTTTATTAGTATTATAATAACTAAATTATATTTTAACTATATCAATTATTTACTTAATTATTAAATGAGTATAATATTTAAATATTATTATTGGTGATATATTTATTGCAATTCCCAAATGCCTATTATCACACATTCTAACTTTGTTATAAAATACAACAATCGCAATACTACTAAAATTATTAACAACTGTTTATTATATATGATATAATATATATATATATATATATATATATATATATATATATAATAATATTATTAATATAAGTCATCAAATAATAAATTTAATTTTGAAAAAATAAATTTATATTTAAAAATTCCATTATATATAATAATTAATTTATACATAATGTAATAATAAAATAACATAATAATATACATATTTATTAATATGGTTATATTAGTAATTCAAATATAACTAAACATTTGAAAACAAAAAAAAACTAAAAAACGTTACAAGAAGTTTCTTGCTGTAATAGAAATTTATATAAAGTCATAAATTATTTTTGGTAACTTAAAAAAATTGTTTTATTACTATAATTAGTGTTATATTAATTTTCAGTTTAAACCTTGTTCATTTTTGCATATATTTTAGAAGTTTCCAATCAAATGTGTTTCAATGATATTATTAATTTGAATATAATACTCAGTGTAATGAATTATAAATATATATTTATATATAACAATAATAAAATATAATGAAGAGTAAATAATTCATTCAAACTTAATCATTTACTTAATCAATTAATTCACCCGTTTATAATTTAGTTAAATAACTATTATATAATAATTGATATTTGTATGGTTATAATGTAGATCTTATCCATTGTAATTCCTTTGTGTTTTTATTGTTTAGATATGGGAAGGAGAAAGAAATCTTCTAAACCACCACCTAAACGAAAGATCATTGTACCATTGGATGTCATGTTCAGTTGTCCATTCTGCAATCATGAGAAATCATGTGAAGTAAAATTGTATGTTCTTACTTTGTGTCACTATAGTACAGCTAAGTTTCATCTTTAATGAGATCAAATCAATGCATTATATATTTCATAAATAATTCTTTTAAAACTCAGTCAACTATTTTCACTATTTACATTATATTTATTATCTTTTTCTAATTTTACATGGAAATTTGTATTTATTTGAATTTGTTTAATTTTCTGGTTCTTTCATTAAAATTAATTGTTATTTTAAATTCCATTACAAACTGGTTTATCAAAAGTGGACTTTTTATAAATGTATATCTTTTTTGACAATTTGATCACAGAAAAACTTATTCAATAATAATAATAAAAATAATTACTAGATTAGATAATTGATAGATCTTCTAATTTACTATTAGAAAATGATAATTTATCACAAGAAAATATAAATATTATGATAAGATATATAATATTAATTATTTAGTTAAATTTATAAGAAAATTTTATAATTTAAAAAAGAATATATATATTTAATACTATATATATATATATATATATATATATATATATGACAATTATCTAATAAATTACTTTCAAATAAATGATCAATATCAATCTTCAGAGATCGACAGCGCAATACAGGATTTATAACTTGTGGAGTTTGTTTGGAGGATTTTCAAACTACAATTAACTGTATCCTTTCAGTGATTTACAAATTTAAATTTGATAAAATCACTTAATTATTGCCATTATTACATTTTCAATATTATGATATTAATTTCTTTTGTATATATTTTCTAAATTGAAAGATAACAAATATTAAAGCTCATTAATTTATTAAAAATATAGATTGGATTTTATACATTTATATTGAATACATATAATATAATTATAATATACTATAATATAATTGATTTGTAAACAATCCTAGTTCTTTAACTAATATTGCCCTTGAAGATCTATCTGAAGCAATAGATGTTTATAGTGATTGGATAGATGCATGTGAAAAGGCCAACAATTAAAAATTCACTTCCAAAATAAATAATATTTAACAAATATTTTGTATATAGGTATTTAATGTTGTTATTGATTAATTTATATTTTAAATAATAAAACATGATATCATTTTATTATAATAATATGTTATATTTATATATACTGAATTAGACACATTTTACAATTAAAATACATAATTAATTTTGATGTATTCAATTTATGAAAATACATTACAATTAATTTATTATTTTATAATTTTCATTTCTTGAACACTAAATAATTTAAAATATTCACTCAAGTAAATAAATAAGTTAGGAAATACAATTTATTTTTATACAATATGATGTTAACTATATTATAACTTAAAAATACTCTAAATGATATATTTGTTGAAATAAAATATTATATTACTTAATAATATAAAGAGTTGAAAAATAAAAATGAATTGTTGTATAAATATAAATATGTTTGACTTCAATTTCGTAAATAATATATTTCATGCTAAGCTCAAAAGAAAAAAGTCTTCAGTTGTTAAGACCTCCTGAACACTATCAGCGGGATCCTCAGGAAAGCTCTGAAATCTTGAGCACCCATTGCAAACTTTCTGTTACTGAAAGATGAGGTGAAAATAGTGAATATAACGATTGTTCGGCAATCCTATTATACTACAAAGTATTAACGAAGTATTTCTAATTTAAATAACAGTTATATTAACTTAATAATAGGATACTCGGATAAAGTACAGTGGCGTGACCTCTAAACAATGAAATATACCGCATTATGACAGCTATGATATGCGTGTTTTGTTTTATAATGCATTGTACGCAATTTAACATATCTTGTGTTACCACCTTAGACGTCTAGAACTATTTAATACCAATAATGATTGGTTTACAATATTACTAAATAGTTATATTATTATATGAACAGAATCGAATATCTTCTGTTTCTTACGTTAATCATGGTAATATTATTACAATCCAAATATCGCAACAACGATTAGCTATTGAGTATGGTCCATGGTATAGGTCAAATAGATCTACTTGATAGAGTCCAGTGCAAACAAATCAATCACTAACGCGGGGGCCGGCAGGGCGAATGTATCCCTTTCGTTGATCTGATTCTCTTCGAACAATGAACTCGTCTTGGAAGCGGTTCTATCCGACGTCGCGGTAGACAATCGTAGGGTTTTCATTGTCTGTTGAATGGGCACTACTGTTGTTCTTCGTGCCTTCCCTAACTCGGCGCAGTCACGAATAGCCCTCATCATCACCTCATCGTGGCAGACATCCATATTCGTCTAGAACTATATAAATACTCGATACCTGACACCTGAAAGCGAAAGCTGATTCACTTTTGTCGTATTTCTGATTTCAGAATTTGTAAACACTCGCTGCTGTAAACAGTACGAAAGTAAAATACTTAGTAACAGTATCCCGACGTCGGTTTGCTATTGGTTGAAATGTCGTTTGTACTACGGTCCGCTTACGAGGTCGGTATAATTTATTAGTAGTCGTTAGGTGTTCTGAGGTCACCGGTTAATCGCGTCCGATATAACGCTAATAAATTCATTTAATAATTGTAATTCTGGGTTAGAAAACGGTAAACTAGTTTTGTTTGTATTTTCTAGGCTATGCCGTCTTGTTATATTGATCTCATTTTGCTGAGACTTAATGTATCCTTATAAGGATGTAAGTTATATGGGCATTGGTTATAATCAAATATACATATATAGAGATTTAGCAGATATTGGGATATATAAAAATTATATAATATCATATATAATAACGCTATATAGTTATTATATAGTAATTTTAAAATTAATTTACCCATTCATTTATTTACCTAAATGTTATTAATTATAATAAATATATTATACTTAATTATTAATATTATAATGAATACAATTTGTTACAGCATTTTTGAAAAATAAATTATCTCATATTTATTTAAATACTTTGATAAATATAATTTAAATATTGTCATGCCTAAAATCCCAATAGTAGTTGATAATGTTGTAGATGATTCGAATATTTGTTTCAAACATCGAATTAAGACTAATGTATAGCACTCTCAATGTAGATTTTCAAAATTAATCATCCTATACCAAGAGATAATCTTAGATCCTAGGAATTTCTATCCAGTATTCGAGATTTTCGAATAATTGATCATAGATATTCAAAAGTATTGAACACTGTATTTAAATTTAAATGACATAAGGCTATTAATAAGTCATACTACATAATTATAAGACAAGGCTATATAATTAGTTATAACTCAAATTACATTAATTATTTAATTAAATCCAGATCAAATATATTTATATCCAATAGCGTGAATATATTCATATATATATCGTCATTAATATTATCCTATATAATAGTATCATGTATAATATTATCCTATATATATAATATTATCATATATATTATATATCATATATCATGCTGTATACTAACCATTTTAATTGTATCTTATAAGATATATAATCAAGAATAAAACAGAATATATAATAGAGTTTATAGCAGTATAAATACGTTTGAAAATATGTGAATTTGAGTTTAGTGAATGTATAGGTTAATTAAATATATATTATGGATTACTTATATAAGTAATTTTATTTCTATATTTACTATATACAGTAAAATAGAAATAAAATCCTATAGGATCAGAATGTGTGTAAGATTGTTCAATTAAAATGGAGAATTTTATTCCATGTGAAATTGGCTGCATTGGATTATGATTTATATCTTCTTGAAAGCCTTAATTCTCATGTCGTCACACTGTTAAATAAAGTATATAGTATATACCATGGGCAGTGCTTTCTATATTATAGTATATTATATACTATATATTACTGAATATTAAACACTGAATAAAGATATTGATATTTACTTTTTTTTATTTTGACCATTAGTTATTAAATTATAATAACCATTGGTATAGCAAGCATAACCTTGCAATAGGTATATTGGGTTATGGGTTTATATATACCACATCATGGTTTGGTATTCAGTAGTCGTATACAGTATATATATATATATATATATATATATATATATATATATATATATATATCCACGGAAATATCTACGGAAACATTCTTGGCAGAATGTATAATAGATAATATATGTGTTATATGTTACGTTATTTATAATAGTATATATACTATAGTAATATATATAACATAGAGTGTGTGTTACATATTAAATTACATATTATAATATAGATTATACTATATTAGATATTATAATACAAGTGCATACAAAACATATGTAATAATATAAATAATACAAACTGCTTCGTCTATCGAGAATACCTCACATATGTGTAGATATAGGCTATAACTAATATATGGTTATGGGGACGATTTCAAAATGTTCGATAATCAACGAGCTGTGTTTACTAATACAAAGCAACTTCATTAAACGATTATAATGTTATTAATTATTGTTATTAATCGGTTAAAATACGGTATAGTTTGAAAATACAAAATCTGGTTTTTTTTCTCCGCATCTTCAGTAAATCCTTGTAGCGATAATATCGATAGTCGCGATCAATCGACCATGACGGATTGTACTAGGCCACGCCCACGTACCGTCTAGTAGCACATACTCCCGGAATACATCATACTATTCTATAGGCGAACTCCGTTCCTAGATGATCTAAAGAAGTATATTAAAAATATACGTAAGCAGCGATAAAAGCTAGCTAAATAAAAATCTATATTTAATAATATTATCCGATAACTTACTATTAGGACAAATAGAGAGAAAGGGATTAACCAGAATATACTAAGAGGTTAGGTCAGCATCGATTGCTCAATTTATTTATCGGTATTTGGTCATCGAGTTATATAACACCTCTTAAAATTTTCATCATCAATAGTTGTAATATTTATTACATATATTAGAATCTAGATATGAATTCAAGATAAATATTAATATATATATATATATATATATATATATATATATATATATATATATATATATAAATGTATGTATACATATTTTCATTTCATTATGTGTAGTGGAACTGACGACGACAATAGTGGGCATTTTTGTTAAGATTGTAGCAGTTTCAATTGTAGTTATTATGGTGGAGGTAATGGGTATGCTGATAGTGGTGGTAGTGGCCATTATTGTGGTAGTAGTGGTAGTAGTAGTGCTAGTGGTAGTGGTGGTATTGGCGGGAGTGGTGGTGTCGATGGTGGTAATTGTGGCAGTGGTAATGGTGGTGGTATTGGTGGTGGTAGTTGTGGTAGTATTGGTGGTGGTATTGGTGGTGGTAGTTGTGGTGGTAAGGGTTGGTTTAAAATCACATGATGAGGACATGTACAAATGCATTTATATATGTAAGGTGTAGATTTCAATGTGTATAGTTCAAGGTGTAGAGTTTATATTGTAGAGTTCAATATGTAGAGTTCAAGGTGTAGAGTTTATATTGTAGAGTTTATATTGTAGAGTTCAATATGTAGAGTTCAAGGTGTAGAGTTCAATGTGTATAGTTCAAGGTGTAGAGTTTATATTGTAGAGTTAAATGTGTAGAGTTTATATTGTAGAGTTCAAGGTGTAGAGTTTATATTGTATATTTCAAGGTGTAGAGTTTATATTGTAGAGTTAAAGGTGTAGAGTTAAAGGTGCTGAGTTCAAGATATAGAGTTCAATGTGTAGAGTTTAAGATATGGAGTACAATATGTAGAGTACACAGCATACATTACACCAAACCCTAGTACACATAGGTGGCGCTTGTCTGTCAGTGTAGCGGAGTAACGGCATTGCCCTACTCCTGATCCATTGCCCTACTCCAGGACCATTGCCCTACTCCAGATACATTGCCCTACTCCAGGTATATTTCCTACTCCAGGTCCATTGCCCTACTCCAGGTCCATTGCCCTACTCCAGGTATATTCCCTACTCCAGATACATTGCCCTACTCCAGGACCATTGCCTTACCCTAGGTCCATTGCCCTACTTCAAGTCTATTCCCTACTCTAGGTCCATTACCCTACTCCAGGTCCATTTCCCTACTCCAAGTATATTCCCTACTCTAGGTCCATTGCCCTACTCTAGGTCCATTACCCTACTCCAGGTACATTGCCCTACTCCAAGTCTATTCCCTACTCTAGGTCCATTACCCTACTCTAGGTCCATTGCCCTACTCCAGGACCATTGCCCTACTCGAGATCTATTGCACTACTCCAAGTATATTCCCTACTATAGGTCCATTGTCCTACTCTAGGTTCATTACCCTACTCTAGGTCCATTGCCCTACTCCAAGTCTATTACCTACTCTAGGTCCATTACCCTACTCTAGGTCCATTGCCCTACTCCAGGACCATTGCCCTACTCCAGATCCATTGCACTACTCCAAGTCTATTCCCTACTCTAGGTCCATTACCCTACTCCAGGACCATTGCCCTACTCCAAGTATATTCCCTACTCTAGGTCCATTGCCCTACTCTAGGTCCATTACCCTACTCCAGGTCCATTGCCCTACTCTAGGTCCATTACCCTACTCTAGGACCATTGCCCTACTCCAAGTATATTCCCTACTCTAGGTCCATTGCCCTACTCTAGGTCCATTGCCCTACTCTAGGTCCATTACCCTACTCCAGGTCCATTGCCCTACTCCAAGTCTATTCCCTACTCCAAGTCTATTCCCTACTCTAGGTCCATTGCCCTACTCTAGGTCCATTGCCCTACTCCAAGTATATTCCCTACTCTAGGTCCATTGCCCTACTCTAGGTCCATTGCCCTACTCTAGGTCCATTACCCTACTCCAGGTCCATTGCCCTACTCCAAGTCTATTCCCTACTCCAAGTCTATTCCCTACTCTAGGTCCATTGCCCTACTCTAGGTCCATTGCCCTACTCCAAGTATATTCCCTACTCTAGGTCCATTGCCCTACTCTAGGTCCATTACCCTACTCTAGGTCCATTGCCCTACTCTAGGTCCATTACCCTACTCTAGGATCATTACCATACTCTAGGTCCATTACCCTACTCTAGGTCCATTGCCCTACTCCAGGTATATTCCCTACTCTAGGTCCATTACCCTACTCTAGGTCCATTACCCTACTCTAGGTCCATTACCCTACTCTAGGTCCATTGCCCTACTCTAGGTCCATTACCCTACTCTAGGATCATTACCATACTCTAGGTCCATTACCCTACTCTAGGTCCATTGCCCTACTCCAGGTCCATTGCCCTACTCCAAGTCTATTCCCTACTCTAGGTCCATTCCCTACTCTAGGTCCATTACCCAGGATGTTCTTGACTATGGAGTTCATACGAATGCCTGGTTTGCTGCCGGCTTTACCGTTAATCTACCTTCTGCTGTTGGTGGTCACTATGACGTCACGCATCCACTGTTCAGCCGTGTTCTCATTAGTCGACGGCGCATACGTGGTGGCCGAAGGAGAGCAGTTCGCCGTAACGGTCAAGAAGGCCGGAGTCGCGGCGAGTACGGTGAATGTCGTGGTGCAGGTAGGTGTTTGGTAATGGGTCCGGTGTTCAGTTAGTAGTAGGGGTCGAAGGTCGGCGGGGGTGTGCCGCGGTTACACTAACGTACTGATTATACTACAGTTAGTTATGCCGGTTAGTAGTCGGAGATTATATAACAGGGTATAGCGGCATATGCCTATATATGTGAAATATCGTATTAACAGAAGTCTATATACTGACCATTAGCAGCATTTAGTATATACAGTTGACCAATATACATTATGCAATGCTACGATAAGCAATGCGTGGAAGTACCTACTAACATGTGTTTATATATTTTCAAATTATGCGATATCGCTGATTAGTAACTTCTAAAGTATCTACGATATTTTTGATCGCCGATATATAATAATGTACAGTGTACATTGTACACTGTATAGTGTACAGTTAATACGGTGTATACAATGACCTATATGTCCAACTATCTAATTAATGGGAAGTAGTAGTATCACTAAGCCCACCATTAGAGCTAAACAAAGCTAACGAAGTGATGTCATTACCATATAAGGTGTTCAATATCTAAATAAATCTATATTTTCGATATCAAAGTAAATCTAATTTTAATATTTTATAAGTATTTCTATTATTTCATATACATTATTAATATTATTAGATAGAAAATTATTAACATCACTTGATATAAAATATGACATTATCTGCACATAATACTGGTATGATGTGTTCGTTATAACGGTTTATATCACGTGGGAAGACTGCCCTCGAGATGATATATCTCGTTTGCGGTTGTACTCCTTTAATTCATGAACATAAGGCTCGCCGTGAATAATAAAGTAGTCGAAATGGCCGTCACGCTCCGGTGATTTGCTAGATGTTTCCCGATATCTTATCCCTTTTTTGATAGATGTACAGAAACACGAAATTGATATGTGTCTGTATGAATAAAAAAGTATATATATATAAAAAAGTATATATATATATATATATATATACATATGTATATATTCATTTAGTGTGATGATTTAATAAGCAAAAAAATAAGTAAAATACTCACTCGGAGATAAATGAGATAAATAACAATGATGGAGATACAAGAGAACTACAATCTCATTGGGAAACTTAATGATATCATCTTAATTATATTAACCCATTTGTATATTGTATATTATACATTGTATATTCTCTATTGTACATTATCTATTGTATATATTATATTCGTGAAATGTATTGCGTAATTTCATTTATTAAAATTGTTCCCACCACATGATATTATTACTAGCCTATGTGGACAACATTAACAATAGCTCTTTTATCATCGCATATAACAGTATAATAATGTTTAGTAGTTAATACCAAAGCCCCCCCCCCCCATATCTTCAAGGATACGAGTATCTTTATTAATAGGGAGATATGTATTGAAACATATATGTATCAACCATAAACATATGTGTGTCATTTGTATCGTATTTATACCGTACACTGTACATTGTACACTGTACATTTTATAGTGTACATTGTACAGTGCACTGGGAAAGTATTCAACTCATTGTACATTCTCTTATATAGATCATTGTTTCCGATGGAACCGGAAGCGGCGACTTTATCGGAACTAGTCAACCGCAAGTATTTCCGGCGGGAAACTTAGATATACAGAAATCGGTTACACACTTTACCCCTCCCACCTCATCCCTTCCAACTCCATCCATAACCTACATCCATCTGATCCACCCTCCCCCTCCCCCATATATCCCCCCTCCCTCCCTTCTTTCCTACATACCTCTCTCTCCACCTCCCTACCTCCCTCACCCATATCTTCTCTATACCTCCCTCCCTCCCACCCTCCATACCTCCTCCCTACATACCTCCATCTCTCCCTCCCACCCTCCCTCCCTCCCTCCCTGCCCCTCCCCTTCCTACCTCCCTACATACCTCCCCCTCCACCTCCTTTCCTCCATCCCTCCCTCCCT
Source organism: Osedax frankpressi (assembly GCA_964035775.1). Classification (NCBI taxonomy): domain Eukaryota; kingdom Metazoa; phylum Annelida; class Polychaeta; order Sabellida; family Siboglinidae; genus Osedax; species Osedax frankpressi. Next base: position 2,104,156 of record OZ038312.1, on the reverse strand, counting down.
ACATTCCTCCCTACACACCACCATATCCACCCCTACCTACATCCCTACCCCTATACTCCCTCCTTCCCTCCTCATCCCTCCCCTATCCCTCACTCCCTCCCCTATCTCTCACTCCCTCCCTACCTTCCTCCCTACATACCTCCCTCTCCACCTTCCTCCATCCATACCTTCCCCACTACCCCTCCTCTTCATACCTCCCTACATACCTCCCCCTCCCCTCCTTTCCTCCCTCCCTCCCTCCCTCCCTCCCTCCCTCCCTCCCTCCCCCTACCTTCCTCCCTACATACCACCATCTCCATCCCTCACTACATCCCAACCCTTCCCCTTCCTCCCTCCCTACCTTCCTCCCTACATACCTCCCTCGCCACCTCCCTCCATCCCTCCCTTCCTCCCTACATCCCTACCCCTCCCCCTTCCTCCCTCACACATACCCTTCTCCCGTCCCCTCCATCTCCTTCCCTCCCCGCCCTAACTTCCTCCCTACCTCTCCCCCTTCCTCCCTCCCTTCATCCCTCTCACATACCCTTCTCCCTACCTCTCACCCTCCCTAAATTCACCTCTCCCTCCTTCTCACCCTAACGATATATCTATTGTACTTCTACAGGTGACCTTCACAGTACACGATGACATCGTTCCCGAAGCAGATGAGAGATTTGTAATACGTCTACGCGTTACTAATGGAGACGGTATTGTTTTAGATACCGGCGATACTGCTATCGTGACTATCGTGGCCAACGATAATGCATTCGGAACTTTCTCTTTTAATTCGGTCGGTATTCCATCCGATATGGTGATATTACGCAGAATATATAATATGTAATATATAATAACATGCATTAATATATAATTAAATATATTTATATATAATTAATATAATTAATATATTTATATTAATAAAATAAAATTATTAAATGTATTCAATTTAATTTTTTTTCCATATTATTATAAAATACTATTTATCTATATTTTATATTTATTAGAAAATTATTGATCTTGTAAATTCGAAATTCAAATAAATTTGAAATTTTTAATTTTGAACTATTATCCTTTATGTATTTTATCTAGATTATAATAATCCACAATATTCCACGAAATAAGATATTCGTTATCTTTAAAAATAACATTATTATCTATAATATTAATATAAAAATATTTATTAGTTATATAATTATTATGACAACATGTTCAATGTATTTTACATATTACAGTATTCTCACATTGTATGATATTATTATTATAATAATAAGTATATATATATATTGATAATAATATATGTGTAAAACGTTACATAATGCATTATGCTATATCTTAAATTGATAATTATTTTAGTTAGAATTTGGAAAATTTTCAAATGAAAATATATATAAATAATATATATTCATAAGTTTTATATTATATACAATATATCATTTAATAATGGATTACATTATTAGATTTCACAATGTTACTTATAATGTAAAGTATTCATTAGATTATTCCTAACTTCTAATGTATCACAATTAAATGTAAATAAACATGGTTGTAATAAGTCCCACTATAATCCATTACACAGTTACAGACCGTTGAGGTTTCCGAGCTACAATTCGATCAGCAGTTCAGTATCGATATAAAACGTTCGGGCGGTACCTTCTCCGACATAGTTGTCACTTTTGCAGTATCCGGGCCCGATGACAATGTCGATGATGTCACCGACATATCCCCGAGCCTTGGTCACGTGACATTTGCAGCCGGTCAAACAACACGACCTCTACGACTTTTTGTTGTTGACGATCAGGTAGTAATAGTTGGTCCAAGAATTGCAAATGTCTACTGATAGAAATGTTATAACTAATTACATGTTCCGATAGTTGTAAGCTTTTTACATTTATACAAATATATCTATAATTCTAAGATATTTTATGGGGAGCAAACATCACATCTACAGGAAATATCAGAATTTGTTTGCACTTTTAACGATGTTTTCTCTCCCGTAGGTGGCCGAGAACGACGAAAGGTTCACAGTTCGGCTAACAAGCGTCACCGGCGGCGTTACCGTGGCAACGGGAGTCGACACGTTGCGCCCCCAGCTCAACGCAAGTCGCTCGCGTCTCCAAGTCATTATTGGCGCCAACGACGCCCCCGTTGGCTTCGATAAGGTTCTTTTGATACTCTTCCCTACACCATTGCTCTACACGCTTCCCTCTCCATCTCATAGCGATATTGTTCCATTGATTATAGTAGATATTCCGTAGCAAAATGTTCTGAAACCATATTGATACTTTATTATGTCTATCGTTATTAATTAGTATAGCAACATTTCCAGACCATTTCCTACGATCACAATATTATTTAATTTCGCATTTTATTGATTAATTTCATTGATCCTTAAATACGTGAGATAAAAACATTATTATTATTTTGTGGTGATATTTTGCTGACATCAAAATATTAGTTTTTTATCTTTCTTTTATCTATTTCTCATTGCAAAAATAAATTTCAATTCCACGTATAATTTATTAGGTGCAGAATTAAAGCTAGAATTTAAATTCTTAATTTAAAAATACATTTAACCACGATTACCTCAGCCCTTACCTCTTACTTACTGTAGCGAGAATACCATGTGAAGGAGACTCTGGTCAGTCAGACTATACAGGTTGCCCTACTACGAGGTCTAATATCCACTCCTACCGGTTACACGCGACTGGGTCCGGCTTCATCTGTGCTGACCGCCAGCTACACAATACGTCCATTAACTGCTACACCAAAGGTGGATTTCGATTCAAAGAATGGAAGGTAAGATCTTCACTTTAAGTGAAGGTAAGATCTTTAAGTGAAGGTAAGATCTTCACTTTAAGTGAAGGTAAGATCTTTTAGTGAAGGTAAGATCTTCACTTTAAGTGAAGTTAATTTCTCAACTTTATTAGATTTTTGTTCCATCATTTTAGTTTAAAAATATTATAATTAACAGGTTTTTAAAATTTTGAAATTATTATTTTTTAAATTATGATAAAGTGTTATGACTTTATTACATCTTAGCTGGACTATAAATTAATGTATCTAACTGTGCGATATGAATCTTTAGTATCGCTTTTGGACCTGGATTAACTAGAGCAGAGTTTTCATTGAGGATACTTCCGGATTCTTTTCCGGAAATCGACGAATCATTTATGGTAATTTTGTAGTGAAAGAATTAATTGTTTATTAATAAAATTTGTATTAATAATTAATTTATATTTTATAGATCATGATTAATATTATATAACATACTATTAAACTTAATATTGAAACTTAATTTTAGACATTGTCGGAATTCATAATTAATCATTTTTATTAATTATAATTATATATTACTTTTATTACAGTAAAATAATAACTTACGTTAATATACTTTCTAGATATACAATCTAAAATTAATTTTGCCCTAGCTAGTGAAATGTGTTAATTTAAATATGTTAATTTGTTAATTCAAACAAAAACTAAATAAATCTATTCAAGAGAAAATTGTTTTCACAAATAAAATACTCGCGAAGTAGATAATAATATTTCTAGAAATAGGTCTAATAGAAATAGGTTTAATAGAAATAGGTCTAATAGAAATAGGTCTAATAGAAATAGGTCTAATAGAAATAGGTTTAATAGAAATAGGTCTAATAGAAATAGGTCTAATAGAAATAGGTCTAATAGAAATAGGTCTAATAGAAATAGATCTAATAGAAATAGGTCTAATAACAGTTTATCTACCAATGACTACTGCATATGCGTCACATTCGACATCAGATTGATTTGACGAGTATCAACGGAGATGGAATTATCGACGGAATGATGAATTCGACGCGAGTGATTATTGCCGCAAATGACGACTATCACGGTGTGTTCTCTCTTGTCGGTGAAACTGCGATCATTGTAGACGAGGACTCAATTTCGAAGGTTCTATTGTGCATTCGTAGTGGTCAGAACAACTGGTCAAGTTTTTAATATTTATGTTAATATATTTTAAACTTTATTATTAGATATGAAAACTAAAATGACTGTGTGGATTAGTTTGGTAGTTTTTCTTATTTGTGCCATTGTTTCTTAGATGTTCTCTATTGTTATGTTCTATTGTACTATTGTTTCTTAGATGTTCTCTATTGTTATGTTCTATTGTAATATTGTTTGGCTCTTTGCAGGTTTCATTCACAATAATCCGAGAAGGTGGTCACTATGGTAACGTCTCTCTATTGTGGTCGGTCAGTCGTGAAGATGTGAACAATGAAGATCCTGTAACTGATGACATAATTCCTACTAATGGTTTGTTTTATCTAAACCACCCTAAACCTATTTCTAATCGACTGATAAACTAATATTTATAAAATAAGTTGTTTGTAGTCAAATTTGACATTTTCCTTAAAATTGAATATGATTTAATTTGTTTTAAAATTAAAACAATGCCCAAAGTAATTTTATTAATTTGTATTACGATTTATGTTTCACATTTTATTTAATCGCTAAGGTAACTGCATCTTTTTATCATTTTCACCGAAGACATTACATCCTTTAGGGGAGGTGACATTCCTCAACACGGAAACAACGAAGTCAGTTTTATTAACAATTATAAACGATAGCTTATCGGAGCCTACTGAAACATTTACCCTCGTCATCGATGGAGTGACAGGTTAGTACGACTTTCTGAATGTCCTTCTATTTACTGCTGCCTCGATACACTCTCACCTCCTCTTTAAACTTGCTTACACACTAACTTGCACACACCTTCACATTCATAGACATACAGACACACAAACATTCACACACACATTCACACACACACACACACACACACACTCACACACACACACTTACACACACCTTCACATTCATAGACATACAGACACACACACATTCACACACACGCACACACATACACTCACACACACACACACACATTCACACACACGCACACACACTCACACACACACACACACACACTCACACACACACACACTCAAATATCATATTCAAATGGCATTATAAAGTTATATTTATAATAACGATGTAATTAAATCATTAGAGAATGGTGTTTGCACCAATGTATTCCCATCTATTTTGTAGTCCATCCAATTGTTCATTAGCTGCAAATTAATCTATTTAGGTTAAATATAGAATTTAGGTTAAATATAGAATTTAGGTTAAATATAGAATTTAGGTTAAATATAGAATTCAGTATTTAGGTTAAATATAGAATTCAGTATTTGTGTTAAATTAAATTTCACATTCTATCTATCATACAAAATCCAAAGCAACACAATTACAATAATTTTGATACACTTTAATAAACTAGGAGGAGCTCGTCTATCAGACGTAAATACTAATCTTCCACTGATCATAGAAGATAGTGATATGGCACATGGAGAATTGTACTGGAATGATGATATCACCATAGATCCCGTTAGTGGATTCCAGTTTTCTTATTCTTAATATTTGTTTTTTTATATATTTGCATTGTATTTTATTGTATTCAGATCTGGGTAAAAAAACTGATAATTTCTATTTATACTATTAAACAACAAAGTATGAGATGACAAATAAATTAATATATAAATGAAATATTGCATGATTATTTTTAAAATCAATAGCTAGATAAAAACAAAAACTAAAATATAAAATTCTCGATAGTGAATTGTAATTGAATGGAGAAAACATGGAAATAAATGTGAAAATAAATTGTAGAAAGTAATGAAAGTAATGATATGTATAAGTAATGATATATAAATAATTAAATAGTTATATATTTTTTAGAGAATTCAAAAAATATATCTTATATTTTTTATTAAAAGTATAAAATTTTAATTCAGAATATACAATTTTATTAAAAATGCAATAAAAAAATAAAAGTGTTAAAATATAAAAAGGATTTAAAAAATAATTTAATAATTTATAAACAAATAATTTTAAATGTGCTAAAGATTTAAAGTGATAAAAAGTATAAAATTTGGTCAAATGTGTAAAATAATTATAAAATGTAAAAATATAGTTAAAAATTTTTGTTTAAATATAAATTATAAATACATTGATAGTAGATTATTCTAATTTTGTGTTCTAAATTCTTTAATTACTAAAAGTTTTTACAGTATTATCTAGCTTATACCATGATAATGGTCCAATTGTAACTTATATTGTAATATTGTAACTTAATATTGTAATAATTTAGTCCGAGGACTTAAATAAAATATTTATTGTATCAAACGAAGATTTTTAAGCTGTATTCTTATCGATGTATCTATTTTTTCCATTTCACTCCCACGATTGCAGAATCAATCTCCGCGTAAACTGATGCTTCCTGTAGGAAGACGGGGTGGTACTGCTGGAGTTCTCCAGGTAACTGTGAATATTTCATACACGCTACATGCTGTAGATTACACCTCAGGTAAGCGGGAATAAGTAACCACATATTATAAATAATATTATTGAATATTAGTAAATTAACATGTTTACCAATATACTATTTACCAATTGTGATTATATTTTAATTTATTTGATTTTTTATGAAAAATATATATAGTTTTATTTATTCTCCATGAAAGTCTTTCCAAAACAATATCTATAACATAACTTATTGGTTTTTAAAGTTTTTAAAAGTCCATGCATTAATTACTGTAATCTATAATATGTTAATATTTATGTATTGTATCGATAACGTAGATTTTGGAAGATTAAAATATATAATTTAGTTCCATCGTATTTTAATTAAATCATATTGAAATTGACACATATGCGATGACTAATTGACCATTATCTATACGCAGATGTATTAATTGGACCTTCTTTGGTAAGTTTTGCATACCCAGAACAGACATCTACATCTGAATACGAAGTCAGTATTCGTGATGCTGCTTTTCTTTACGTCGATGCAATATTTAGCGTCGAAATCATCCACGTCAGTCTTGTATCAGGTATTGCCTCTGGTGTGTGAGTGTGTGTGTTGGTGTGTGTGAGTGTATGTGAGTGTGTGGGTGTGAGTGTGTGTGTGTGTGTGTGAGTGTGTATGTGTGTGTGGGTGTGAGTGAGTGTGAATGTGGGTGTATGTAAGTGTGGGTGGGTGAGTGAGTGTGTGGGTGTGTGTGAGTGGGTGTGTGTGTGTGTGTGAGTGTGAGTGAGTGTGAGTGTGGGTGTGGGTGTGTGAGTGTGAGTGTGTGATAGTGTGGGTGTGTCCGTGTGTGTGTGTGAGTGTGTATGTGTGAGGGTGTGTGAGTGTGTGTGTAGGTTTAGGGGTGGGTGGGTGGGTGTGTGAGTGTGTGTGTACGTGGGTGTGGGTGTGGGAGTGTGTGTGGGAGTTAGTGTGAGAATGAGTGTGGGTGTATGTTAGGTATGTGTGTGAGTGGGTGAGTGTGTGTGGGTGCGTGTGAGTGTGTGTGTAGGTTTAGGAGTGGGTAGGTGGGTGGGTGTGTGAGTGTGTGAGTGTGTGTGTGTACGTGGGTGTGGGTGTGGGAGTGTGTGTGGGAGTGAGTGTGAGAATGAGTGTGGGTGTGTGTTAGGTATGTGTGTGAGTGGGTGAGTCTGTGTGTGTGGGTGTGTGTGAGTGTGTGTGTAGGTTTAGGGGTGGGTAGGTGGGGGTGTGTGTGTGGGTATGTTTATGTATGTGGGTATGTGTGGGTGTGTATGGGTGTGTGTGTGTGTGTGTGTGTGCATGGGTGTAGGTGTGAGTGTGTGTGTGCTTGTGTGTGTGGGTGTGCACGTGTGTGTGGGTGTGTATGTGCTTGTGTGTGGGTGTGTGTGCTTGTGTGTGTGCGCGTCTGCGTTCGTTTGTGTATGTGAGTGTGTATGTCTATATTATAAAAACTTATCTAATTACCATATCCCCCGTAAACCTATTTATCATACCCCCTTCTCTCCCCCATCTTAACCTCCTCTATACGGAATACTCCTCCTGTAGCCTTATCTATGCAAGCCTTCCTCTCTGCACCTATTCGTCCCTCCCCCGTTCAGGTAATCTGATTGGTCCATTCAATACGCCTCGCATCTCTGACCATTCGACCGCTGTGGTCATCGTCACAGCTAGTGTCGCTAATGGTGTGGTCGGTTTTTCATCTGCAGGTGGCGCTACCGTTTTAACTGTTGATGAACCCGACGGACGCACGTCACTCACCAATAGGGTTTGGGTTTGGGTTTGGACAATAGGGTTTGGGTTTGGGTTTGGGTTTGGACAATAGGGTTTGGACAATAGGGTTTGGGTTTGGGTTTGGGTTTGGACAATAGGGTTTGGACAATAGGGTTTGGGTTTGGGTTTGGACAATAGGGTTCGGGTTTGGGTTTGGACAATAGGGTTTGGGTTTGGGTTTTGACAATAGGGTTTGGACAATAGGGTTTGGGTTTGGGTTTGGACAATAGGGTTCGGGTTTGGGTTTGGACAATAGGGTTTGGGTTTGGGTTTGGACAATAGGGTTTGGGTTTGGGTTTGGACAATAGGGTTTGGACAATAGGGTTTGGGTTTGGGTTTGGACAATAGGGTTCGGGTTTGGGTTTTGACAATAGGGTTTGGACAATAGGGTTTGGGTTTGGACAATAGGGTTTGGGTTTGGGTTTTGACAATAGGGTTTGGACAATAGGGTTTGGGTTTGGGTTTGGACAATAGGGTTCGGGTTTGGGTTTGGACAATAGGGTTTGGGTTTGGGTTTTGACAATAGGGTTTGGACAATAGGGTTTGGGTTTGGGTTTGGACAATAGGGTTCGGGTTTGGGTTTGGACAATAGGGTTTGGGTTTGGGTTTGGACAATAGGGTTTGGGTTTGGGTTTGGACAATAGGGTTTGGACAATAGAGTTTGGGTTTGGGTTTGGACAATAGGGTTCGGGTTTGGGTTTTGACAATAGGGTTTGGACAATAGGGTTTGGGTTTGGACAATAGGGTTTGGGTTTGGGTTTTGACAATAGGGTTTGGACAATAGGGTTTGGGTTTGGGTTTGGACAATAGGGTTCGGGTTTGGGTTTGGACAATAGGGTTTGGGTTTGGGTTTGGACAATAGGGTTTGGACAATAGGGTTTGGGTTTGGGTTTGGACAATAGGGTTCGGGTTTGGGTTTGGACAATAGGGTTTGGGTTTGGGTTTGGACAATAGGGTTTGGACAATAGGGTTTGGGTTTGGGTTTGGACAATAGGGTTCGGGTTTGGGTTTGGACAATAGGGTTTGGGTTTGGGTTTTGACAATAGGGTTTGGACAATAGGGTTTGGGTTTGGGTTTGGACAATAGGGTTCGGGTTTGGGTTTGGACAATAGGGTTTGGGTTTGGGTTTTGACAATAGGGTTTGGACAATAGGGTTTGGGTTTGGGTTTGGACAATAGGGTTCGGGTTTGGGTTTGGACAATAGGGTTTGGGTTTGGGTTTGGACAATAGGGTTTGGACAATAGGGTTTGGGTTTGGGTTTGGACAATAGGGTTCGGGTTTGGGTTTGGACAATAGGGTTTGGGTTTGGGTTTGGACAATAGGGTTTGGACAATAGGGTTTGGACAATAGGGTTTGGGTTTGGGTTTGGACAATAGGGTTCGGGTTTGGGTTTGGACAATAGGGTTTGGGTTTGGGTTTTGACAATAGGGTTTGGACAATAGGGTTTGGGTTTGGGTTTGGACAATAGGGTTCGGGTTTGGGTTTGGACAATAGGGTTTGGGTTTGGGTTTGGACAATAGGGTTTGGACAATAGGGTTTGGGTTTGGGTTTGGACAATAGGGTTCGGGTTTGGGTTTGGACAATAGGGTTTGGGTTTGGGTTTGGACAATAGGGTTTGGGTTTGGGTTTGGACAATAGGGTTTGGGTTTGGGTTTGGACAATAGGGTTCGGGTTTGGGTTTGGACAATAGGGTTCGGGTTTGGGTTTGGACAATAGGGTTTGGGTTTGGACAATAGGGTCTGGGTTTGGGTTTGGACAATAGGGTTTGGGTTTGGACAATAGAGTTTGGGTTTGGGTACGCCTCCGTCGATGACTCCCATAAAGGATCCTGCACATGGTCCTTTACGGACTCTACAGAACCATTTTTATGGGTTTTTATCCTAGAATACAAATATTGTAATTCCATGTTTTTAGGTTATTTGGATAATATTTCGTTAAAATCTCTCAGATTTTACATTTTTTAAATTAGGCACATTATTAAATTGAGCCCTAGTGACTCCACCCCAGTAGACCCACCCCAGTAGACCCACCATAGTAGCTCCACCCCAGTTAACCCACTCTAGTGACTCCACCCCATTAGACCCACCCTATTAGCTCCACCCCAGTAGACCCACCCCAGTAGACCCACCCTAGTAGCTCCACCCCAGTTAACCCACCCTAGTAGACCCACCCCAGTAGACCCACCCCAGTAGACCCACCCTAGTAGCTCCACCCCAGTAGCCCTACCCTAGTAGCTCCACCCCAGTAGACCCACCCCAGTAGACCCACCCCAGTAGCCCTACCCTAGTAGCTCCACCCCAGTTAACCCACCCCAGTGACTCCACCCCAGTAGACCCACACTAGTGGCTCCACCCCAGTAGACCCACACTAGTGGCTCCACCCCAGTAGACCCACCCCAGTAGACCCACCCTAGTAGCTCCACCCCAGTAGACCCACCCCAGTAGATCCACCCCAGTAGACCCACACTAGTAGCTCCACCCCAGTAGCCCTACCCTAGTAGCTCCACCCCAGTAGACCCAACCCAGTAGCTCCACCCCAGTAGCTCCACCCCAGTAGCCCTACCCTAGTAGCTCCACCCCAGTAGACCCACCCCAGTAGCTCCACCCCAGTAGCTCCACCCCAGTAGACCCACCCCAGTAGACCCACCCTAGTAGCTCCACCCCAGTAGACCCACCCCAGTAGACCCACCCCAGTAGACCCACCCCAGTAGACCCACCCTAGTAGCTCCACCCCAGTAGCCCTACCCTAGTAGCTCCACCCCAGTAGACCCACCCCAGTAGACCTACCCTATTAGCTACACCCCAGTAGACCCACCCTAGTAGACCCACCCTATTAGCTCCACCCCAGTAGCCCTACCCCATTAGACCCACCCTTTGTCAAATAATTACTTCATTTGTTCATTTCCAGTATTTCGTGTGTCGAATCAATGGTGGAACCAGCGGGTAATTGTGAGAATTATTGTTATTTATTGAATATGTCGTTAGTTTTAAGGGCAAATCTAACATTGCACCGGTAATATGAATTAATTACAATACGCCATTCGCCAGGTGGCGCTATCTTTGAAACGTGATGGCACTAACGGAGATGTCATGGTCTACTGGTCACTGGTTGCAGTTTTCACATCCGATGTTTCATCTCCTTTCACTGCTTCAGATGCGTCTCCATCTTCCGGCATCGTGCCAATCGGATCCGGTGAGTGTGAATTTCTGCGACTGGCTATAAAATCATACAGAACAATAGAACTTTAGCCGTATTATATAATAATACCATTGTACTACGACAGGCGAATCAAGCGCCGAAATAGTTTTCAACATTTTGTCCGATACTTTGCCTGAAACTGATGAAACTTTTATTGTTCGTGTTTTTTGGTTAATGTAGTACCTTTACTAATAGCTGCCATTAAGTGTTTTGGAGTTATAGTTTTAAATTAACTGGTATTAAGACATTCCATAGTTGTACACTAAACAATGAATAGTAATCTATTAATGTTATTTTAGAATAATAAAATAAATTTTTTAATAATTGTACGATATTAATATTTAAGCTAACTTTACAAAAACGATTATTATCTGACTTTGATTGACAGGTGAACTTGACATCCATTGAACCGTCAACAACTCAACGCCTCCGATTGGGTGCAACCAGTTTAAAGGTCACAATTCGTGAAAATGACGATGCTGGAGGTGTTTTTCAATTCGACGCTCATTTCACTCGACCCAAGTACGTCGTTAAGGTAACCACACAAAGTTTAGTTTTCAAATTCCATCTAATAGGAAATGACTGAAGAATTGTTTATTTATTAAATATCGTATACAATAAATACATGTATAATATAAAGTATACTATACGATATAGAATATATTATACTATACGAATTAGAATAAATCAATATATTATAATATAATTAATTTTCCCTGATTGTCTTTATTATTTTCCATTTACTTGAATTCAACGAAGTAATTTCTTTTTAGTTGAAATTTCAAATATCTTTGTTACTTCGAAATTATTTTCCGTTCTATTGTTTACTTAATCTAGTTACATTAAATATATATCTAATCTACGGGATAATTTGGCCCAGTAATACCAATTATTAAAGCACGGTATCTATAGACCGGGACGCCGTTTTAGTGGAATATAGGCTGCTCGAGGTCACCGTAGTTCAACTGCCAATCAAAACGACTCTTTCATTAGTTGCATTGCGTTTAATTGTAAAGATGTTTTCTAAAACCACAAATATGATATTAACCAATAGGATATTGACCATTATGATATTGACCATTATGATATTGACCATAATGATATTGACCATTATGATATTGACCAATATGATATTGACCATTATAATATTGACCATTATGATATTGACCAATAGGATATTGACCATTATGATATTGACCATTATGATATTGACCAATATGATATTGACCATTATGATATTGACCATTATGATATTGACCAATATGATATTGACCAATATGATATTGACCATTATGATATTGACCATTATGATATTGACCAATAGGATATTGACCATTATGATATTGACCAATAGGATATTGACCAATAAGATATTGACCAATATGATATTGACCATTATGATATTGACCATTATGATATTAACTAATATGATATTGACCAATAGGATATTGACCAATATGATATTGACCATTATGATATTGACCATTATGATATTGACCAATAGGATATTGACCAATAAGATATTGACCAATATGATATTGACCATTATGATATTGACCATTATGATATTAACTAATATGATATTGACCATTATGATATTGACCAATAGGATATTGACCAATAGGATATTGACCAATATGATATTGACCATTATGATATTGACCATTATGATATTAACTAATATGATATTGACCATTATGATATTGACCAATAGGATATTGACCAATAGGATATTGAACAATATGATATTGACCATTATGATATTGACCATTATGATATTGACCATTATGATATTAACTAATATGATATTGACCATTATGATATTGACCAATAGGATATTGACCAATAGGATATTGAACAATATGATATTGACCATTATGATATTGACCATTATGATATTGACCATTATGATATTAACTAATATGATATTGACCATTATGATATTGACCAATAGGATATTGACCAATAGGATATTGACCAATAGGATATTGACCAATAGGATATTGACCAATAGGATATTGACCAATAGGATATTGACCATTATGATATTGACCAATATGATATTGACCAATAGGATATTGACCAATATGATATTGACCATTATGATATTGACCATTATGATATTGACCAATAGGATATTGACCAATAGGATATTGACCAATATGATATTGACCATTATGATATTGACCATTATGATATTGACCAATAGGATATTGACCAATAAGATATTGATCAATATGATATTGACCATTATGATATTGACCATTATGATATTAACTAATATGATATTGACCATTATGATATTGACCAATAGGATATTGACCAATAGGATATTGACCAATAGGATATTGACCAATATGATATTGACCATTATGATATTGACCAATATGATATTGACCATTATGATATTGACCATTATGATTTCCTGCAGGAGGAAGGTGAAGCAATTGAACTCTTTATTCGGCGAGATGGAGGATCTTTGGTACCGAGATCCGTTCGCTACTCAATTCTGCCGCTAGGGGGCGAGGAGTTTTATGGCGCGACCAATGAAATGCGTTTCGAGATCGGCGAAACTAACAAAACAGCCAACGTCCTCGCCAGGGGCGATGGCATACCAGAGGTTTAGTGTCAACGTGTTTAGTTGTCAAAGTCGGTGAAGTATTGATATCGGTAGGTTAGGGGTTAAAGGTTAATATCTACAAAAGTGAGCACATATGTCAAGTAAGGTGATGTAATGAGGCGATGTAATGAGGTGTAAGGGTCTCAAGATTAGGAATAGGGTTAAATTGTTAAGTTCAAGTGAGTCATGGGGTTTTAATATCTCGAGGTTAGAGGTTAAATTAGTAAAGTTGTAAAACCAATGATACTGAGGTCACATTATCTCTAAAGGAATTATAAGAAATTTCAATCTAGTTTTATCTTATTTAACATCAATTTTTACATTTTCTCTCTTCTAATTAGCACTCAAATAATAATTATCAATCTTTGTATAAGAAAAACTTTAATTTACGCACATTACCAAATCTTTATATTTCATATCTTTTATGAACTGCAAATATTTAAAGTTGGTTATTTCCTCCAAAAGTTGAATGAAACATTTCGACTTCAACTGTCAAGTTTTGCTACAATTGGAGGCAAGAAGTCTGCTGCCATCGGAGCTTTCGACAGCATTGAAATTGTAATTTTATCCAACGACGCTCCCTATGGACTATTTACATTCACCACTAATGCCACCTATACAGTCGGTATGTATACAGTGTGTGTGTGAGTGTGTGTGTATGTATGTGTGTGTGTGTGTGAGTGTATGTGTGTGTGTATGTGTGTGTGTGAGTGTGTGAGTGTGTGTGTGAGTGTGTGTGTGAGTGTGTGTGTGTATGTATGTGTGTGTGTGAGTGAGTGAGTTAGGGTAAGTATGTATATGTGAGTGTGTATGTGTGTGTGTGTGTGTGTATGTGTGTTTATATGTGTGTGAGTGAGTGAGTGAGTTAGGGTAAGTATGTATATGTGAGTGTGTATGTGTGTGTGTGTGTGTGTATGTGTGTTTATTTGTGTGTGTGAGTGAGTGAGTGAGTTAGGGTAAGTATGTATGTGTAAGTGTGTATGTGTGAGTGTGAGTGTTTGTGTGTGTGTATGTGTGTGAGTGTGAGTGTGAGTGTGTGTGTTTATGAAGAATTTAAAATTTTGCCCCTAGGATGTCAGATTTTGTTATTAGATCACTATATTTTATCTTGGTTTGAGTGGAGGGTAATTGTTGTTTATTGAAGGAAAATGTTACATTCCTTCTTAAGATATTGAATTTAAACTACAATTTAAGTTTTCAATTGTACAATTAGTTGTTGTATTTATATTTAGTTGAGAGTGTAAAACTTTACATCAGCCTTACAGATAATTCTAGTACTTCTCAGTTAAAAGTTAAGTATAATTATGTGAGTTTTATTATTCTATATTGTATCCCAAAATACTTTAGTTTGGTTTAGAGTAGAGTAGTCGAGTAGTGTGAGTATTATTGATGATATCCTAAGATATATAGTTAGTGAATAAAATCAATGTATTGTGTTTGTATACAATTGACTTTTGTTATCTATGTTATAATGTAAGATGAAATCAGGAGGAAATCAGGAAGTTTTCTTTAGATACAAATAAAGCCAATATTGGTCTATAATAATAAATAATAATCTTTAAGCTTTACTTTTTAGATAGAAGAATATTTCACTGATACAGTTAGAATAAATTGAAATTTCTTTTAAAAGTATTATATAATGTTTGGGATTTGCAATAATGGATATTCTTTTTACTTATTTTAAATGCTTCAGAGATTAATATTTGTGTGTGTGTTTATGTTTGTGGGTGTATATATGTTTGGATGTGGGTGTAAGAGTGTCAAATAAATATATCAGTTAATATCGACTTACGAAGAAAAGACCGCTTTAATTTCTAATTATATCTTTTCCTCAGAGGAGTCCACGAAAGATAACATTACTACTGCGGTGATCGCTGTACACCGCCGCCAGGGCTTATTTAGTCAGGTGACCGTTGACTGGTCGATTACGGAGTCCCTCGGAGGAGGTAGCGGAGCGACTGACCTCTCACCTTTATCCGGAACACTTTTCTTTGACCACGGTGTGAATTTAGTGAATATTGAAATCACGGTACTTGCGGATGATGTTAGTTCCAGAAATAGACTAAAGTTCTAATATCGGATTACTCTGTTTGCAATCTTTCCTATACCCGTCGAGTTAAAGTAGGCCGAAATTCTAAATAATGTACGCAATCTACGATTAGAAATCTACAACGTATTTAGAATGTTCCTAGAGATAATTGATTTTCTACGCATTTTCCATTCAGATTCCGGAACCAGACGAAATTTACAATTTGAAATTGGCGAATCCGACGAGCGGAGCCCAACTCTCCATTGAGGATAAGACGACGGTGTCAATTACAATTCTCAGCAACGATGACGCCATCTACTTCACAGGTAATTTATCGACGGTAGGGATGACAGTTTAGCTTTAAGTTGAACTTAATTCTACAGCAAATGACACTTATTTTTGTTGGTTGCCCTCTTATCTACCTACACCCCTTAATAAGCCCTATGCTACACCCCTTAATAAACCCTATGCTACACCCCTTAATAAGCCCTATGCTACACCCCTTAATAAACCCTATGCTACACCCCTTAATAAACCCTATGTTACACCCCTTAATAAACCCTATGTTACACCCCTTAATAAGCCCTATGATAAACGCCTTAATAAACCCTATGCTACACCCCTTAATAGGCCTATGATAAACGCCTTAATAAACCCTATGCTACACCCCTTAATAAACCCTATGCTACACCCCTAAATAAACCCTATGCTACACCCCTTAATAAACCCTATGCTACACCCCTTAATAAGCCCTATGCTACACCCCTTAATAAACCCTATGCAAAACCTCTTAATAAACCCTATGCTACACCCCTTAATAAACCCTATGCTAAACCCCTTAATAAACCCTATGCTACACCTCTTAATAAACCCTATTCTACGCCCCTTAATAAACCCTATGCTACACCTCTTAATAGACCCTATGCTAAACCCCTTAATAAACCCTATGCTACACCCCTTAATAAACCCTATGCCACACCCCTTAATAAACCCTATGCTAAACCCCTTAATACTTCTACTTCTCCCCTATACTAAGTTCTACACTATGCCATTTAATAACCACTACATTCAGCTCTTTAACAAACCCTCCCCTTCACCTCCACTAACCCCTCCCTTTCACCTCTACTAACTCCTCCCTTTCACCTCTACTAACCCCTCCCTTTCACCTCTACTAACTCCCCTCCCCCACCTCCACTACCCCTCCCCTACACCTCCACTACCCCTCCCCTTCACCTCTACTAACTCCTCCCCTTCACTTCTACTAACTCCTCCCCTACACCTCCACTAACCCCTCCCCTTCACCTCTACTAACTCCTCCCTTTCACCTCCACTAACTCCCCTCCTAGACCTCCACTAACCCCTCCCCTTCACCTCTACTAATTCCTCCCCTTCACCTCTACTAACTCCTCCCCTTCACTTCTACTAACTCCTACCCTACACCTCCACTAACCCCTCCCCTTCACCTCTACTAACTCCTCCCCTTCACTTCTACTAACTCCTCCCCTACACCTCCACTAACCCCTCCCCTTCACCTCTACTAACTCCTCCCCTTCACCTCTACTAACTCCTCCCCTACACCTCCACTAACCCCTCCCCTTCACTTCTACTAACCCCTCCCCTTCACCTCTACTAACTCCTCCCCTTCACCTCTACTAACTCCTCCCCTACATCTCCACTAACCCCTCCCCTACACCTCCACTAACCCCTCCCCTACACCTCTACTAACTCCTCCCTTTCATCTCTACTTACTCCCCTCCTAGACCTCCACTACTCCTCCCCTTCACTTCTACTAACTCCTCCCCTTCACTTCTACTAACTCCTCCCCTACACCTCCACTAACTCCTCCCCTTCACCTCTACTAACTCCTCCCCTTCACCTCTACTACCCCTCCCCTTCACCTCTACTAACCCCTCCCCTTCACCTCTACTAACTCCTCCCCTTCACCTCTACTAACTCCTCCCCTACACCTCCACTAACTCCTCCCCTTCACTTCTACTAACTCCTCCCCTTCACCTCTACTAACTCCTCCCCTTCACCTCTACTAACTCCTCCCCTACACCTCCACTAACTCCCATCCTTCACTTCCACTAACCCCTCCCCTACAGCTCTACTACCCCTCCCCTTCACCTCTACTAACTCCTCCCCTACACCTCCACTAACTCCTCCACTAACTCCCCTCCTACACCTCCACTACCTCTCCCCTACACCTCTACTAACTCCTCCCCTTCACTTCTACTAACACCTCCACTAACTCCTCCCCTTCACCTCCACTAACTCCTCCCCTTCACCTCTACTAACTCCTCCCCTTCACTTCTACTAACTCCTCATCTTCACCTCTACTAACTCCTCCCCTTCACCTCTACTAACTCCTCCCCTTCACTTCTACTAACTCCTCCCATTCACCTCTACTAACCTCTCCCCTACACCTCCACTAACCCCTCCCTACCCTTCACCCCGTAGAACCCACGACCTTGAGAACATCTGAGCCGTCTCGTCTTCACTTCAATGTTACCAGAGACGGCCGACTGCACTACGAATGTACGGTGCGCTACCGAACTGTTCCTGGAGTGGGCGGAGTCGGAGTGGGCGGAGTCGGAGTGGGCGGAGTCGGAGGCGCCGCCGAAAGGGAAGACTATGTCGCCTTGGACGGTAGGTCACACGTTGCTATGGTAACGCGTCGGTTGCCACGTATATTTCTTTGAAATTGAAACTCACGATTAATGATACACGACTCTACACCAATTCTATACCAATACGCCTTATACCATATTATTCCACTCCCTATCCCCACCCTCTTTAGGTATCCCATATCATTCCACCCCCCATCCCAACCCTCTTTAGGTATCCCATGTCATTCCACCCCCCATCCCAACCCTCTTTAGGTATCCCATGTCATTCCACCCCCCATCCCAACCCTCTTCAGGTATCCCATGTCATTCCACCCCCCATCCCAACCCTCTTTAGGTATCCTAGTATTTGGAGTTGGAGAGAAAGAGAAAAGCATCGAGTTATTAGTTGAAGATGATCTAGCATCTGAGGGAGATGAAAATTTCTATTTGGAACTTTATGATGCTCGAGGTTCTTTAAGAACTAATCATCTCACTTATTAGATTATGTTAAATATGTGAAATATATATATATATATATATATATATATAAATATATATATATATATATATGTATATATATATGTATATATATATATATATATATGTATATTTATATATATATATTTATTATATTATGTTTACAAAATTGTATGTATAGTTAATTTATATTCTAATAATTTTGAAATAATAATATAATCTAATATCAAAGTCAAAATTATATTATATTAGTATAATATTAGTATAATATTAAATCAGATAATAAATTATAACATTATGTAAAATCTTATTTAATTGACATAATTGGAGTTTTATATTTATAATTGAAATTGTAATCATCATTCACTAGTTATCCACATTCCTTCCAGGTGGTGCTTCCGCATATGGTGCTACCATGGCAACCATCGTAATCGAGGCCAATGATCAGTCGAATGGTATCTTCTCTTTCCTGAACAATGGTCCATTTATTTTATATGAAGGACGACCCACAAATATTCAGGTATGTTTTTGGGATTTGTTACAGAAAAAGTATCGGTTTTATTAAATTCTAAATGATCAAACTTGTCTTTCTTTGTTTCAACATGGTTCGCAAAGTTTGCGTGATTAGAACAAAATATCAACCCGTATTTACGTTTATTTCAACATTTGAGTTTCCTAGAGAGTAAACACAAGTCATGATGATATTTTGCAGTATATTTAGACACAAGTCTTACATAATATCAACTTTAAAATTTCTAGATTTCTTATATCGGGGATTTTTTTCATTTTCAGTAATCCAAAATAATATTCATTTTCATAGAGATTTCGCAAAGATGTAGATTTATTTCAATTTGAAATGAACGACATGATATATTGACATGGTAGACATTCTACGCAATCCATTGTAGATCAAACGAGATCGAGGTCATTTCGGGCAAGTGTTCGTACATTGGACGCTCGAGGACAACTCTACCAATAACCTCGACCTTTCAAACTATGCGACCTCACCTCCGGTCTATACTACTTCGACCTTTCAAGGCACGACCTCCGCCAACGAGGCAACTTCTACGGCACTTCCTTTTGGCTTTTCGAGAGGCGTTGTTTATAATTCATCGGATACTAATACCACCATCCCAGCAGCGAGTTACAACGAAAGGTCATTGGTCATATTTCAGTTTGTTTGGTTATTTTAGACAACAGTTGTAAAATTTGAACATTTGAAATATCAGCATTTCCGGTAGTGAATTTAAAGGTCACGTCGCGATGTCACCTCTAGACAACCTCTTGAACTCTAGGAATCTTACAATTACATCTAAATAGAACTTATCCTTAATAACTCGTCACCTTCCTCATCAGCTCCTCATCGCAGCCGGTTTTGTTGTCGGAGGAACCTAAATCTCCGCTGACCGTTGCGTCCAAGCGCCGCGATTTTGCTGCCTACTCTGGCGTAGTGTTATTCGCCAACCTTGAATCCACGGCTTCAGTTATTTTAACTCCCTCTATTGACGGAATTCCTGAATATTCAGAGCGCTTCATACTTACTTTGGTGAATGTTACAGGTTTGCCTTTCCTTTCCAATCTCCCTCTCATTCTCCCTCTCCTCCTCATCCATCTCCTCTTTCTCTTCCTCCTCTTTCTCTTCCTCCTCTTCCTACTCGTTTTCCTTTCCCTCTACTACTTTCTTTTTATATTATGCATTGATTTCTAAATATCTAGATCTTTAGATCAATCTTATAGCACTCTCTATATTACTATTAGCCCTAGCATATCATCGATGTTATTTCCCCCTAGGTGGAGGTCCTGGTGAAGAAATCCCCCTGCTGGCCGATCGCAACGAATTGCTGTCCATTAATTTCAGCGTCGCCGAGAATGACGATCCAACTGGAATTTTTCTTTTCTCTCCTCTTTCTCGCGAAGCTTTCATCGCCGAAGATGATTTCCCCGAAGGTTTGAAGTTTATATCTGAGATCAAGTTACATGTTATTTAGTTACAAGTTATTTAGTTACAAGTTATTTAGTTACAAGTTATTTAGTTACAAGTTATTTAGTTACAAGTTATTTAGTTACAAGTTATTTAGTTACAAGTTATTTAGTTACAAGTTATTTAGTTACAAGTTATTTAGTTACAAGTTATTTAGTTACAAGTTATTTAGTTACAAGTTATTTAGTTACAAGTTATTTAGTTACAAGTTATTTAGTTACAAGTTATTTAGTTACAAGTTATTTAGTTACAAGTTATTTAGTTACAAGTTATTTAGTTACAAGTTATTTAGTTACAAGTTATTTAGTTACAAGTTATTTAGTTACAAGTTATTTAGTTACAAGTTATTTAGTTACAAGTTATTTAGTTACAAGTTATTTAGTTACAAGTTATTTAGTTACAAGTTATTTAGTTACAAGTTATTTAGTTACAAGTTATTTAGTTACAAGTTATTTAGTTACAAGTTATTTAGTTACAAGTTATTTAGTTACAAGTTATTTAGTTACAAGTTATTTAGTTACAAGTTATTTAGTTACAAGTTATTTAGTTACAAGTTATTTAGTTACAAGTTATTTAGTTACAAGTTATTTAGTTACAAGTTATTTAGTTACAAGTTATTTAGTTACAAGTTATTTAGTTACAAGTTATTTAGTTACAAGTTATTTAGTTACAAGTTATTTAGTTACAAGTTATTTAGTTACAAGTTATTTAGTTACAAGTTATTTAGTTACAAGTTATTTAGTTACAAGTTATTTAGTTACAAGTTATTTAGTTACAATTTATTTAGTTACAAGTTATTTAGTTACAAGTTATTTAGTTACAAGTTATTTAGTTACAAGTTATTTAGTTACAAGTTATTTAGTTACAAGTTATTTAGTTACAAGTTATTTAGTTACAAGTTATTTAGTTACAAGTTATTTAGTTACAAGTTATTTACTGATACTATAATCTATATTATTTATGTCGATTTTACTTTTTGTTCAGACCAATTCTATATTCTACATATTACATAATATGTATTTCATAATACCTGTTATGCAACCTTCTATTGCGTAATATCTACACCTAGGTGGCAAGGATTCGGCTCTCAGAGAAATCAGTTTGACTGTAGAAAGAAGGCAAGGCCTTTATTCGAGTGTCCAAGTAAGTTTTGAATATATAAGAGAATGAATATTAATTTCAAATATAATTCTTATTTGTCTATGTATACATATTATTAATATGTCTATATATTATTAATATGTATACATATTATTAATATGTATATATATTATTAATATGTATACATATTATTAATATGTATATATATTATTAATATGTATATATATTATTAATATGTATATTTATTATTATCCAAATATTGGAAAAAAAATTCATTGATTTTATATTTACGTAGATATTTTTAATAGTTTGCTTATAATTATTTAATATTTAATCTAATTACCATTGGAATATTGTTGGGATTTGAAGTGTTTCCTTCACTTTATCAGGTGGCTTGGGAGATACTCAGCTATACGATTTCAGGACCCGGAAACATCATCCGCGATCTTCTGTTCCTGGGTAGACCGGGGTCAGGGGTTACTACTGCTTCTTCGGAACGCCGACCAGACACTGGAACATCTGTGGTCAGCTTCACCGGTTGCCAAGGTTACCTAGAGTTTATTGTAGATTGTGATCCGATGTTACCTTTTCATAGCCTTACTTCAACACAAGAATCTCTTGGTTCAAATCCTGTAAATGCTCAATTTGTGGTAGGCAGGTATTTATTAGTTCAAAGTTCAAACTTTAAATGAATCATCTTCAAGTGATTTTTCTATCAGTAGAATGTGTTAAATAATGTGTTGAAATTCTAGAAATCAGTTTTACTATATTTGAAAACTATTAACAACAATTATTATTTACTATTAACAACAATTATTATTTACTATTAACAACAATTATTATTTACTATTAACAACAATTATTATTGATTATTTGAATATTCTGTAAACAAATGTATTACATTATTTTAACTTGACATTATTTGCATAGAATGTATTGTCCGCCTTGATCCAGAACACTTCCTTCCTATTGAAAACGTGAAACTTGGTTTCACAATCTCAGCTTGGCTGAAACCTAGTAGGTAGTATATTTATTATATCTATTATATAAAGTTTACTAGATATGTGTTTATGTGTATGTGTGTGTGTGTGTGTGTGTGTGTATGTGTGTGTATGTGTGTTGGTGTGTGTGTGTGTGTGTGTGTTTGTATGTGAGTGTGTTGGTGTGTGTGTGTGTGTGTGTTTGTGTGTGTGTTTATGTGTGTGTTTGTGTGTGTGTTTGTGTGTGTGTTTGTGTGTATATGTGTTTCCAGTGATATAAAAAACTTATGAACAGATTTTACATCTGAAAACATTGTTGCAAACATTTTTGCTAACCTATTAATCCTGAGGAGGTTATAGACGAGTTTATAGACGAGGTTATAGACGAGGTTATAGACGAGGTTATAGACTTAGTCTAAGATACCGTGTAACTAGGAAATCAATTAGTGAGATATTTTCGATTATTTTGTTTTTTATTTTGTTTAGAATAATTATTTCGACCTTTTGTTGTTTTTCTGGAAATTAATAGACAGACGAAAGAGAATTTTAAAGATAAAATTGTATTGTCAAATAATTATTAAACTAATCAACAATTTTATAAAGGTTATTTTTTATCCATCCATCCATCAATCCATCCCTTACTTCCTCCCACTCTCCATCCCTCACTTCCTCCCACTCTCCGTCCGTCCTTCCGTCCATCCATCCATCTTTCCATTATTGGGTTAATTTTTGGTTTCAATTTTTAGTTTGGTTTTAGTTTTAATAGAAAATGAAGAATTTAAATGAACTCAAATTAAAT
This sequence comes from Osedax frankpressi, assembly GCA_964035775.1. NCBI lineage: Eukaryota > Metazoa > Annelida > Polychaeta > Sabellida > Siboglinidae > Osedax > Osedax frankpressi. The sequence continues at coordinate 2,080,249 of OZ038312.1, read as the reverse complement.
TGCTTATTAGTTTTTTTAGGAAATTAAAAAATAGATACAAATATTCTCATTTATTACTTTGCTCCTCTAATCCATGAAATCTAGATTTGAAATATTTGGAAACAAATATAAATATTAATAACTAAGATATATATTAAAATTGCATAAAATATTTAATTGAATACCTGACATAACCGAATCTACAGTATCTAATATATATATATATATATATATATATATATATATATATATATATATATGTGTATATATATATATACATATATATATATACATATGTATATATATATATATATATATATGTATATATATATATGTGTATATATATATATATATATATATATATATATATATATATATATATATTCCAACAATATCCTCGATATCTTCCCACTCTAACTTTCCCCTAACCTCTCTTCAGTGCTAACCTCAATGGCAGTGGTATAGCTGGAGGTCACTTGATAGCAAAGACTTCCCTGGATGGTCTACGCCATTACTACACCCTGCGTCTGGCCACTGTACGTGTATCTAGCTTCAGTTCATCGACCCTGGAGTTCCGTTATTCCAATCCCGTTACTATGGTAACTACAAACCTCTAGTTACCTAATAATATACATTTTGTACAGTTGCTTATAAGGAGGTGGTCGTATGTTTGAAAGTATATAATATTGATATTGCTTTAATTATAATTGTAAACATTTGCTTATAATACCAGTAGATGGCGCTGTGGTAGGGTGTAGTAAGTAGGGGGTGCTGTGGTAAGGTGTAGTAAGTAGGGGGTGTTGTGGTAAGGTGTAGTAAGTAGGGGGTGCTGTGGTAAGGTTTAGTAAGTAGGGGTTGCTGTGGTAATGTGTAGTAAGTAGGGGGTTGCTGTGGTAAGGTGTAGTAAGTAGGGGGTGCTGTAGTAAGGTGTAGTAACTAGGGGGTGCTGTGGTAAAAAGAATCTCAATATAAATAACTAAATTGATTAAATTGACAATATTGACTAAATTGGCTAAATTGACAATATTGAATTATTAGGCAAATGAGATCATAGCTAGAGCTGTCAACGACGATATCAATCTCTTGGACAGTCAATGGCACCAAGTTATCATCGTCGTGGACAATGGACATGTCACTTTCATCGTCGACGGAGAGACGTCTGGTGTCAGGTAAGTTCTTTATTGGTATCGGGCTGTCATAGGGTGTAGTAGGAAGGGGGTTTAGTAGGAAGGGGGTGTAGTAAGAAGGGGGTTTAGTAAGAAGGGGGTGTAGTAGGAAGGGGGTTTAGTAGGAAGGGGGTGTAGTAAGAAGGGGGTTTAGTAAGAAGGGGGTTTAGTAAGAAGGGGGTTTAGTAAGAAGGGGGTTTAGTAAGTAGGGGTGTAGTAAGAAGGGGGTTTAGTAGGAAGGGGGTGTAGTAAGAAGGGGGTTTAGTAAGAAGGGGGTGTAGTAAATAGGGGGTTTAGTAAGAAGGGGGTGTAGTGAATAGGGGGTTTAGTAAGAAGGGGGTGTAGTAGGAAGGGGGTTTAGTAAGAAGGGGGTTTAGTAAGAAGGAGGTGTAGTAAGAAGGGGGTTTAGTAAGAAGGGGGTTTAGTAAGAAGGGGGCTTAGTAAGAAGGGGTGTAGTAAGTAGGGGTGTAGTAAGAAGGGGGTTTAATAAGAAGGGGGTGTAGTAAGAAGGGGGTTTAGTAAGAAGGAGGTGTAGTAAATAGGGGGTTTAGTAAGAAGGGGTGTAGTAAGAAAGGGGTGTAGTAAGTAGGGGTTTAGTAAGAATGGGGTGTAGTAAGAAGGGGGTATAGTAGGAAGAGGGTGTAGTAAATAGGATGTGTAGTAAGAAGGGGGTGTAGTGAATAAGGGGTTTAGTAAGAAGGGGGTGTAGTAAGAAGGGGGTGTAGTAAGAAGGGGGTGTAGTAAGTAGGAGGTGTAGTAAGAAGGGGGTTTAGTAAGAAGGGGGTTTAGTAAGAAGGGGTGTAGTAAGAAGGGGGTTTAGTAAGAAGGGGGTTTAGTAAGAAGGGAGTGTAGTAAGTAGGGGTGTAGTAAGTAGGGGTGTAGTAAGAAGGGGGTATAGTGAATAAGGGGTGTAGTAAGAAGGGGGTGTAGTAGGAAGGGGTGTAGTAAGAAGGGGGTATAGTGAATAGGGGGTGTAGTAAGAAGGGGGTTTAGTAAGAAGGGGGTGTAGTAGGAAGGGGGTTTAGTAAGAAGGGGGTGTAGTAAGTAGGGATATAGTAAAAAGGGGGTGTAGTAAGAAGGGGGTTTAGTAAGTAGGGGGTGTAGTAAGAAGGGGGTGTAATAAGTAGGGGTTTAGTAAAAAGGGGGTGTAGTAAGAAGGGGGTGTAGTAGGAAGGGGGTTTAGTAAGAAGGGGGTGTAGTAAGTAGGGATGTAGTAAAAAGGGGGTGTAGTAAGAAGGGGGTTTAGTAAGAAGGGGGTGTAGTAAGTAGGGGTGTAGTAAGAAAGGGTGTAGTAAGAAGGGGGTTTAGTAAGAAGGGTTTAGTTTTCATGGCTGTCGCAAGTCAATTAAAGTAGTGAAGGCATCGTGTCAGGAAGTGGATAAAAACATTCGTTAGTTAAAGTGTGAATTAACATCTAATAGTGAGTCATTAATAGTGAGTCATTAACGGTGAGTCATTAATAGTGAGTCATTAATAGTGAGTCATTCATAGTGAGTCATTCATAGTGAGTCATTCATAGTGAGTCATTAACGGTGAGTCATTAACGGTGAGTCATTCATATTGAGTCATTCATAGTGAGTCATTAATAGTGAGTCATTCATAATGAGTCATTCATAGTGAGTCATTCATAGTGAGTCATTCATAATGAGTCATTCATAGTGAGTCATTCATAGTGAGTCATTCATAGTGAGTCATTAACGGTGAGTCATTCATAGTGAGTCATTAATAGTGAGTCATTCATAGTGAGTCATTTTGTGATGTAATCATTAAAGAATGAGAATGAGTGAATATGTTTAAAAACTACATAATAAACTACTCGAGGGAGATACAATTCCTTTTTCTGTAATATTCTATAAATATTATAAAATTATTTTTACTATTCCATTTTTTCTTTATATTCATAAAACAATAATCCACTTTTGACCAATCACACGTCAACAGCGAAATGACCACCAACGCCATTTCCGACTCCTCTGATGCTATTTTATTAGTGGGAGGACAGCAAGGGGATGTGTCACGCTACTCCGGCCTTATGCAGGATGTGAAACTTTACAGCTGGCCCCTGGACGACGGGTTCGTAAGTTCGTAGGGTAGATATCTATCTCGCAGGTGAGTTTCTAGAATAATCCCCATTGTAAGTTGGTTTACATATTATTTAAAATCTTGAGAAATCTTCATAAAATTTAATAATGAACAAAAATCAATTATTCCTAAAAATATTATTTTCTTTTATCAATTAACGAGATTAATATAAAGATAAATACTTAATTATTAGATTATGATCATTTAATTTCTATTTTATAAATTTTAATATTTGAAATATTTACAAAGTCAAAAGATCAAATTGTATCTTGTTTATTTAATTGTTAATTGGGAAATCTTCCCACAATTCTGTTTTTAGGGAAGTACAAGAAATCTACGAAACGCCAGCTCGAAAAGATCTGACACCTATATCGGGTTACCTGAACTACGATGAAGGTGTGTCATCCAATCAAATCATTATAAGAAGTATTGACGATGCTGAAGAGGAGTCTAAAGAGGTCATGACCTTGTGATATTTCTATTTATAGTTAATCTAATACATTGCCGATATTTATGTGATTATTGATTATTTATTTTGCTTCTAGAATTTTATAATCTATAATAAAAAACAGAAATGTATTTAAATATATGAATCATTATTATTGTATATTATTTAGGCTTTCAATTTATATATATTTACTAATATTTATACTGTATTATCATTGTTATATAATATACTGTATTATCATTGTTACAGGTGTTCAATGTTCTGCTGATGTCGGCACTAGGTGGTGCTAGCATAGATACATTCTATCATTCAGCTACAGTGACGGGTATGCTTAACTCTTAACTCATTAATTTAGGGTTAATGGGAGTAGGCGATAATGCATAAAGTACATGTAAAGTATATGTAAAGTACATGTAAAGTATATGTAAAGTATATGTAAAGTACATGTAAAGTACATGTAAAGTACATGTAAATATATGTAAATATATGTAAAGTATTCTGTATGATAGTAATATTATTATGATATTGTAGGATCTCAGTAATATTACTATATTAATTCTTCTATATATATTTATATATATATATATAAATATATAAATATATAAATATATAAATATATATATATATATATTTATATATACATATATATATATATATATAAATATATATATATAAATATATATATATATGTATATTTATTAATTATAAATATATATATATGTATATATATATATATGTATATTTATTAATTATAAATATATATATATATGTATATATATATATATATATATATATATATATAAATATATATAAATATATATAATTGTGCATGAATTTTTAAAAATATTTCTGACTTTTTAATAAATTTGCTTTTTTTCTAAAAACAGTTTTGACATTTTATTAAATTTCTCATATTATTTAGGATTAAATCCATGAATCATATAGTTTTAGTAAGTTATATAAAGTAGTATTGTATACATTGTATTTGGCTATAGAAATAACTAGACCTATGAGGTATTCAATATCCAGGTAATACTACAATGTTGGTATCAATACTTTTAATAATTTACTTTTCTTGGCTGAGTTTTGACATAATTCCTCAAACTTGCCACCTAGTGTTAAAGAGTGATAATGCCAACGGTTTGTTCTCATTTGACGCCGACAGTTGCGTCAATGGATTGCTCGTCGAAGGAGATTTCGACTCCGAAGACGCAGCTGTATCAAATCGTTTGTTGTGTCTGGTAACAAGACAAAGGGGGGATGCTGGTACCGTTCACGTGCATTGGAATATCCGTCAGATTTTAGTGAGTCCTTTTGTCTTTTGTATTGTGAACAAAATCATTAGTTTAGAATTTGCTAGAATTAATACTAGGATATCTGGTATAAATATAAATGTATATATATTTACATATATATATATACATGTATTTTTATATATATATATATTTAGTTGTGGTAAAATAAAATTTTTCACTAACTGTAAACTTTTCTAACTTTTCTCGATAATATTTGATTCTAAACTCATTTTTTTTATTCGGTATTGAAGTCGAACCAGAGAAAGGATTTGTTTGCTTTTCTTCCGTGCCTAAATATATATTGATATCTATTTGTCCGATGAAACGGATATAAAATAGAGAATACTACCGTCCACTAATTTCACCATTCCATCTCTTCTATGCGCAATTAGAACAATGTACAAGACAATGACACTGCTGTGTCTGATTTCATTTCCTCCTTCGGCGATTTGATTTTTACACCCGGCCAAAGAATTAAGGTTTGTATAAATGTTTTAGTCGATAACACCCACCCACTTATAACCCTATTTACCCTACTAATGACACTACTTACCCCACT
>OZ038312.1:2046661-2074520 GCA_964035775.1 Osedax frankpressi | reverse complement strand
GTAGGGGGTGTAGTAAGAAGGGGGTGTAGTAAGTAGGGGGTTTAGTAGGAAGGGGGTGTAGTAAGTAGGGGTGTAGTAAGAAGGGGGTGTAGTAAGAAGGTGGTGTAGTAAGAAGGGGGTTTAGTAAGTAGGGGGTTTAGTAAGAAGGGGGTATAGTAAGAAGGGGGTGTAGTAAGAAGGGGGTTTAGTAAGAAGGGGGTTTAGTAAGTAGGGGGTTTAGTAAGTAGGGGGTGTAGTAAGTAGGGGGTGTAGTAAGAAGGGGGTTTAGTAAGTAGGGGTGTAGTAAGAAGGGGGTGTAGTAAGAAGGGGGTGTAGTAAGAAGGGGATTTAGTAAGTAGGGGGTGTAGTAAGAAGGGGGTTTAGTAAGAAGGGGGTGTAGTAAGAAGGGGGTGTAGTAAGAAGGGGATTTAGTAAGAAGGGGGTTTAGTAAGAAGGGGGTTTAGTAAGAAGGGGGTTTAGTAAGTAGGGGGGTTTAGTAAGAAGGGGGTGTTGTAAGAAGGGGGTGTAGTAAGAAGGGGGTGTAGTAGGAAGGGGGTTTAGTAAGAAGGGGTTTAGTAAGTAGGGGGTGTAGTAAGAAGGGGGTTTAGTAAGTAGGGGTGTAGTAAGAAGGGGGTTTAGTAAGTAGGGGGTGTAGTAAGAAGGGGGTGTAGTAAGAAGGGGGTGTAGTAAGAAGGGGATTTAGTAAGTAGGGGGTGTAGTAAGAAGGGGGTTTAGTAAGTAGGGGGTGTAGTAAGAAGGGGGTGTAGTAAGAAGGGGGTGTATTAAGAAGGGGATTTGGTAAGAAGGGGGTGTAGTAAGAAGGGGATTTAGTAAGAAGGGGGTTTAGTAAGAAGGGGTGTAGTAAGAAGGGGGTGTAGTAAGTAGGGGTGTAGTAAGTAGGGGGTTTAGTAAGAAAAGGGTGTTACTTTCTTGTTGCAAGTCATTCATAGTGAGTCATTCATAGTGAGTCATTCATAGTGAGTCATTCATATTGAGTCATTCATAGTGAGTCATTTATAGTGAGTCATTAATAGTGAGTCATTAGTGAGTCAATAAATTGTGAGTCATTAATAGTGAGTCATTCATAGTGAGTCATTCATAGTGAGTCATTTTGTGATTTAATCATTAAAGAATGAGAATGAGTGAATATGTTTAAAAACTACATAATAAACTACTCGAGGGAGATACAATTCCTTTTTCTGTAATATTCTATAAATATTATAAAATTATTTTTACTATTCCATTTTTTCTTTATATTCATAAAACAATAATCCACTTTTGACCAATCACACGTCAACAGCGAAATGACCACCAACGCCATTTCCGACTCCTCTGATGCTATTTTATTAGTGGGAGGACAGCAAGGGGATGTATCACGCTACTCCGGCCTTATGCAGGACGTGAAACTTTACAGCTGGCCCCTGGACGACGGGTTCGTAAGTTCGTAGGGTAGATATCCATTTTGCAGGTGAGTTTCTAGAATAATCCCCATTGTAAGTTGGTCTACATATTATTTAAAATCTTGAGAAATCTTCATAAAATTTAATAATGAACAAAAATCAATTATTCCTACAAATATTATTTTCTTTTATCAATTAACGAGATTAATATAAAGATATATACTTAATTATTAGATTATGATTATTTAATTTCTATTTTATAAATTTTAATATTTGAAATATTTACAAAGTCAAATTGTATCTTGTTTATTTAATTGTTAATTGGGAAATCTTCCCACAATTCTGTTTTTAGGGAAGTACAAGAAATCTACGAAACGCCAGCTCGAAAAGATCTGACACCTATATCGGGTTACCTGAATTACGATGAAGGTGTGTCATCCAATCAAATCATTATAAGAAGTATTGACGATGCTGAAGAGGAGTCTAAAGAGGTCATGACCTTGTGATATTTCTATTTATAGTTAATCTAATACATTGCCGATATTTATGTGATTATTGATTTTTTATTTTGCTTCTAGAATTTTATAATCTAATAATTAAATATATAAAAAACAGAAATGTATTTAAATATATGAATCATTATTACTGTATATTATTTAGGCTTTCAATTTATATATATTTACTAATATTTGTATTATCATTGTTATATAATATACTGTATTATCATTGTTACAGGTGTTCAATGTTCTGCTGATGTCGGCACTAGGTGGTGCTAGCATAGATACATTCTATCATTCTGCTACAGTGACGGGTATGCTTAACTCTTAACTCATTAATTTAGGGTTAATGGGAGTAGGCGATAATGCATAAAGTATGTAAAGTACATGTAAAGTACATGTAAAGTACATGTAAAGTATATGTAAAGTACATGTAAAGTATATGTAAAGTATATGTAAAGTACATGTAAATATATGTAAAGTATTCTGTATGATAGTAATATTATTTTGATATTGTAGGATCTCAGTAATATTACTATATTAATTCTTCTATATATATAAATATATATATATAGATTTATATAAATATAAATATGTATAATTGTGAATGAATTTTTAAAAATAATTCTGACTTTTTAATAAATTTGCTTTTTTTCTAAAAACAGTTTTGATATTTTATTAAATTTCTTAAATTCTTTAGAATTAAATCCATGAATCATATAGTTTTAGTAAGTTATATAAAGTAGTATTGTATACATTGTATTTGGCTGTAGAAATAACTAGGCCTATGAGGTATTCAATATCCAGGTAATACTACAATGTTGGTATCAATACTTTTAATAATTTACTTTTCTTGGCTGAGTTTTGACATAATTCCGTAAACTTGCACCTAGTGTTAAAGAGTGATAATGCCAACGGTTTGTTCTCATTTGACGTCGATAGTTGCGTCAATGGATTGCTCGTCGAAGGAGATTTCGACTCCGAAGACGCAGCTGTATCAAATCGTTTGTTGTGTCTGGTAACAAGACAAAGGGGGATGCTGGTACCGTTCACGTTCACTGGAATATCCGTCAGATTTTAGTGAGTCCTTTTGTCTTTTGTATTGTGAACAAAATCATTAGTTTAGAATTTACTTTAAATTAATACTAGGAAATCTGGTATAAATATAAATGTATATATATTTACATATATATGATTATATACATATATATATATATACATGTATTTATATATATATATATTTAGTTGTGGTAAAATCAAATTTTCACTAACTGTAAACTTTTCTAACTTTTCTCGATAATATTTGATTTTAAACTCATTTTGTTTTTCGTTATTGAAGTCGAACCAGAGAAAGGATTTGTTTGCTTTTCTTCTGTGCCTAAATATATATTGATATCTATTTGTCCGATGAAACGGATATAAAATAGAGAATACTACCATCCACTAATTTCACCATTCCATCTCTTCTATGTGCAATTAGAACAATGTACAAGACAATAACACTGCTGTGTCTGATTTCATTTCCTCATTCGGCGATTTGATCTTTACACCCGGCCAAAGAATCAAGGTTTGTATAAATGTTTTAGTTAATAACACCCACCCACTTATAACCCTATGTACCCCATCTTTACACCCGGCCAAAGAATCAAGGTTTGTATAAATGTTTTAGTTAATAACACCCACCCACTTATAACCCTATGTACCCCACTTATAACCCTACTTACCCCACTAATGACACTACTTACCCCACTTATAACCCTATTTACCCCACTTATAACAATAATACCCCACTAATAACACTACTTACCCCACTAATGACACTACTTACCCCACTTATAACCCTATTTACCCCACTTATAACAATAATACCCCACTAATAACCCTACTTACCCCACTAATAACACTACTAACCCCACTAATAACACAACTTACCCTACTAATAACCCTAACTACCTCACTAATAACACTACTTACCCCACTAATAACCCTACTTACCCCACTAATAACCCTACTTACCCTACTAATAACCCTACTTACCCTACTAATAACCCTACTTACCCCACTAATAACCCTACTTACCCCAATAATAACCCTACTTACCCCACTAATAACACTACTTACCCCACTAATAACCCTACTTACCCCACTAATAACCCTACTTACCCCACTAATAACCCTACTTACCCCACTAATAACCCAAATTACCCCACTAATAATACTACTTATCCTATTCATAACTATATTTATCACAATCTTAACCCTACTCACCCCATTTCTAACCCTACTCATCATATTCTAACATTTTTCATACCCTTCCTAATCCTAACATTTCCGTCCCTATTTACTATAGATCTATACTTGACAATATATCTGCACTAATAATAGAATCCTCTTGTTCCCAGGCAATCTCCATCACTGCAATCGACGACGCAGCTCCAGAAATCGACGAACAATTCGCGTTGACTCTGACGAGGGCTCAAGCCGAAGAAATTGACTTAGAGCCCGGGCAACGAGTGTCAGAGACATCCGGGGCTAGCGTGGCTTCACCTTCGGGGTCGGAGAACCCACGTCGTCGTCTGGTTACCATATTACGTAACGACGGACCCAACGGGCTGTTGCAGTTTGCTTCGTTGCTCGAAGCCGGAGCTGGAGAACCGTCTCCGCCGAAATACGCGAACGACACTCGCTTCCTGCCCGCTCAACACCAGATCCGGGTTACGCGTGGACACGAAATATTATAATTAGTGGGGGTCAATGAGTTGGCAATAAATACTTGGAATTGGTTAATTCTTAGATCATTCTAAAAATATTATTAAAATCTTAAAATGTATTTTTCCTATGCTACGATAAAATATATTTATATAGAATTATTTCTTCTACTTTTTTTGCTACTCTTACTTTATCTATCATCATCTTTCTAATGCTTACTCCTCATCCTCCTCATCTTTCTCTTCTTCTTCCTCCTTCACATCCTCCTCCTCCTTCTCCTCCTCCTCCTCCTTCTCCTCCTCCTCCTCCTTCTCCTCCTCCTTCTCCTCCTCCTCCTCCTTCTCCTCCTCCTCCTCCTCCTTCTCCTCCTCCTCCTCCTTCTCCTCCTCCTCCTCCTCCTTCTCCTCCTCCTCCCTTCCTCCTCCCTTGCTCCTCCTCCTATTCCTACTCATCCTCCTCCTCATCCTCCTCATCCTCCTCCTCCTCCTCCTCCTCCTCCTCCTCCTCCTCTTCCTCATCCTCCTCCTCCTCCTCCTCCTCCTCCTCCTCCTCCTCCTCCTCATCCTCCTCCTCCTCCTCCCTCCTCCTCCTCCTCCTCCTCCTCCTCCTCCTCCTCCTCCTCCTCCTCCTCCTCCTCCTCCTCCTCCTCCTCCTCCTCCTCCTCCTCCTCCTCCTCCTCCTCCTCCTCCTCCTCCTCCTCCTCCTCCTCCTCCTCCTCCTCCTCCTCCTCCTCCTCCTCCTCCTCCTCCTCCTCCTCCTCCTCCTCCTCCTCCTCCTCCTCCTCCTCCTCCTCCTCCTCCTCCTCCTCCTCCTCCTCCTCCTCCTCCTCCTCCTCCTCCTCCTCCTCCTCCTCCTCCTCCTCCTCCTCCTCCTCCTCCTCCTCCCTCCTCCTCCTCCTCCTCCTCCTCCTCCTCCTCCTCCCCTCCTCCTCCTCCTCCTCCTCCTCCTCCTCCTCCTCCTCCTCCTCCTCCTCCTCCTCCTCCTCCTCCTCCTCCTCCTCCTCCTCCTCCTCCTCCTCCTCCTCCTCCTCCTCCTCCTCCTCCTCCTCCTCCTCCTCCTCCTCCTCCTCCTCCTCCTCCTCCTCCTCCTCCTCCTCCTCCTCCTCCTCCTCCTCCTCCTCCTCTTCCTTATCCTCTTCTAACTCAATCTATTTCTTATACAGGTTACAACCAGCGAAGAAATAGGTTTTGCTACCCTGATGGTAGTTAGGGCTCAAGGTCGTCTGGGAATGGTCAGCGTCGAGTACCGTACTATTGAGGCCACTGCGAGAAGTTCTGGACAGAACCAACATGATTTCGAGGTGAGTACAATCCTCATATCATTAACTTTACACTTCATCATATAAAACAAGATGTATCCTGACAACATTGCTATCCAAATACAGGAGATTTATTATAATAATGTAAAATTAAAGATAAATGTAAAACATAAGATGTAATGAACCAATTAAGTAGAATTATTAATGAATTTACTGATGAAAATTAAAATAAAACTACATGAAATTTCATCTTTTACGCACAATATTGTTTAGTTTCAGGCAACGCTGTTATAAGAAATATATTTCTTAATGGTTAATGAATATCTATTTAATAATATTGTCATATAAGTGGGATATATCACTAATCTGTTTGAATAGGCTCGAGTCGATAGGTTGACCTTTGAACCCGGTGAGTCATACAAGTTTATCAATATTACAATTTACGATAATGCTATACCGGAGAATGAGAAATATTTCATGATCCAGCTCGTCAATCCAACTGGTTAATTCAATAATTCATTCCTTAAGCAATTTCACTCTATTATGAACAAGAATTATCATGGTTTAATTAACTTTGGTTTTATGTACAACTTTATTTATATTACTTTGTTTGGCTTTATTTTGACTAACTGTTTATCGAAGGTTTTGATTGAAGATATTATGATAATAAATTGTAAAATTCATTAAAATAATAAGATTGATTTAGTAAATATTGTAAACTTTTTTGTTGTAATCTTAGAAATTAATTTCAAATTAAATTTATCATTATTTGTAATTCTTTGGCAATTTTTTTTGACAATTTGAAAAAAAAAGTTCATCTTGACCTTGATATGAACTGTATCAAAATACAGTCGCTTTTGCCTGGATGTAAAGGCACCACACTAGCTAATTTAGTTCATCACTAGGTGGCGCCATTATAGGCAATGGATCGAGCGCTTTGGTACTCATTCGAGCATCGGATCATGCCCATGGTATATTTCAAATCGCAGAAACATCTTTACACGTTACCAGCATTGAACTCTACGATGAAGGATTCAATGAAGCTCCTATAGAGGTACTTTACTTGCCTTCCTCTCACTTCCTTTCCCTTCCTCTCACTTCCCTTCCATTCCTCTTACTTCCCTTCATTTCCTCTCACTTCCCTTCCATTAATTTCACTTCCCTTCCCTTCCTTTCACTTCCCTTCACTTATTCTCCCTTCCCTTCCCTTCCCTTCCCTTCCCTTCCCTTCCCTTCCCTTCCCTTCCCTTCCCTTCCCTTCCCTTCCCTTCCCTTCCCTTCCCTTCCCTTCCCTTCCCTTCCCTTCCCTTCCCTTCCCTTCCCTTCCCTTCCCTTCCCTTCCCTTCCCTTCCCTTCCCTTCCCTTCCCTTCCCTTCCCTCCCTTCCCTTCCCTTCCCTTCCCTTCCCTTCCCTTCCCTTCCCTTCCCTTCCCTTCCCTTCCCTTCCCTTCCCTTCCCTTCCCTTCCCTTCCCTTCCCTTCCCTTCCCTTCCCTTCCCTTCCCTTCCCTTCCCTTCCCTTCCTTCCCTTCCCTTCCCTTCCCTTCCCTTCCCTTCCCTTCCCTTCCCTTCCCTTCCCTTCCCTTCCCTTCCCTTCCCTTCCCTTCCCTTCCCTTCCTCCCTTCCCTTCCCTTCCCTTCCCTTCCCTTCCCTTCCCTTCCCTTCCCTTCCCTTCCCTTCCCTTCCCTTCCCTTCCCTTCCCTTCCCTTCCCTTCCCTTCCCTTCCCTTCCCTTCCCTTCCCTTCCCTTCCCTTCCCTTCCCTTCCCTTCCCTTCCCTTCCCTTCCCTTCCCTTCCCTTCCCTTCCCTTCCCTTCCCTTCCCTTCCCTTCCCTTCCCTTCCCTTCCCTTCCCTTCCCTTCCCTTCCCTTCCCTTCCCTTCCCTTCCCTTCCCTTCCCTTCCCTTCCCTTCCCTTCCCTTCCCTTCCCTTCCCTTCCCTTCCCTTCCCTTCCCTTCCCTTCCCTTCCCTTCCCTTCCCTTCCCTTCCCTTCCCTTCCCTTCCCTTCCCTTCCCTTCCCTTCCCTTCCCTTCCCTTCCCTTCCCTTCCCTTCCCTTCCCTTCCCTTCCCTTCCCTTCCCTTCCCTTCCCTTCCCTTCCCTTCCCTTCCCTTCCCTTCCCTTCCCTTCCCTTCCCTTCCCTTCCCTTCCCTTCCCTTCCCTTCCCTTCCCTTCCCTTCCCTTCCCTTCCCTTCCCTTCCCTTCCCTTCCCTTCCCTTCCCTTCCCTTCCCTTCCCTTCCCTTCCCTTCCCTTCCCTTCCCTTCCCTTCCCTTCCCTTCCCTTCCCTTCCCTTCCCTTCCCTTCCCTTCCCTTCCCTTCCCTTCCCTTCCCTTCCCTTCCCTTCCCTTCCCTTCCCTTCCCTTCCCTTCCCTTCCCTTCCCTTCCCTTCCCTTCCCTTCCCTTCCCTTCCCTTCCCTTCCCTTCCCTTCCCTTCCCTTCCCTTCCCTTCCCTTCCCTTCCCTTCCCTTCCCTTCCCTTCCCTTCCCTTCCCTTCCCTTCCCTTCCCTTCCCTTCCCTTCCCTTCCCTTCCCTTCCCTTCCCTTCCCTTCCCTTCCCTTCCCTTCCCTTCCCTTCCCTTCCCTTCCCTTCCCTTCCCTTCCCTTCCCTTCCCTTCCCTTCCCTTCCCTTCCCTTCCCTTCCCTTCCCTTCCCTTCCCTTCCCTTCCCTTCCCTTCCCTTCCCTTCCCTTCCCTTCCCTTCCCTTCCCTTCCCTTCCCTTCCCTTCCCTTCCCTTCCCTTCCCTTCCCTTCCCTTCCCTTCCCTTCCCTTCCCTTCCCTTCCCTTCCCTTCCCTTCCCTTCCCTTCCCTTCCCTTCCCTTCCCTTCCCTTCCCTTCCCTTCCCTTCCCTTCCCTTCCCTTCCCTTCCCTTCCCTTCCCTTCCCTTCCCTTCCCTTCCCTTCCCTTCCCTTCCCTTCCCTTCCCTTCCCTTCCCTTCCCTTCCCTTCCCTTCCCTTCCCTTCCCTTCCCTTCCCTTCCCTTCCCTTCCCTTCCCTTCCCTTCCCTTCCCTTCCCTTCCCTTCCCTTCCCTTCCCTTCCCTTCCCATCTTATCTTGCTATTCGTGTGCACTTTGCAGGTGTCGAGGTTGGGTGGAAGTATTGGCTCGGCTCAGGTTGAATGGTCAGTGCGTTCCGATACTAAGGATGACATTGTTCTCACCGCCGGAAGTGTGCAATTCGTCGACGGACAAACTTCGGCTACCATTGGAATCAGAATTCGCGGCGACCGAATTCCTGAACTCGACGAGCGATTCACAATAGTTCTGAAAGCTGTCAGTAAGGTTAGAGGTCATAGGTAACGTTAAACAGCTTACGGGGTTAATAGTGTGTAGAATAGCGTGATCTTAGATGTCATGAGTATTAATCAGTTGGATTAGAGGTTACATAATCAATTTGTATAAATAATGATTAGTGTTGCAAGATTAATGGAATATAAGACAAGTAAATAAAGGAGTTTAACTTGTTTGAAGATTCAGTCCTTCTAATGGTTCAAATTAATTAATTACAAATTTACTGTAAACTTTAATTAATTAATTAGGTTTAATTTGGATACATTCCACCAAATTAGGGAATTCTCGGAGATCGAGCTTATTTAACCTCTGAACTCACAATTCCGGCAAATGACGAACCTTTTGGTGTGTTTATCATTTCTCAGAGCAATCGTCCAATAAGTGTTGAAGAAAGTGATAATGGTTTATATACAAATTCACACATATGCAACTTACTTGCGCTACAATATTTCATCTTCAAACCCATTATTAACCCCATTATTAACCCCATTATTAACCCTATTATTAACCCCACTTCTTACTCTCACCCTCTCATTCTCTCATATACCTCAACTCATATATTCAATCATTTCCTCAATTTCTTCTTTTAAAACAACTCACCTTCCCTCCACCCTTTTCCCCTCCACCCTCCTTCCCTCCTCTCCTCCTTCCTTCCCACTCCTCTCCTTACTTCTTCCTCCCTTCCTCCCTACCTTCCTCCTCCCTCCTTCCTCTCTCCACCCACCTTCCCTCCACC
Source organism: Osedax frankpressi (assembly GCA_964035775.1). Taxonomy (NCBI): domain Eukaryota; kingdom Metazoa; phylum Annelida; class Polychaeta; order Sabellida; family Siboglinidae; genus Osedax; species Osedax frankpressi. Next base: position 2,064,662 of record OZ038312.1, on the reverse strand, counting down.
CTTTTCCCCTCCACCCTCCTTCCCTCCACCCTCCTCTCCTTCCTCCCCCTCCTCCCTCTCCTTCCTTCTTCCTCCTTCCTCCACATCCTTCCTATCCTTCCTTTTTACTCCCTTCCTTTTCCTCCCTTCCTCCTTCCTCCTTCCTCTCTTCACCCATCTTCCCTCCTCCATTCTTCCTCCTCTCTCCACCTTATTCCTCTCCTTCCTCCTTCCTCTCCTTCCTTCCTTCCTTCTTCCTTCCCTCCACCCTCCATCCTTTCTCCCCCTTCTCCCTCTCCTTCCTTCTTCCTCCTGCCTCCCCCTCCTTCCTTCTTCCTCCTTCCTCTCTTCACTCATCTTCCCTCCACCCTTTCCCCCCTCCACCCTTCTTCCCTCCACCTACTCCCTACCTTCTCCTTCCTCCCCTTCTCCCCTCCACCCTCCACCCTCCCTTCTCTCCCTCCTCCCCTCCTCACCACCTCCCTTCCACACACACCCCATGCTCTACATCTCCCAGAAGTCACGTTGACTATACAACGTAAGTTTGAATCCGGTCAGTTTGGAATGGTGCGAGTCGATTACCGTACTTTGAGACGTCGAGAGATTGCCACACAGTTGCCCTTCACCTCGGACGCTAGTTTCTCTCTAGCCCAACAAGGTAGGCGGCTCTACCGTAGCTTTTTGAACTTCTATACCAACGATACAATGCCCTCTAGGGGAAGATTTCCAAGACTCCAACGGAAGCGTCCTCTTTATGTTCGGAGACTCAACTGCAAATTTCACGGTGAACGTAACTGACGACCTCGTGCCTGAAATAGACGAGACTTTCTACGTAATACTCACCAGGGTTTATCTTATCATCGAAACACCAATAGGTTAGAAAGTTACGCAATAGTCGTCGATGTCATATTCCTTTCAGCATTATTTACATAACTTACATTATATTCAACTTGACGACAATATTATTAATAAATTACTTATTTAATTTTTGACTTTTTTCAATTTGACTTTTATTACGGTGACTCATCATATCGTAGCCTCACCTGACCTCACTTGACCTCACTTGACCTCACCTGACCTCACTTGACCTCAACTGACCTCACCTGACCTCACTTGAACTCAACTGACCTCCATAGTGATCAATTCTCCGCGGTTGGGTGATCGAGAAGAATGCTATGCACGCATTTCTATTCTGGCCAATGACGCCGCTTATGGGCGCATCTCATTATCATCGGAGGTTGCGGAGGTCAGCGAAGGTCAACTGCTCAATGTGTCGGTAATCAGAAGTGGTGGTGACTTTGGACTGGTTAGAACAACCTCCCCCTCAGTTTACATTACACCCATGATCTCTCAGGCCTCATAACATATCCCTCACCTCTCATCCCTCACCCCACCCACACCCATACCCCTAACCCCGTAGCTCTACATCTACACCTCACCTCTCACCCCTCACCCCACCCACACCCCTAACCCCGTAGCTCTACATCTACACCTCACCTCTCACCCCTCACCTTCGACCTTATTCCTCCTAGGTGTCGGTGCGTTTCAGCGTAGCAGATATGATTGCCAGCTATGGTTCCGACTACGCCCGTACCTCTACAGACGTTCTATTGTCCCCTGGTGAGAGAAGCAAGCGTCTGCCGATTGAAATCAACGATGATTCTCTACCAGAACTCGCGGAGACTTTTAAAGGTCAGTCATGCGCGAAGTAGTCGGTCCGTTTGTATAATCTGATATAGAGATGCTTTAAAAAGTTCTTTAAGGGAAGATCAGTATTGTTGTTGATTTGATAATACTGTTCAGTTATTGTTTTTAGTCGAATTTCTAAGTACGGAAGGACAATAGTCTAGTAGAAATACAGGAGAATGTTGGACAGTAAGTGTGTCATCTTTATAGAGTTGAATTAGTTTAGTAGTAAGTATATTTGAAGTGTCAATTATGTGTTTAGTCAGTGATGAGTTGTTAGTGATAGTAATTCCTCAAGAGATTTGTGATTGTAGTCCGTTATTGTTTATTCAAATGTCCGTAAATATTGATTGTTTATTTATGATATCAATAGTGTGGTTTTATTTGAGTTAAGCAATAATTAATTAATTATCATCCAATTTTCTCTCTATAAATAATAAACAAGAGTTTAGCTTAGAATTTGTCACTAGATATATATTTAATACAGCATAAAAGTAATATTTAATATTTCGATATTTAAAAAATATTTAATACTAGTTTTGTATACTATAAAGTGTATATAGTATAGTGTAGTATTCTCATGCAGGTATGCAGGGGTTTTTACAAAATATCTTAGAAAAAAATAATGATTTTAATTCTATGTATTCTTAGTATAATGTCATATATTATGTAGAATAAATAATTAATAATAATAATTAAAGTAAAATATGTAATATAATATATATAAATATATATATATACATTAATTGCAATTATATATATATATATGGGGATGTGGCTCAGTGGTAGAGCGTTCGCTTTGCATGTGAAAGGCCCCGGGTTCGATCCCCGGCATCTCCACTTTTTATATTTTATAATCAAAATTAAATATTTGTTTAAATTTTTTTAATAATCTTAATTTTACAAATTCATATCAAATTATTACAATATAATTAATACCATACAATTAGTACAACACAATTAAATTAAATATAATTAATTAATACAATATAATTAATTAATACAATTATTTAGTTTACCAATTAAATTGTTATTTATTATAAACTTATCTGATAACTCAATCTATATTATGATTAATTAAAGTATTTGACATTCAGTACAACTAATTTCTGCAACTGGTGGAGCTACAATTGATGCAAATGGTATCACCGAAACCATAGTTACCATTATAGAATCTGATGATCCATATGGAGCTTTTGGTTAGTGCACTTAATGAATTCTATCAGCAATGCTATCAATACTAATGACTAAACTAATGACTGAACTAATGACTAAACTAATGACTAAACTAATGACTAAACTAATGACTAAACTAATCTTTAATCGATGTTTCATTTATATTTTGACCTCAGGATTCGCAGTTCCATTTACAATCGCGGAGGAACCGGAGCGAGGAGATGAGAAGAACCGTGTGCTGATTTTAGTGACCAGGGAAGGAGGCAGAAGTGGAGTTGTAGCTATCGACTGGATTGCTTCACTAAATAGTAAGTTGGAAGTGCCAATCTAATGTTATATACCCTGAATGGATTGGACATATATAATGCTAACATTAGATGAAGTTGATTATTTATTTACTCCGTTTAATTACTAATCATATCAATATTATCTTTCAGATATTTGAGTTAAATTCATATTACATTAATTCATTTTATAATCCTGTACTTTCTAGGTGTCAATTTAAACAATGAAACAATGATTGAAATTTGATTATTAATTCTATTTATAGCCTAGATATATTATCATTTATCATTAATTATTATTATGTTTAATTATTAGTATACAGCCGTTATCATATCTTGTGATTGTTAAAGTTTAAAGATAATATTACTTGCTTGTGAATCCTAAGATTTTTTAAACCTAGATATACCTTCTTTATTATTTAACCATAAATTTCAAAATTGTATGCATTTATTTAATGTTTTAAATGACAATTGGATTAGAACAACATTATCAGATATAAATATATTTTGCATCGCAAATTAGATATTATATTTATGTGAATTATGATCACAATTACTAAACCCTACACATATTATCCTTGTATCTGTTATTAAAATAACCGTTTTGCATTAAATATAATGCAATCTACTAATTAAATGTAATCTAAATTATAGAAATTATATGGAATAATTATATTTATTCTATTATATTATTATAGTATATGCTATTTTAAGCAATTAATAATGACTAACAATTACCAGTTACTAATGGCCATACTATCTCATTTCTTTATTCACTATTCTATATATATATCCATATATATGTCAATATATATTCGTATATTTTCATAGATATTCATATATATTTATTTATTCTAAATAATGATTACTAAATCATTGAATACAATCAAAACACTATCTCGACTCTAATTCTCTTACGTGTAAATATCTGAAACTGTACATGGGTCCACTTTTCCTAAATCCTCCATATAGCGATGCACTTTATCTTTCCTAGATACCCAAAGGGACGGAGGCTTTGACATTGCTCCCTTACGAGGAACGCTGTACTTTGTCAGCAATGAACGCTCGCAACCTATTGCTATTGACATACTTCCGGACGATCTTCCCGAATCCCCCATGGTACATTATTAATAATATCCAGAATCTCCCATGGTACATTATTACTAATATCCAGAAGCTCTTATGTTGTGCTATTACTATTAATCAGAAGCCCTCGTGGATATAAGTTAAAATAATCAGTAGCCCATTTAGAGATATACATTTCCTTACATACCTTTGTTTAAGCTCTGGAATAGAGTTTCCTCCTGGATTAAGCTATTGAAATTGAAATGCCTACTCTTATCTTTTGTATTTTTCCTGAAAATGAATACAACTCTACATACGTTCGCTGTATTCAGGAAGTGAAATTACGTTTGACTTCGGCCAGTAACGGGGGTCGTATCATGGAATCGAGGTCAAGTCACACTCTCACCGTCGGCGCCAATGACAATCCTCATGGCACCGTTGAGTTCACCAACACCGGCTACAGATTGGTAGAGGTGGTTTCAGAGAATAGCACGCAGTACATCTCTATTTCTAGAAGGTAGGTGGTGGACGGACAGAGTGGTTTATTGATTTCTGTAGTTTTAAGAACAAATACAAATGAACAAAAAAAATATTTGCACAGAGATTAAGAATATTATGATATATATTTTTAATTCTATCATTAAATTAGAATGATTAAATAGTAGCTAGTCGAGTTGCTAGTCGAGTAGCTAGTCGAGTAACTAGTCGAGTAGCTAGGGGGTAGCTAGTAGAGTAGCTAGTCGAGTAGCTAGTCGAGTAGCTAGTCGAGTAGCTAGTCGAGTAGCTAGTCGAGTTGCTAGTAGAGTAGCTAGTCGAGTAACTAGTCGAGTAACTAGTCGAGTAACTAGTCGAGTAGCTAGTCGAGTTGCTAGTCGAGTAGCTAGTCGAGTTGCCTTTGACATGTACTCCTATAGGGGCGGAACATTCGGAGACATCGACTTGACGTACACTTTGCAAGAAATCGATTTGATTGCCATGGCAACTGCTTCCTCCTCGTCGGTTTCACGGTACTTTCGACAACCAGTGTCGGGCACCGCTAGTATCGTAGCGACGCCTACCCCATGGACAGTCAGTGGTCAACCGAAACCACTCGAGGTACTCACTAGTAGATCATTGTTCTCTTCAAATCTTTTAGCATAATCCCTACGGAGTTAACACGACCATCAATCCCTAACATGATACTTGTATGTGTCATGCAGTTCCCACACCCTCACACCAATATACCCACTCACACCTACATACCCACTCACATCCTCATAACTACATACCCACTCACACCCTCACTTCCATCACACACTCAAATCTCTCACACTGTCCAAATACTTTTTTAAACTATTCACTTCCTCACTAACTAGCACACTCTTGACACCCTCCACACCCACCACTCAAAACCCCGCCCCTCTACCCCACCAATCAAAACCCAACATCCCGCTCCTCCACCCCACCACTCAAAACCCAACATCCCGCCAGTCCACCCCACCATATACCCCACACCCAATATCCTGCCCGTCCTCCCCACCACATACCCCACACATAATATCCTGCCCCTCCACCACACCACACTCAATATCCTGCCCCTCCACCACACCACATACCCCACACATAATATCCTGCCCCTCCACTACACCATATACCCCACACTCAATATCCTGCCCCTCCTCCCCACCACATACCCCACACATAATATCCTGCCCCTCCACCACACCACACTCAATATCCTGCCCCTCCACCACACAACATACCCCACACATAATATCCTGCCCCTCAACCACACCACACTCAATATCCTGCCCCTCCACCACACCACACATAATATCCTGCCCCTCCACCACACCACACTCAATATCCTGCCCCTCCACCACACCACATACCCCACACATAATATCCTGCCCCTCCACCACACCACACTCAATATCCTGCCCCTCCACCACACCACATACCCCACACATAATATCCTGCCCCTCCACCACACCACACTCAATATCCTGCCCCTCCACCACACCACATACCCCACACATAATATCCTGCCCCTCCACCACACCACACTCAATATCCTGCCCCTCCACCACACCACATACCCCACACATAATATCCTGCCCCTCCACCATACCACACTCAATATCCTGCCCGTCCTCCCCATCACATACCCCACACTCAATATCCTGCCCCTCCTCCCCATCACATACCCCACACACAATATACTGCCCCTCCACCACACCACACTCAATATCCTGCCCGTCCTCCCCATCACATACCCCACACTCAATATCCTGCCCCTCCTCCCCATCACATACCCCACACAATATACTGCCCCTCCACCCCACCATATACCCACACCCATATACTACTCCCATAACAGTCCTGCATGTCCTACTGCCTACTAACCGAAGCCTGCCTTTCCATTGACTTCTCAAACACGTCTAGCACATGTTCTTGGTATAGTGAACATGTAGAATCTCACCGACTAACAAATGTAACGGAATTCCAGTATTACTCGAAAAACCAACATTTGGTTGGTTCCCGTTTATTACTCGATATAGAAATTTTTCAACATAAGTTATATTAAACTTAGCAATTTATATACAACCTTGATATAGGCATATGTTTATATTATATTATATTAGGCTATTATATATGAATTCATATAAATAAGTAAATCTTAATAATTGCAAGTAAATCCATGTTCCCCGTAGTTATCGCTGATCTAAATTGCAAGCATTTGCATTGTAGGTGGAACTACTTTTTGCATCCCGTGCTATTATTGGTGTTGATTTCGCTTCATCGACTGTGGAACGTCGATTTCGTCTACTAAACGGGCAATCAAAAGCTTTGCTACCTGTCGAAATTTACTCCGACGATATACCTGAACTAGACGAAGCTTTTGTTGTACGACTTACCAGCATCAAATTATCTGGTTTACTATCTCCCCTTCCTCTCCCTCTCCCTCTCTCCCTCCCTCCCCCTCCCTCTCCCTTTCTCTCTCCCTCTCCCTCTCCCTCTCTCCCTCCCTCCCTCTCCCTCTCCCTCTCCCTCTCCCTCTCTCTCTCCCTGCCCCTCCCCCTCCCCCTCTCTCCCTCTCTTTCTTTCTCCCTCTTCCTCTCCCCTTCCCTCTCCCCTTCCCTATCTCTCTCTATATCTCTCCCTCACTGCCCCTCCCCCTCTCTCTCTCCCTCCCCCTCCCTCCCTCTCTCTCTCTATATCTCTCCCTCACTGCCCCTCCCCCTCCCTCTCTCTCCCCCCTCCCTCTCCCTCTCCCTCTACCTCTCCCTCTCCCTCTCTCCCTCCCTCTCTCCATCCCTCTCCCCCTCCCCTCTCTCTCTCCAACCCTCCCTCTCCCCTCCCTTTCTCTCTCTCTCCCTCCCTCTTCCTCTCCCTCTCTCCATCCCTTTCCCCCTCCCTCCCTCCCCATCTCTCCCCCTACTTCTCTCTCTCCCCCTTACTGCCCTTCCCCCCTTCCCCTCTCTCTCCCTCCCTCCCTCCCCTCTCTCTCCCTCCCTCTCCCTCTCTCCATCCCTCTCTCCCTCCCTGCCCCTCCCCTCCATCCCTCTCCACTCCCTCTCTCCATCCCTCCCCCTCACTACCCCTCCCCCCTCACTCCCTATCCCCTCCCCTCCCCCTCCCTCTCCCCCTCCCTCTCCCTTTCTCTATCTCTCCCTCCCTCCCCCCTCTCTACCCTCCCTTCCCTCCCTCCCTCTCTCCATCCCTCCCTCCCTCATTTCATCCCTCCCTTGTAACCCTACAATACTACATCTTCTACAGACAATATCCAGCCGGTGGGAGAAGCACCTAAAATAAATCCGCTGGCTGCAGAAACCATAGTTACCATCATCGCTAATGACAATGCCAACGGTATGTTTACAATGAGGAGTGCAGAACTACAGGAAACGGGTGCTGGAGAAGTGGTTGTTATCAAGGAGGTGGCCAAGAGGTTAGATTTGCATAGTTCAGAGGTCAAATAGAGTTGTGAGTTATCTAGCCAATGTGGTAGAGTTGAAATGACTTGGCAAGTTAACAATAGATAATATGTGTAGCATGCAAAACAATGTATTGACCGCTAGTAGAACCCGATAGCGAATTCTCTATCACAATTGCCACGTAAAAGATAACTGATAATAACTAATTGCATGAAATTCACTCAGGTTTGTAGAGTTGATAGTTGAGCGTAAAGGAGGTTCTATTGGCGACGTTACAGTCACCTGGATGATTAATAAGGAATTAACTAATGCTACTAAGGATATTGACTATGTAGCCGATGGAGCTACTCTGAACTTTGCTCGAGGTCAAACTGTTCAAGGTCATTGTATGTATTTCATTTCAATATCTTAAGGCATAGCTCAATTATGCCGTTTAATTAATGCTTCAATATATATATTCATATTTTATTTGTTTCTGACTATAAATATATATATATATATTTGCTTTCTATATATATTTCTATTTTAATCAAATGCTTTATTATTTTCATATGTAGTGAAATATTTTGAATCTACGATTATTTTTATAAACTAAACTAAATTCTTTAGTTTTTACAATCGGCATCCAAGATGATAATTTAGCTGAGAATGATGAGATCATTGTAATAGAATTAACTTCTGCCACTGGTGGTGCTACTGTTCAACAAACTATCTTTGGTCAAGGTAAGTTTAATCTAAATAATACAATATTAATTATAATTATATTTAGTAGATCTTATTATTTTTTATACAGTAATAAACAAAAAAATATATATTTATATTGTGAAATCTTTTAAATTATATTAATTATATTATAATATTTAAAAATAAATTTATATTTGAGATATAATAATTAATACAATACCAGAGAAATAATAATATAATTATCAAATACTTCTGTATCATTGGAGGATACTGTAGTCTTTATTTATAATTATTTATAATAACTATTAATTATTATTAATAATAATTAAAAATAAAATGATAATAATTATTATCTTCTGTTTTTAATTCACAATGATTATTATTACTATTACTATCTATTAATAGATATGGAATATTATTGATTACTGATAAATCAAATGATGATAACATTACCTACACTTAGAAAGAAGCAAAAGAGATATTTGTAAGAGAGAATTCCTTTGATCATATATTACTTTATCGCCAATGAATGTATCTTTAATCACTTCATGAGTTTGATAATCTCAATGCACTATTTCATTAATGAACTGTTAATGGAATGTACATAAGTGAATATTTAGATTTATTGCTTTAGTCTTGTATTAATTTTTTTTGAATTTATATTCTTTATCGAGTATCTTATTTTAATATTCAACATTTTTAGTTATATCTTTATTTCACTTTAAATCATATTCTTCACCTCCTACACCTAGCACAACCTACTACATATCTCACAACCTACTACATAACTCACAACCTACTACATAACTCACAACCTACTACATAACTCACAACCTACTACATATCTCACAACCTACTACATAACTCACAACCTACTACATAACCTACTACATATCTCACAACCTACTACATATCTCACTATATCCTACAGACTCTCTTGCATGTATTCATCGTTCACTTTCATCTCTTTCTCCTCTTCTTTCTCTCACAAACTTCCAACATATTTTCTTTAAACCCCACACTCCTCTTTATAATTTGCACCCTTATAAACCCATATCCCCGATGTTCTAAACTCCTAATATACTACTGGTGTCCTCCGCAAGCCCCATCTACTCCATTATGCCCCACACCATCCAATGAACCCTACTCCGCTGGAGTTATATTCCATGTTTCCGCATATCCCTACGACTTGCCGACTTGCCCTCAGGCCCCATATAAGAATACCCATAGTTTCCCTATACCCATAATCCCCTACACCTCTAGAGTACCCAACCAAACCCCCCTACACCCTTTAACCGTCATAATACCCAACCAAACCCCGTAGTATTACACCCCCTATTCCACCACCAGTATGCCATATCCACCTCGTAGTAATACAACTCCCACGAATATGCCACCATCTCCTACATAGTCCTCACCCGACACCTACCTCTACCCCCGCACAGTGTTACGCCCCCCAACGGTACGTCTGGTTATCGCTGCTAACGACTACGTGGCGGGAGTTCTCGGTTTCGCCGCAAACGCCGCCACCGCAGTTGTAGAGGGCGCCACCGTAGAGATGTCGGTGTCGAGGTCACCGCCGGGTCGCGGCCGAGTTCAACTGTCGTACGAAATCGAGGCTGTGTCACCTCACGCCGCCGACCCCTCCTATCGCTTCCGAGTGGACCGCGGTACACTGTACTTTGGTCCGGTTAGCGTCCGCGTAAACTTAGAGATTCCCCCTCTTATACCAAAACACTTGATTAAGATTTCGTGGCATTTTGATCTCTGTAAACGTTTCGATTAATTTCTACCCAATGTATATCTATTAATAAATTTGTGTACATATTAATATATCAAATTCGTAATAGATAATTTCATTAATTTGTCTGTAGGGTGTGCTGATGAAAACAATTTCACTGACTGTCACTAAAGATGACCTGCCAAAAATGAACGAAGAATTTCGAATTTCTTTGTTGAATATTTCTACATCAGGTTTTTACAATTCTTTTCAATTTCATTATTATTTAATATTATTGATTACGGATCAAGTTATATATTATATATATAATATATATCAAGGTCTATATTATATATATAATATAGATCAAGTTCTATATTATATATATAATATAGAACTTGATCTATATTATATATATAATATAGAACTTGATCTATATTATATATATAATATATATCAAGTTCTATATTATATATATAATATATATCAAGTTCTATATTATATATATAATATAGATCACATTGATTTGCACGTCTAGATTATTGTATCTACACCTTAACCATTAGACTACACCCTAAACATTAAACTACACACTAACCATTAAACTACACCCTAATCATTAAACTACACCCTAACCATTAATCTACACACTAATCATTAATCTACACACTAACCATTAATCTACACCATAACCATTAATCTACACACTAACCATTAAACTACACCCTAACCATTAATCTACGACCTCTAGGTCCTATCGCATACGACCTCTAGGTCCTATTATATATGACCTCTAGGTCCTATTACATACGACCTCTAGGTCCTATTACATACGACCTCTAGGTCCTATTGCATACGACCTCTAGGTCCTATTGCATCTGACCTCTAGGTCCTATTACATACGACCTCTAGGTCCTATTTCATACGACCTCTAGGTCCTATTACATCTGACCTCTAGGTCCTATTTCATCTGACCTCTAGGTCCTATTGCATCTGACCTCTAGGTCCTATTACATCTGACCTCTAGGTCCTATTGCATCTGACCTCTAGGTCCTATTGCATCTGACCTCTAGGTCCTATTGCATCTGACCTCTAGGTCCTATTACATCTGACCTCTAGGTCCTATTTCATCTGACCTCTAGGTCCTATTGCATCTGACCTCTAGGTCCTATTACATCTGACCTCTAGGTCCTATTTCATCTGACCTCTAGGTCCTATTACACACGACCTCTAGGTCCTATTACATACGACCTCTAGGTCCTATTTCATCTGACCTCTAGGTCCTATTGTATCTGACCTCTAGGTTCTATTACATACGACCTCTAGGTCCTATTACATCTGACCTCTAGGTCCTATTACATCTGACCTCTAGGTCCTATTTCATCTGACCTCTAGGTCCTATTGCATCTGACCTCTAGGTCCTATTACATCTGACCTCTAGGTCCTATTGCATCTGACCTCGTCTTATTCCGTCCGCAGGAGTTCGCGACACTGGCGCGGCAATAATCGACGAAGCAAAACGGACGGCAGTTTTGACGGTTGTCGGGGGCAACCAACCTCACGGAGAAGTTCGTATAGTCGAGGCTTCGCGACGTATCTCAGTGGACGAGAACGTCGGCAATGCGACTGTCTACGTGGAGAGGATCTATGGAGCCATTGGTCAGGTGGGTACACGTTTAATATATAATTATTATATCAATTAGTATATCTTAGTGTCTTTATTACAAAATTACTATACAAAGTCACATTATATCATTAATCTATTTTATCTAAAATTTCAATATTCATTTTTCAAAATGCTTTAAAATTAATTTCATAAGTATTCGCTAAATACATAAAATAATTTTGATTTTTGATTATAAAATAAGAAGCCTAAGAGAATAAAGAAACAAAATTAGTTGCATAATTTTGTAATGAATATTTGTAGTAGATATAGATCAGTCCAATATCCAACCTAATATCCAACCTAATACCCAACCTAATATCCAACCTAATATCCAACCTAATATCCAACCTAATATCTAACCTACATCTAACCTAATATCCAACCTAATATCCAACCTAATATCCAACCTAATATCCAACCTAATATCCAACCTAATATCCAACCTAATATCTAACCTAATATCCAACCTAATATCTAACCTAATATACACAGTGATGTATAGATATCTTCATATTGTTGATTACATATATATTATACAATTACAAAAAATAATTTTGTTTCAATGACAAAATTACATAATAGGAATTGATTAGATTTTACTTCCATGATGAACCTCGACCTTATTAGTCAGCTAATCCAACTTTAAGGTCAAAGTGGATTACAATGTTCGCGTTGGTTCGCTGACTGTCCTGTCAAGTGAAAAACTGCGATTGGCTCAAAATGACATTGATTTTGCATCTGACACCGATTTTGTGATCCTGGAGGACGGTAAATACATGGTTATTAATATTTACTCCACTTCCTATAGTACTCCCTTTCCTATTGTACTCCATTTCATATTGTACTCCCTTTCCTATTGTACTCCATTTCCTATAGTACTCCCTTTCCTATTGTACTCTATTACAATGGATTATTATTGAATCTTTCAAAAGAATTTAATCGAAAAACTCCATTACTAATTCATCATCTAGATTAATTCGACTGATTAAGTTAATTAATTAATATTTGTATTAAATTTATAAATTGTAATAATTAATTAATTGAATTCATTGTTTGAATATAATAATCAAAATATACAGACGGAAATTAAAATTCCGATAATTGATGATTACGTACCTGAAATAGACGAGGTATTTCTTATGCGTCTAGTGTCTGTGGAACTTTTATCTCCAGTAAACAGTCACTTCCTCCCTGTGCTAGGTTTCATTTAAGTCATATACTTATAAATAATCTACTTAAAATAATAACTTACATTAAACTTAATCTTAAACTTAACTTCATAAATAACTTCCTTTAATCTAATCATTTTTAATTCTAAATTATGCCACCAAACTTCAAATAATTACAAATTAATTAATATTTTATCCTAAATATTTGTAAATATCTAAATTAATTATTAAAATATTAAAATTATTAATTATTAATTAATTTAAACCTATTAATTACAAATTAACTAATTAGAGTTTCCCTCCAATACATTGCCTTATATCATACCTCCAATAAATTGCCCTCGTAGCTGTTGCTGGTCTAGATGCTGAAATTATAATTAACGCAAACGATGGAACAAAGGGAGAAATAGTATTTTCTGAAGACTCTGTGAAGTTAATATTTAATAACTTAATATTTAATAACTTAATATTTAATGATAATCTTATTTTTTGTTATATAAATATTATTTCTTGGTTTACGGATGATATCTATATGTATACAATATAAAATATATACAATATAAAATATATACAATATATAATATATACAATATATAATATATACAATATATAATATATACAATATATAATATACAATATATAATATATACAGTATATAATATATACAATATATAATATATACAATATATAATATATACAATATATAATATATACAATATAAAATATATACAATATATAATATATACAATATATAATATATACAATATATAATATATACAATATATAATATACAATATATAATATATACAATATATAATATATACAATATATTGATTTAAATAGTTTTTATTAACCTCTTGTCCAAAATGTAGAATATAGTTTCATTTTACATTTAAGATTTTGCACAAATTATGTTCAAATTTACAGAATTCGTTTTTAATAACTATCAACCATTGTTATTTGAAACCCATCCTTTACCAGCATCATTATTCTCAACTCTCCTCTCCCCTCTAAAGCCACTATCCCGATTCTCCCTTACACCCTACTAAATAGTATCACAACCGATGAGAGTTCAAATACGGTAACATTGACCCTTCTCCGACAACGTGGTACTTTTGGAGCTGTATCTGTATTCTGCTTCGCCCAGAGCCAACCAAATGCCGCCATATTGGGAGACGACTTCCGGTTCCAGCCGAGGGTTAGCGAGAGTACGGTTCAGCGGATATATCTGATCTCGCGGCTCTTGTGAAGATGAGATATCCTTCCCCACTCCTCCTTCCCCGCCCTTCCTTCTCAGCCCCTCCTTACCCACCCTTTCTTCCCCGCCCTCCTTCCCCGTCCCTCCTTCCCCGCACCTCCTTCCCCACCCTTCCTTCCCCACCCCTCCTTCCCCACCCCTCCATCCCTACCCCTCCTTCCCTGCCCTTCCTTCTCAGCCACTCCTTCCCAACCCCTCCTTCCCCACCCCTCCTTCCCCACTCCTCCTTCCCCACTCCTCCTTCCCCACCTCTCCTTCCCCATCCCTCCTTCCCCACTCCTCCTTCCCCACCCCTCCTTCCCCACCCCTCCTTCCCCACTCCTCCTTCCCCACTCCTCCTTCCCCACCTCTCCTTCCCCATCCCTCCTTCCCCACTCCTCCTTCCCCACCTCTCCTTCCCCGCCCTTCCTTCCCCACCCCTCCTTCTCCGCCCCCCTTCCCCACTCCTCCTTCCCCACCCCTTCTTCCCTGCCCTCCTTCCCCACCTCTCCTTCCCCACTCCTCCTTCCCCACCTCTCCTTCCCCGCCACTTCCTTCCCCGCCTCTCCTTCCCCACTCCTCCTTCTCCGCCCCCTTCCCCACTCATCCTTCCCCACCCCTCCATCTCTACCCCTCCTTCCCTGCCCTTCCTTCTCAGCCACTCCTTCCCAACCCCTCCTTCCCCACCCCTCCTTCCCCACTCCTCCTTCCCCACTCCTCCTTCCCCACCTCTCCTTCCCCATCCCTCCTTCCCCACTCCTCCTTCCCCACCCCTCCTTCCCCACCCCTCCTTCCCCACTCCTCCTTCCCCACTCCTCCTTCCCCACCTCTCCTTCCCCATCCCTCCTTCCCCACTCCTCCTTCCCCACCTCTCCTTCCCCGCCCTTCCTTCCCCACCCCTCCTTCTCCGCCCCCCTTCCCCACTCCTCCTTCCCCACCCCTTCTTCCCTGCCCTCCTTCCCCACCTCTCCTTCCCCACTCCTCCTTCCCCACCTCTCCTTCCCCGCCCCTTCCTTCCCCGCCTCTCCTTCCCCACTCCTCCTTCTCCGCCCCCCTTCCCCACTCCTCCTTCCCCACCCCTTCTTCCCCGCCCCTTCTTCCCCGCCCCTCCTTCCCCACCCCTCCTTCCCCACCCCTCCTTCTCCGCCCCCCCCCTTCCCCACTCCTCCTTCCCCACCCCTTCTTCCCCGCCCCTTCTTCCCCGCAACTCCTTCCCCACCCCTCCTTCCCCACCCCTCCTTCCCCACCTCTCCTTCCCCACTCCTCCTTCCCCACCCCTTCTTCCCCGCCCCTTCTTCCCCGCAACTCCTTCCCCACCCCTCCTTCCCCACCCCTCCTTCCCCACCTCTCCTTCCCCACCCCTCCTTCCCCACCCCTCCTTCTCCGCCCCCCCTTCCCCGCTCCTCCTTCCCCACTCCTTCTTCCCCGCCCCTTCTTCCCCACCTCTCCTTCCCCACCCCTCCTTCCCCACCCCTCCTTCTCCGCCCCCCCTTCCCCACTCCTCCTTCCCCACCCCTTCTTCCCCGCCCCTTCTTCCCCGCAACTCCTTCCCCACCCCTCCTTCCCCGCCCCTTCTTCCCCGCAACTCCTTCCCCACCCCTCCTTCCCCACCCCTCCTTCCCCACCCCTCCTTCCCCACCCCTCCTTCCCCACCCCTCCTTCCCCACCCCTCCTTCCCCACCCCTCCTTCCACACCCCTCCTTCCCCACCCCTCCTTCCCCACCCCTCCTTCACCACCCCTCCTTCCCCACCCCTCCTTCCCCACTCCTTCTTCCCCACCCCTCCTTCCCCTCTCCTCCTTCCCCACTCCTCCTTCCCCACCCTTCCTTCCCCGCCCTTCCTTTCACCTACCCTAAACTCCTCACAGGATGTCTATTTCGCACCAGGCGTGGACTATCAAACAGTTGTTGTGACAATTGTAGAGGATTCCATTCCCGAGCCCGCCGAACGCATTCTCGTCATGCTAGCGAGCCCTAAGAATGGAGTTACAGTAGGAGATCCGCATATAGGTGAGTGGGCGTAACGGTGGGCGTAACGGTGGGCGTAACGGTGGGCGTAACGGTGGGCGTAACGGTGGGCGCGGTTGTGGCGGTTGTCGAGGAGATATGCTAGTCGGTGGATGGAGCTTTGGAAGGTGTATTTGACCTTGCCAAAAGTATCGGAATGGGTTTGGTGGTGTGTTTGGTGGTGGGTTTGGTGGTGGGTTTGATGGTGGGTTTGGTGGTGGGTTTGGTGGTGAGTTTGGTGGTGGGTTTGGTGGTGGGTTTGGTGGTGGGTTTGGTGGTGGGTTTGGTGGTGGGTTTGGTGGTGGGTTTGGTGGTGAGTTTGGTGGTGAGTTGCCACAATTGGTTTCGAAATGGTTGTTGATATAGGAGTGTGGGTGATGTAGTTATGGAGATGGGCGTGGTCCCATCAATTTGTACCACAACATTCGCATACCTTCACTCATTCATATATCTTCCTAGATTTCCATTCCCCTCTATTCCCCTCTATTTCCCTCACATCCTTCCCGTTATTCCCACCTCCTTCCCACTCCTCCCTCACCTCCCATCTATCCTTCTAGCAACTATTATTATTGAGGCAAATGATGAAGCAAGCGGCACAATTTCTTTTGTAAATTACCAAGAAATTATTCTCCTCGAACCCGACTCCGATTCCGATGACGATGTAAGGTCGGAGGTCAAATTGAATTTGATCAGAGGTCCTGGCATTTTCAATAGAGTAGAAGTTAGAATTTAACTAAATTAATTATATTCCTGTTATATTATATAAATGATATATATACATATATATATATATATATATTTATATATATATATATATATATATTATATACTTCCTATTTATATTAATATAGTATATTACTATTATTTATTGTATATTTAGTATTATTGGAAATTTCAAATTTTTCCTTTCATATATAAACATGAAATTACATATTTTAGGTTCCTTTCACAATTTTGGCAGCAGATGGAAAAACGCCTTCAACTTCCGACATAAGTCCTTACGAAGGCATTGTGATATTCCTCGACCGACAGGTCAATTATAATGAGGGCTTATTACAGTGAGACATTAGACCGATATCAATAGACTAGTGTTATCTAATAACACTATCGTAACATTGTTATACTTTCTTAAGATTGTCATGTAATATGGATGCATAAATATCAATAATACGTTCTTAGTTTATTACTCTTCGAATAGAGTGTTTGTATTTCATTTCTATGACCTTTACCTTTGACTTTTGAAGGCGACTGCAACCTTGACACTTCGTGCTAAAGCTGATAATTTACCTGAAGAGGACGAGATATTCTACTGCGATCTCGGACAACCAACAGGTGGCGCTATTCTCTCACCAGGTGGCGGACATAGAGTTGTTATTGTCGTACAACGTAATGATGCACCTTATGGCATTCTCTCG
>OZ038312.1:1977435-2046461 GCA_964035775.1 Osedax frankpressi | reverse complement strand
CCTCTATAACCCCTCTATAACCCCTCTAGAACCCCTATATAAACCCTATATATCCCCTCTATAACCCATCTATAACCCATATATAACCCCTCTATAACCCCTATACAACCCCTATATAAACCCTCTATATCCCCTCTATAGCCCATCTATAACCCATCTATAACCCATATATAACCCCTCTATAACCCCTATACAACCCCTATATAAACCCTCTATATCCCCTCTATAGCCCATTTATAACCCATCTATAACCCATATATAACCCCTCTATAACCCCTATACAACCCCTATATAAACCCTCTATATCCCCTCTATAGCCCATATATGACCCATCTATAACCCATCTATAACCCCTCTATAACCCCTATATAACCCCTATATAAACCCTCTATATCCCCTCTATAGCCCATTTATAACCCATCTATAACCCATATATAACCCTTCTATAACCCCTATACAACCCCTATATAAACCCTCTATATCCCCTCTATAGCCCATATATGACCCATCTATAACCCATCTATAACCCCTATATAACCCCTATATAACCCCTATATAACCCCTCTATAACCCATATATAATCCCATTTCTACACCTATGTTACTACCACCTTTACGACAGTTGGTATTCTCTGACCAACAGTCTTCCGTGACCCTTGACCTGACGATACGCGACGACGGAGTCGCCGAACTCGACGAGGTCACCGCCGTGACCTTGACCTCAGTTCTAGAGGCCGGTACCCAGCTGACGTCTCGTGGGGCCACTCTGGGTAAACAACGTAATTGCAGACTCACCGTTCTCGCCAATGATTCTCCCTATGGAGTTCTAGGATGGGCGCAGGATAATTTCACAGCCCTGGAACCTCCTTCACCTGGTCCGTATTTACTCCACAAGCAGAGTTATATATATTTGTGAGCTGGTCAATTTAAAAGTTGTTGAACGAGATTACTCGCGAGTATTTATAGTACTCGTGAGTATTTATAGTACTCGCGAGTATTTATAGTACTCGTGAGTATTTATAGTACTCGCGAGTATTTATAGTACTCGTGAGTATTTATAGTACTCGCGAGTATTTATAGTACTCGCGAGTATTTATAGTACTCGTGAGTATTTATAGTAATCGTGAGTATTTATAGTACTCGCGAGTATGTATAGTACTCTCGAGTATTTATTGTACTCGTGAGTATTTATTGTATTCGTGAGTATTAATAGTACTCGTGAGTATTAATAGTACTCGTGAGTATTTATAGTACTCGTGAGTATTTATAGTACTCACGAGTAAGTTATATTAATAAGATATTGTTATTTTAGTTTTTCAAGTTAGAACTTCTTTATAATTAAATATTATTAGTTATGTAATCTCATCTATTAAAATGTTCCTGGATTTAAATAATTAGTTAATTTGTAGATTATTTTTATTAGACAATAAAAAGGTTATTAATGCATTATTGTGATTGTTGATTTTCAGATTCCGATGGTAATATTGTTCTTAGTATCATAAGATTGCAAGGTGTTTTAGGACATATTAGAATTTCTGTAATGTTAGTCTGAAATAATGTTTGTTGCCATTTTATTATATAACATTTGTTTTATTCAGAATTATTCATTATACTATTAATTAATATTTATCTTATTGATTATAGAAATTTAACTAATTATTGATACGAATGAATCCTAAACACCAATCATATTTTATCAGCACTAAAGCCTACACTGGTCCATTATCTGCCGCAACTTCTGGGTCAGATTACATCGCATTACGTAGCACAGTGGATATGTCATCTGGTCAAGCTGAAGCCTCTGTAAGCTTGACCATTCTGCCCGTCAGTTTAATAATCTTACACTTCTTTACCACCTCAAATTACACCTTCATTATATAATAGCTATAGTTCCTATTAATAGTTCCTAGCTATAGTTCCTAGCTATAGTTCCTAGCTATAGTTCCTATTAATAGTTCCTAGCTATAGTTCCTAGCTATAGTTCCTATCTATAGTTCCTATTAATAGTTCCTATCTATAGTTCCTAGCTATAGTTCCTAGCTATAGTTCCTATCTATAGTTCCTATTAATAGTTCCTATCTATAGTTCCTAGCTATAGTTCTAAGCTATAGTTCCTATTAATAGTTCCTAGCTATAGTTCCTATTAATAGTTCCTATTAATAGTTCCTAGCTATAGTTCCTATTAATAGTTCCTAGCTATAGTTCCTAGCTATAGTTCCTATTAATAGTTCCTAGCTATAGTTCCTAGCTATAGTTCCTATCTATAGTTCCTATTAATAGTTCCTATCTATAGTTCCTAGCTATAGTTCCTAGCTATAGTTCCTATTAATAGTTCCTAGCTATAGTTCCTATTAATAGTTCCTAGCTATAGTTCCTAGCTATAGTTCCTAGCTATAGTTCCTATCTATAGTTCCTATTAATAGTTCCTATTAATAGTTCCTATTAATAGTTCCTAGCATATTACGACCTTATACTTCCTCCTTAACTTCCTTTAGCCAAATCAAATCTTTGCAGGACAACATTCCTGAGTCTGATGAGAGATTCGAAGTACAGATAATAGAAGTGGCATTGTTATCTTCATCGACAATTAAAGATGAACCCTCATCTGTATTGCCTTCAATTCGTACCAGCCAGTCCATCGCCATAGTTACGGTGCTTAGCAACGACGACGCCGCTGGTATCGTCGAGTTCGATCAACCCCTGGTGTGTAAAACTGCGATTACTATTATTAGATTTTTTTATTATTATTATCCTTTTTATGTTAACTAATTTGATTTCTTAATCAATTTAATAATAATATATTACTTTATTTTATTTGCATTCAAATAAATTATGTGAATTACAAAATATTTTAATTCTATTAAATTATAGCAATACTCTTTTATTTATTTTATTAACAATAATATTATGATTATATTAATATGTTTTTTAGTATGAATTTACTGACCAACACAATTACTGTAATGCAGTTTTATATTTGTCTCTCTGGGTGTTTTCCTATTTCTTTACCAATGCCTTTACCAACAGAGTTCTGAGAACCGCGTGGATGTCTACGAAGGCGAGATCCTGAAGCTACGAGTGGTCAGGAGAAGAGGTCATATGGGTCGAGGTGTATTGGCCTGGCGTACAGTAGCCGGAGACGCTGAGCCAGAAGGTTATCGACGATGTCTTGTTTACGATTGTAACAAATGCTATTCAATATATTTAGGTTTCGTTTTTAGGAAATACAAAATCTACACAATGTTTTATGAGATTTCACTTGAGAATAATTATAATTAGATTTCCTGCAACTTTTTTTACACTCTTTTTTTACGCCATTTATAAAATATTCTCATGTAATTCATTGCCATGGAATTCGATGTATTCGTAGAGTACTTACCGTTGGTTTGGTAATGGTTTGAGGTGTGTGCATAGCGAGGTCTGTTGTCTTTGATACATTGCTAAGCTAATTTCAACTCTGCAGCCGATTATTTGCCATTATTTGGAGTTCTACAATTTGATGATGGAGTCGCAGAGTTGTTTATTGAAATTCAAATCGTCGATGACATAATTCCAGAGAAACTGCAAGTTATTTGACCTTTAACCCTCCGCCTAGACTTCGAAATTGTATTCTATGATAATAATAACAATTTTAATAACTTTCAATTTGATATTCTAGTAATTTAGGTATAAATAAAGTGAAAATATGTGTAACCTTTTAAAATTTAAGATCCTTTATACTTCTGAATCTATCTTTGTTATGTTAATTCTTTGAGTAATACCAAATAAGGAGTACTTCAATGATATACAATTTTACTATTTAACAAGTGATTTATACTTTTTATCGCATACTTTATTTATACTTCTTATTAACTTTATTCACCTTTTTTTAAACTTTTTCACCATTTTACGCTATTTTTAACCCCCACTACACTTTTACACTCTTTATCATATATTTGATTTACACATTATTGTTCTATGAACTCACCTCCTACCTGCAACAACTTCTACCTCTATCTCACTTTCAGACTTTTGACATCGAACTCACGGAAGTTATTTCTGGTAATCTGAAACTCGGACGTTCTTTAAACATTCGCATAGGAATTGTAAAAAATGATTCTCCAACCGGAGTTTTCTATTTTATTGATGACGAGGTTGATTATTATTTTAATAATTATTATTAATTATGATTATTTGTATATTTCTTAACTAAAAAAAGAGTAATCATCATTACAACAATTATTGCTTATTATTATTATTATTATTATTATATTGTAATTAATTATATACTTATTATTTAGGATAATTATTATTACTAATCATTAATGATATTATAATTTATTTAATTAATATAGTGTCATTTCATTATTTGTCATATAATATTACAATGTCACAGAACTTTAATCAGATTGTGTTTTACCAACGTCAACATCACCATTGCCCCGTCTATGCAGAAGTCCGTCTCGGAACCCCAGTATTCAGGTGACCCCGCATCTCGTGTGACCTTTGACATCGGCCGCGCTGGTACCGATGGTATTGTGAACCTACGATGGCGTTTGGAAGCAGCGGCCGTACTCGACTTCAACGCGCCATTGACCGGCATAATCACCTTCGCGGCGGTCAGTTTCATGTGTCAGTTTGTAAATGTGTAATCAAAGGCGTAAGCCACTCCCCCTTTGGATTCAAAGTAGTAAGCCACTCCCTCTTTGGATGCAAAGTAGTAAGCCACGCCCCCTTTTGGATGCAAAGGAGTAAACCACTCCCCCTTTGGATTCAAAGGAGTAAGCCACTCCCCCTTTGGATGCAAAGGACTAAGCCACTCCCTCTTTCTGTAGGGTGT
This sequence comes from Osedax frankpressi, assembly GCA_964035775.1. Taxonomy (NCBI): domain Eukaryota; kingdom Metazoa; phylum Annelida; class Polychaeta; order Sabellida; family Siboglinidae; genus Osedax; species Osedax frankpressi. The sequence goes on along the minus strand of OZ038312.1, from coordinate 2,041,643 downwards.
CGGCCGCAGTTCCTTGACACTATCGACGAAGGCGGATATTTTAATTGAAGGAGCAGAGATTTTTACACTCTCCATCATCGAAGTAGATAACGAAGCTGATATATCTCGAGGTTCATACACTACACACCTACTTACTCCCCCTACACTCACTACATACCTACTTACTCCCCCTACACTCACTACACACCTACTCACTCCCTTACACTCACTACACACCTACTTACTCCCCCTACACTCACTACACATCTACTTACTCCCCCTACACTCACTACACACCTCTACTTACTCCCCCTACACTCACTACAAACCTACTCACTCCCTTACACTCACTACACACCTACTTACTCCTCCTACACTCACTACACACTTACTTACTCCCTTACACTCACTACACACCTACTTACTCCTCCTACACTCACTACACACTTACTTACTCCCTTACACTCACTACACACCTACTTACTCCTCCTACACTCACTACACACTTACTTACTCCCTTACACTCACTACACACCTACTTACTCCTCCTACACTCACTACACACTTACTTACTCCCTTACACTCACTACACACCTACTCACTCCCTTACACTCACTACACACCTACTTACTCCTCCTACACTCACTACACACTTACTTACTCCCTTACACTCACTACACACCTACTTACTCCTCCTACACTCACTACACACTTACTTACTCCCTTACACTCACTACACACCTACTTACTCCTCCTACACTCACTACACACTTACTTACTCCCTTACACTCACTACACACCTACTCACTCCCTTACACTCACTACATACCTACTTACTCCTCCTACACTCACTACACACTTACTTACTCCCTTACACTCACTACACACCTACTTACTCCCTTACACTCACTACACACCTACTTACTCCTCCTACACTCACTACACACCTACTCACTCCCTTACACTCACTACACACCTACTTACTCCCCCTACACTCACTACACATCTACTTACTCCCCCTACACTCACTACACACCTCTACTTACTCCCCTACACTCACTACACACCTCTACTTACTCCCCTACACTCACTACACACCTACTTAGTCCCCCTACACTCACTACACACCTACTTACTCCCCCTACACTCACTACACATCTACTTAGTCCCCCTACACTCACTACACACCTCTACTTACTCCCCTACACTCACTACACACCTACTTACTACTCCTACACTCACTACACACCTCTACTTACTCTACTACCCTCGCTACCTTCTACTACCCTCAAAACCGATTACTATCCTCACTACCTTCACTACCGCCTACTACCCTCACTACTACCCTCACTACCGCCTACTATCCTCACTACTACCCTCACTACCGCCTACTACCCTCACTACCGCCTACTACCCTCACTACCGCCTACTACCCTCACTACCGCCTACTATCCTCACTACTACCCTCACTACCGCCTACTATCCTCACTACTACCCTCACTACAGCCTACTACCCTCACTACTACCCTCACTACCGCCTACTGCCCTCACTACCGCCTACTACCCTCACTACCGCCTACTACCCTCACTACCGCCTACTATCCTCACTACCGCCTACTGCCCTCACTACCGCCTACTACCCTCACTACCGCCTACTACCCTCACTACCGCCTACTACCCTCACTACCGCCTACTATCCTCACTACTACCCTCACTACCGCCTACTACCCTCACTACCGCCTACTACCCTCACTACCGCCTACTACCCTCACTACCGCCTACTATCCTCACTACTACCCTCACTACCGCCTACTATCCTCACTACTACCCTCACTACAGCCTACTACCCTCACTACCGCCTACTACCCTCACTACCGCCTACTACCCTCACTACCGCCTACTATCCTCACTACTACCCTCACTACCGCCTACTATCCTCACTACTACCCTCACTACCGCCTACTACCCTCACTACTACCCTCACTACCGCCTACTATCCTCACTACTACCCTCACTACCGCCTACTACCCTCACTACTACCCTCACTACCGCCTACTACCCTCACTACCGCCTACTATCCTCACTACTACCCTCACTACAGCCTACTACCCTCACTACTACCCTCACTACCGCCTACTGCCCTCACTACCGCCTACTACCCTCACTACCGCCTACTACCCTCACTACCGCCTACTATCCTCACTACTACCCTCACTACCGCCTACTATCCTCACTACTACCCTCACTACCGCCTACTACCCTCACTACTACCCTCACTACCGCCTACTATCCTCACTACTACCCTCATACCGCCTACTACCCTCACTACTACCATCACTACCGCCTACTACCCTCACTACTACCCTCACTACCGCCTACTACCCTCACTACCGCCTACTATCCTCACTACTACCCTCACTACCGCCTACTACCCTCACTACCGCCTACTACCCTCACTACTACCATCACTACCGCCTACTACCCTCACTACTACCCTCACTACCGCCTACTATCCTCACTACTACCCTCACTACCGCCTACTACCCTCACTACTACCCTCACTACCGCCTACTACCCTCACTACCGCCTACTATCCTCACTACTACCCTCACTACCGCCTACTATCCTCACTACTACCCTCACTACAGCCTACTACCCTCACTACTACCCTCACTACCTCACTACTACCCTCACTACCGTCTACTATCCTCACTACTACCCTCACTACAGCCTACTATCCTCACTACTACCCTCACTACAGCCTACTATCCTCACTACAGCCTACTATCCTCACTACTACCCTCACTACATCACTACTACCCTCACTACCGTCTACTATCCTCACTACTACCCTCACTACAGCCTACTACCCTCACTACTACCCTCACTACCGCCTACTACCCTCACTACCGCCTACTATCCTCACTACTACCCTCACTACCGCCTACTACCCTCACTACCGCCTACTACCCTCACTACCGCCTACTATCCTCACTACTACCCTCACTACCGCCTACTATCCTCACTACTACCCTCACTACAGCCTACTACCCTCACTACTACCCTCACTACCGCCTACTGCCCTCACTACCGCCTACTACCCTCACTACCGCCTACTACCCTCACTACCGCCTACTATCCTCACTACCGCCTACTACTCTCACTACCGCCTACTACCCTCACTACCGCCTACTACCCTCACTACCGCCTACTACCCTCACTACCGCCTACTATCCTCACTACTACCCTCACTACCGCCTACTACCCTCACTACCGCCTACTACCCTCACTACCGCCTACTACCCTCACTACCGCCTACTATCCTCACTACTACCCTCACTACCGCCTACTATCCTCACTACTACCCTCACTACCGCCTACTACCCTCACTACCGCCTACTATCCTCACTACTACCCTCACTACCGCCTACTATCCTCACTACTACCCTCACTACCGCCTACTACCCTCACTACTACCCTCACTACCGCCTACTATCCTCACTACTACCCTCACTACCGCCTACTACCCTCACTACTACCCTCACTACCGCCTACTATCCTCACTACTACCCTCATACCGCCTACTACCCTCACTACTACCATCACTACCGCCTACTACCCTCACTACTACCCTCACTACCGCCTACTACCCTCACTACCGCCTACTATCCTCACTACTACCCTCACTACCGCCTACTACCCTCACTACTACCCTCACTACCGCCTACTACCCTCACTACCGCCTACTATCCTCACTACTACCCTCACTACCGCCTACTATCCTCACTACTACCCTCACTACAGCCTACTACCCTCACTACTACCCTCACTACCTCACTACTACCCTCACTACCGTCTACTATCCTCACTACTACCCTCACTACAGCCTACTATCCTCACTACTACCCTCACTACAGCCTACTATCCTCACTACAGCCTACTATCCTCACTACTACCCTCACTACATCACTACTACCCTCACTACCGTCTACTATCCTCACTACTACCCTCACTACAGCCTACTACCCTCACTACTACCCTCACTACCGCCTACTACCCTCACTACCGCCTACTATCCTCACTACTACCCTCACTACCGCCTATTATCCTCACTACTACCCTCACTACAGCCTACTACCCTCACTACTACCCTCACTACCTCACTACTACCCTCACTACCGTCTACTATCCTCACTACTACCCTCACTACAGCCTACTACCCTCACTACTACCCTCACTACCGCCTACTACCCTCACTACCGCCTACTATCCTCACTACTACCCGCACTACCGCCTACTATCCTCACTACTACCCTCACTACAGCCTACTACCCTCACTACTACCCTCACTACCTCACTACTACCCTCACTACCGTCTACTATCCTCACTACTACCCTCACTACAGCCTACTACCCTCACTACTACCCTCACTACCTCACTACTACCCTCACTACCGTCTACTATCCTCACTACTACCCTCACTACAGCCTACTACCCTCACTACTACCCTCACTACCGCCTACTACCCTCACTACCGCCTACTATCCTCACTACTACCCTCACTACCGCCTACTATCTTCACTACTACCCTCACTACCGCATACTATCCTCACTACTACCCTCACTACCGCCTACTACCCTCACTACTACCCTCACTACCGCCTACTATCCTCACTACTACCCTCACTACCGCCTACTACCCTCACTACTACCCTCACTACCGCCTACTATCCTCACTACTACCCTCACTACCGCCTACTACCCTCACTACTACCATCACTACCGCCTACTACCCTCACTACTACCCTCACTACCGCCTACTACCCTCACTACCGCCTACTATCCTCACTACTACCCTCACTACCGCCTACTACCCTCACTACCGCCTACTACTCTCACTACTACCATCACTACCGCCTACTACCCTCACTACTACCCTCACTACCGCCTACTATCCTCACTACTACCCTCACTACCGCCTACTACCCTCACTACTACCCTCACTACCGCCTACTACCCTCACTACCGCCTACTATTCTCACTACTACCCTCACTACCGCCTACTATCCTCACTACTACCCTCACTACAGCCTACTACCCTCACTACTACCCTCACTACCTCACTACTACCCTCACTACCGTCTACTATCCTCACTACTACCCTCACTACAGCCTACTATCCTCACTACTACCCTCACTACAGCCTACTATCCTCACTACAGCCTACTATCCTCACTACTACCCTCACTACCTCACTACTACACTCACTACCGTCTACTATCCTCACTACTACCCTCACTACAGCCTACTACCCTCACTACTACCCTCACTACCGCCTACTACCCTCACTACCGCCTACTATCCTCACTACTACCCTCACTACCTCCTACTATCCTCACTACTACCCTCACTACAGCCTACTACCCTCACTACTACCCTCACTACCTCACTACTACCCTCACTAACGTCTACTATCCTCACTACTACCCTCACTACAGCCTACTATCCTCACTACTACCCTCACTACAGCCTACTACCCTCACTACTACCCTCACTACAGCCTACTACCCTCACTACCTCACTACTACCCTCACTACTACCCTCACTACCGCCTACTATCCTCACTACTACCCTCACTACAGCCTACTATCCTCACTACTACCCTCACTACAGCCTACTACCCTCACTACCTCACTACTACCCTCACTACTACCCTCACTACAGCCTACTATCCTCACTACTACCCTCACTACAGCCTACTATCCTCACTACTACCCTCACTACAGCCTACTATCCTCACTACTACCCTCACTACAGCCTACTACCCTCACTACTACCCTCACTACAGCCTACTACCCTCACTACCTCACTACTACCCTCACTACTACCATCACTACCGCCTACTATCCTCACTACTACCCTCACTACCGCCTACTACCCTCACTACTACCCTCACTACAGCCTACTATCCTCACAACTACCCTCACTACAGCCTACTATCCTCACTACTACCCTCACTCCAGCCTACTATCCTCACTACTACCCTCACTACAGCCTACTATCCTCACTACTACCCTCACTACCGCCTACTACCCTCACTACTACCCTCACTACAGCCTACTATCCTCACTACTACCCTCACTACAGCCTACTATCCTCACTACTACCCTCACTACAGCCTACTATCCTCACTACTACCCTCACTACAGCCTACTACCCTCACTACTACCCTCACTACAGCCTACTATCCTCACTACTACCCTCACTACCTCACTACTACCCTCACTACTACCCTCACTACCGCCTACTATCCTCACTACTACCCTCACTACCGCCTACTATCCTCACTACTACCCTCACTACCGCCTACTATCCTCACTACTACCCTCACTACAGCCTACTACCCTCACTACCGCCTACTATCCTCACTACTACCCTCACTACAGCCTACTACCCTCACTACCTCACTACTACCCTCACTACTACCCTCACTACCGCCTACTATCCTCACTACTACCCTCACTACCGCCTACTATCCTCACTACTACCCTCACTACTACCCTCACTACTACCCTCACTACCTCACTACTACCCTCACTACAGCCTACTACCCTCACTACCCTCACTATCCTCACTACTACCCTCACTACTACCCTCACTACCCTCACTATCCTCACTACTACACTCACTACCGCCTACTACCCTCACCACCGCCTACTACCCTCGTTACCTCCTACTACCCTCACTACCGCCTACTACCCTAACTACTACCCTCACTACCATATTCAGTTAAAGGTGATGCAAAGGTCACTGTACTTGCAAACAAAGGAGCGAGTGGAACTGTTTCTCTTGACCCCGAAGTGCTTTACATGGACGAGCCTAACTTGCGCTACACCGGTCAGTACGACCTGTTATGCAATGAGCAATACACTATTCGCGAACAGTTATAACTGCAACATGCCACTGCCACTGCGGTGACGCAATAGTCGCGATGACGCAATAATATGCTCCGTCAGGTCGGGGCACGGTGCCAGTCAGACGTACAGGCGGGATACACGGAGTGGTCAAGGTTCACTGGCAGATCTTACCCCGTGACCTCGCCACGTTCGTACAAATTCAAGGTCACGTTCTGTTTGAAGACGGACAAACGGCGGTCGAAATAGAATTACAGGTTATGCAACAGTTACGCGCTGACGATGACGTAATATCCAAGTTATGACCTCTATAATCTCAATTACATATCTTCATGTTAATATACTATATAGCATTAAATCTGATTTGACCTACAAATTGAGAAAAATATCATATTAAATCAGTTTTAATCAAATAAATAATTAAATATATTTTCTTATTGCGATAATAAATAAATTATAGTTATTTCTCTTTGTTGTATTTTTTTATTTAAATCTTTAGAAAACTCTTTGATTATAATTTTTTGGTTCAATAAATAGACGAAAAATGACAATATTGCCGAATTACGGAAATCGTTTACTTTGAACCTTCTTTCCGCCACCGGGGGCGCTGAGTTAGTCGCCACTGAAACTAGAATTGTAGTCGTTGCAAACGATTACCCGCACGGAATGTTTGGTTTCCAAAGACCAATTAAAATGCTTGTTGCTGAATTCCCAACAATGGTAAGAAAACCACTTAGATGAGATCTTAGACGAGATCTTAGACGAGATCTTAGACGAGATCTTAGACAAGATCTTAGACGAGATCTTAGACGAGATCTTAGACGAGATCTTAGACGAGATCTTAGACGAGATCTTAGACGAGATCTTAGACGAGATCTTAGACGAGATCTTAGACGAGATCTTAGACGAGATCTTAGACGAGATCTTAGACGAGATCTTAGACGAGATCTTAGACGAGATCTTAGACGAGATCTTAGACGAGATCTTAGACAATATCTTAGACGAGATATTAGACAAGATCTTAGACAATATCTTAGACGAGATCTTAGACGAGATCTTAGACGAGATCTTAGACGAGATCTTAGACGAGATCTTAGACAAGATCTTAGACGAGATCTTAGACGAGATCTTAGACGAGATCTTAGATGAGATCTTAGACGAGATCTTAGACGAGATCTTAGACGAGATCTTAGACGAGATCTTAGACAATATCTTAGACGAGATATTAGACAAGATCTTAGACAATATCTTAGACGAGATATTAGACAAGATCTTAGACGATATCTTAGACAAGATCTTAGACGAGATCTTAGACGAGATCTTAGACGAGATCTTAGACGAGATCTTAGATGAGATCTTAGACGAGATCTTAGACGAGATATTAGACGATATCTTATACGAGATCTTAGACGAGATCTTAGACGAGATCTTAGACGAGATCTTAGACGAGATCTTAGACGAGATCTTAGACGAGATCTTAGACGAGATCTTAGACGAGATCTTAGACGAGATCTTAGACAATATCTTAGACGAGATATTAGACAAGATCTTAGACAATATCTTAGACGAGATCTTAGACGAGATCTTAGACGAGATCTTAGACGAGATCTTAGACAAGATCTTAGACAAGATCTTAGACGAGATCTTAGACGAGATCTTAGACGAGATCTTAGATGAGATCTTAGACGAGATTTTAGACGAGATCTTAGACGAGATCTTAGACGAGATCTTAGACAATATCTTAGACGAGATATTAGACAAGATCTTAGACAATATCTTAGACGAGATATTAGACAAGATCTTAGACGATATCTTAGACAAGATCTTAGACGAGATCTTAGACGAGATCTTAGACGAGATCTTAGACGAGATCTTAGATGAGATCTTAGACGAGATCTTAGACGAGATATTAGACGATATCTTATACGAGATCTTAGACGAGATCTTAGACGAGATCTTAGATGAGATCTTAGACGAGATCTTAGACGAGATCTTAGACGAGATCTTAGACGAGATCTTAGACAATATCTTAGACGAGATATTAGACAAGATCTTAGACAATATCTTAGACGAGATATTAAACAAGATCTTAGACGATATCTTATACGAGATCTTAGACGAGATCTTAGACGAGATCTTAGATGAGATCTTAGACGAGATCTTAGACGAGATCTTAGACGATATCTTATACGAGATCTTAGACGAGATCTTAGACGAGATCTTAGATGAGATCTTAGACGAGATCTTAGACGAGATCTTAGACGAGATCTTAGACGAGATCTTAGACGAGATCTTAGACAATATCTTAGACGAGATATTAGACAAGATCTTAGACAATATCTTAGACGAGATATTAGACAAGATCTTAGACGATATCTTATACGAGATCTTAGACGAGATCTTAGATGATATCTTACACGAGATCTTAGACGAGATCTTAGATGAGATCTTAGATGATATCTTAAACGAGATCTTAGACGAGATCTTAGACGAGATCTTAGATGAGATCTTAGACGAGATCTTAGACGAGATCTTAGACGATATATTATACGAGATCTTAGACGAGATCTTAGACGAGATCTTAGATGAGATCTTAGACGAGATCTTAGACGAGATCTTAGACGAGATCTTAGACGAGATCTTAGACAATATCTTAGACGAGATATTAGACAAGATCTTAGACAATATCTTAGACGAGATATTAGACAAGATCTTAGACGATATCTTAGACGAGATCTTAGACGAGATCTTAGACGAGATCTTAGACGAGATCTTAGACGAGATCTTAGACGAGATCTTAGACGAGATCTTAGACAAGATCTTAGACAAGATCTTAGACGAGATCTTAGACGAGATCTTAGACGAGATCTTAGACGAGATCTTAGACGAGATCTTAGACGAGATCTTAGACGAGATCTTAGATAATATCTTAGACGAGATATTAGACAAGATCTTAGACAATATCTTAGACGAGATATTAGACAAGATCTTAGACGATATCTTAGACGAGATCTTAGACGAGATCTTAGACGAGATCTTAGACGAGATCTTAGACGAGATCTTAGACGAGATCTTAGACGAGATCTTAGATGAGATCTTAGACGAGATCTTAGACGAGATCTTAGACGATATCTTATACGAGATCTTAGACGAGATCTTAGACGAGATCTTAGATGAGATCTTAGACGAGATCTTAGACGAGATCTTAGACGAGATCTTAGACAATATCTTAGACAATATCTTAGACGAGATATTAGACAAGATCTTAGACAATATCTTAGACGAGATATTAGACAAGATCTTAGACGATATCTTATACGAGATCTTAGACGAGATCTTAGACGAGATCTTAGATGAGATCTTAGACGAGATCTTAGACGAGATCTTAGACGATATCTTATACGAGATCTTAGACGAGATCTTAGACGAGATCTTAGATGAGATCTTAGACGAGATCTTAGACGAGATCTTAGACGAGATCTTAGACGAGATCTTAGACAATATCTTAGACGAGATATTAGACAAGATCTTAGACGAGATATTAGACGAGATATTAGACAAGATCTTAGACGATATCTTATACTAGATCTTAGACGAGATCTTAGATGATATCTTACACGAGATCTTAGACGAGATCTTAGATGAGATCTTAGATGAGATCTTAGATGATATCTTAAACGAGATCTTAGACGAGATCTTAGACGAGATCTTAGATGAGATATTAGATGATATCTTAGATGAGATCATAGATGAGATCTTATATGAGATCTTAGATGAAATCTTAGATGAGATCTTAGATGAGATCTTATATGAAATCTTAGATGAGATCTTAGATGAGATCTTAAACAATATGTTAGATGTACATGTATGTACGGATGGTTGATATGGCACTAGATATATTAGTGATGTTATATTGGTCATTATTGTTGGCCTGATTGAGAATGCATTCTTTACTATTATAGATTACTTTGGCCGTGGTCAGGAGTTTTGGAGATTTTGGACAAGTCAAAGTTTATTATGAAACCATCGATGGATCTGCATTAACTTTAAAATCTGGTACATAATATATATATAGATATAAATAATGTACATAATATATATATATATGATAGATATATATATATAAATATTTCATTAATAAATTAAATAATTAAATTCTCATATAATAATTAAATATATATATATATATATATATATATATATATATAAATATATATATATATAACTGTAATCACATTAACCTCGTTGACCATTGGTTAGATTACCGCGCCACCTCGGGTCATTTGACCTTTGCGAGTGGTCAGCGACACCGTGACCTTCAAGTACAGATCATAGATGATACAATTGCTGAAGCACCTGAAAATTTCTTTGTGAATATCACAAGAGTACAGCTAGTTTATCCCACGTTAGCAAAGGGGAGGGGCTTATCAAAGTTGTAGCAAAGGGGAGGGGCTTATCAAAGTTGTGTTAAAGGGGAGGGGCTTATCAAAGTTGTAGTAAAGGGGAGGGGCTTATCAAAGTTGTAGTAAAGGGGGGGGGGGGCTTATCAAAGTTGTAGCAAAGGGGAGGGGCTTATCAAAGTTGTAGCAAAGGGGAGGGGCTTATCAAAGTTGTGTTAAAGGGGAGGGGCTTATCAAAGTTGTAGTAAAGGGGAGGGGCTTATCAAAGTTGTAGTAAAGGGGGGGGGGCTTATCAAAGTTGTAGCAAAGGGGAGGGGCTTATCAAAGTTGTAGTAAAGGGGAGGGGCTTATTAAAGTTGTAGCAAAGGGGAGGGGACTTATCAAAGTTGTAGGATGAGAGGCGGTGCTTAGAAAATGTTTCAGTTTATGCGGAGTGGCTTATCAAGAGGGTTTAGAAAATGGTAGGAGTTTAGAAAAAGGACTAAGTTAAGGGGAGAGGCCTAATGAGTAGTGATAATAAAAGTGAGTAAATAAAATCAATTTAGCAATGGGTTTGGTTATTGAGTGAATATGGATTTGTGAGAGAATCGATTTAATGGGATGATTATTTTATGGGAGTGGTTGATTTTATGTGAATGGGAGCCCCCACTCACACTTCACATAGGGGGTAAGTGGTATGGAGAGATTAGGTAGGAAGTATAAAAGTGAGTTATCTATTATATAATGTATATTAGTTCATTAATCAATATATATATATATATATATTTGAATGATCTATTCAGAACAAATAATTACTCTGTTATCAATGGGATGCAACTGGACCAAAGTGCAGCAGTTGATAGAGAATTGTCGACTAAAGAGATTGTTATAGAGAAAAATGACAATGCCGAAGGAAATATTGAATTCAGCGAAGCTTTCACCTATGGTAGTGGTGAGGCAGTGGTGGTGGTGGTGGTGGTGGTGGTGGTGGTGGTAGTGGTGGTGGTGGTAGTGGTGGTGGTGGTGGTGGTAGTGGTAGTGGCGGTAGTGGTGGTGGTGGTGGTGGTGGTGGTGGTGGTGGTGGTGGTGGTGGTGGTTGTGGTGGTGGTGGTGGTGGTGGTGGTGGTGGTGGTGGTGGTGGCGGTGGCGGTGGTGGTGGTGGTGGTGGTGGTTGTGGTGGTGGTGTAGTGGTAGTGGTGGTGGTGGTGGTGGTGGTGGTGGTGGTGAGGCGGTGGTGGTGTTGGTGGTGGTATTGGTGGTGGTGGTAGTGGTTTTGGTGGTGGTGGTAGTGGTGGTGGTGGTGATAGTGGTGTTAGTAGTGGTGGTGGTGGTGATTTGGGGTGATTTATTACAATTAACGAAATGTATGGAGTTATATTATTTGTCCTGCATAAAATCCCCTATAAATCTCTCTCTTACCCTCTTACTTATCCTCTCACTAACCCTCTCTATTACCCTCTCACTAACCCATCATTAACCCATTACTGATCATCACAATAACATATGATAACACCATCATTAATAACTCACTATACTCGCCTACCCCTTTAACCCTTCAATTACTCTCTCCAACTTCCTTTAATTCCCTCACAAACTACCACTAATCCATACTAACTTATCATTAACTCTTAAATAACCCCTAGATTAACCCTCATTAAACCCTCATTAAAATTTAAATATATAACTCACCTACTCTTCATTAAATCATTGATCAACCCTATTTAATACTTCTCACTAATAATCTCACTAATAATCTCACTAACCCTCACTAGCCTCTTCACTAACTATCTCAATAACCCTCACTAACCTCTTCACTAACTATCTCAATAACCCTCACTAGCATCTTCACTAACTATCTCACTAACCCTCACTAGCCTCTTAATTAATTATCTCACTAACCCTCACTAACCTCTTCATTAACTATCTCATTAACCCTCACTAGCCTCTTCACTAACTATCTCAATAACCCTCACTAACCTCTTCACTAACTATCTCATTAACCCTCACTAGCCTGTTCACTAACTATCTCATTAACCCTCACTAGCCTCTTCACTAACTATCTCACTAACCCTCACTAACCTCTTCATTAACTATCTCACAAACCCCCATAGCCTCTTCACTAACTATCTCACTAACCCTCACTAACCTCTTCACTAACTATCTCATTAACCCTCACTAGCCTCTTCACTAACTATCTCACTAACCCTCTCTAGCCTCTTCACTAACTATCTCACTAACCCTCTCTAGCCTCTTCACTAACTATCTCACTAACCCTCTCTAGCCTCTTCACTAACTATCTCACTAACCCTCACTAACCTCTTCACTAACTATCTCACTAACCCTCTCTAGCTTCTTCACTAACTATCTCACTAACCCTCACTAACCTCTTCACTAACTATCTCATTAACCCTCACTAGCCTCTTCACTAACTATCTCACTAACCCTCTCTAGCCTCTTCACTAACTATCTCATTAACCCTCACTAGCCTCTTCACTAACTATCTCACTAACCCTCACTAACCTCTTCACTAACTATCTCATTAACCCTCACTAGCCTCTTCACTAACTATCTCACTAACCCTCACTAACCTCTTCACTAACTATCTCATTAACCCTCACTAGCCTCTTCATTAACTATCTCACTAACCCTCACTAGCCTCTTCTCTAATTATCTCATTAACCCTCACTAGCCTCTTCATTAACTATCTCACTAACCCTCACTAGCCTCTTCACTAACTATCTCACTAACCCTCACTAACCTCTTCACTAACTATCTCATTAACCCTCACTAGCCTCTTCACTAATTATCTCACTAACCCTCACTAACCTCTTCACTAACTATCTCATTAACCCTCACTAGCCTCTTCATTAACTATCTCACTAACCCTCACTAACCTCTTCACTAACTATCTCATTAACCCTCACTAACCTCTTCACTAACTATCTCATTAACCCTCACTAGCCTCTTCACTAACTATCTCATTAACCCTCACTAGCCTCTTCATTAACTATCTCACTAACCCTCACTAACCTCTTCACTAACTATCTCATTAACCCTCACTAGCCTCTTCACTAACTATCTCACTAACCCTCACTAGCCTCTTCTCTAATTATCTCATTAACCCTCACTAGCCTCTTCACTAACTATCTCACTAACCCTCACTAACCTCTTCACTAACTATCTCACTAACCCTCACTAGCCTCTTCACTAACTATCTCATTAACCCTCACTAGCCTCTTCACTAATTATCTCACTAACCCTCACTAACCTCTCCACTAACTATCTCATTAACCCTCACTAGCCTCTTCATTAACTATCTCACTAACCCTCACTAGCCTCTTCTCTAATTATCTCATTAACCCTCACTAGCCTCTTCATTAACTATCTCACTAACCCTCACTAACCTCTTCACTAACTATCTCATTAACCCTCAATAACCTATTTACTAATTATCTCACTAACCCTCACTAACCTCTTCACTAACTATCTCATTAACCCTCACTAGCCTCTTCATTAACTATCTCACTAACCCTCACTAGCCTCTTCATTAACTATCTCACTAACCCTCACTAGCCTCTTCACTAACTATCTCACTAACCCTCACTAATCTCTTCACTAATTATCTCACTAACCCTCACTAACCTCTCCACTAACTATCTCATTAACCCTCACTAGCCTCTTCATTAACTATCTCACTAACCCTCACTAACCTCTTCACTAACTATCTCATTAACCCTCACTAGCCTCTTCACTAATTATCTCACTAACCCTCACTAACCTCTCCACTAACTATCTCATTAACCCTCACTAGCCTCTTCATTAACTATCTCACTAACCCTCACTAGCCTCTTCATTAACTATCTCACTAACCCTCACTAGCCTCTTCACTAACTATCTCACTAACCCTCACTAATCTCTTCACTAATTATCTCACTAACCCTCACTAACCTCTCCACTAACTATCTCATTAACCCTCACTAGCCTCTTCATTAACTATCTCACTAACCCTCACTAACCTCTTCACTAACTATCTCACTAACCCTCACTATCCTCTTCACTAATTATCTCACTAACCCTCACTAACCTCTTCACTAACTATCTCATTAACCCTCACTAGCCTCTTCATTAACTATCTCACTAACCCTCACTAACCTCTTCACTAACTATCTCATTAACCCTCACTAGCCTCTTCACTAATTATCTCACTAACCCTCACTAACCTCTCCACTAACTATCTCATTAACCCTCACTAGCCTCTTCATTAACTATCTCACTAACCCTCACTAGCCTCTTCATTAACTATCTCACTAACCCTCACTAACCTCTTCACTAATTATCTCACTATCCCTCACTAGTCTCTTCACTAATTATCTCATTAACACTCACTAACCTCTTCACTATCTATCTCAATAACCCTCACTAGCCTCTTCACTAACACCTCCTCTAACACCTTAACAATCACTTCATTTACCCCTCACTAACCCCTCACTAACCTTTCGTAACACCAGTTTCTGAAGAAGAGGCTGTTGCTGTTGTGAGATTGAGTAGAGGTCCTGGTACTTATGGAGATGTTGAAGTCACATATGCAGTGAACAGTGGAACTGCTTTACTGGATTATGATTTTCGGTTAAATTGAATTAAAACCTTAGCGGACATCTTTATTAAGTTGTTTCTCTACTCGTCATTTGACATCAATTCCTCGACAGATGTCCGTTTTCTAAACCTCCGTAATTTTAGACTTATAGGAACTCTACCCGAATATAATAACTGATCATCTTCAAATGCATTGGATCCAAATGCTTACTTAACTTCTACATCTTAATAGAATTGCTATTACCGAAGTAACTTACGGAGATATTTAGATTTCAATAGACAAACTGCAACATCATTCTAAGATTTCTCTGAACACCTCACCAAGAATAATGTAACTTATCGGATCTAGGAATAATTACGACATGTTCATAGTAAATATCAGCAAATTCCTGGCGAGATAATAACTGGTCGCAGTTTATTGTAGAATAAATCTTGAAGTTATCTTAATATTTTCTGTCTTTGCAGCGTTCCGCATGACTTAACACTGACCATGTATTCCGGCCAGTCCATTTCCTATATCAATATCACAATTATTGATGATTTCGAAAGAGAATTCAGCGAAACTTTCACCATTAGAATTGTTTCTTTACGAGGTTTACTGAAGTTTATTGAAGTTATTTAAATATGGATTTATAAATGAATTTATTATATCGGAAGAAATTAATGTAATTATTATGAATTTACTATCTTCTAATATCCAATTGCAAGGTGGATCCAAGTTGGGAAATCGTGTTCAATCAACTGTGACCATTGAGAAATCTGATTACCCAAATGGAGAGTTCTTACTGAACGACGTATTACGGCCACTGGTTGTTAATAACCCAAGTGCTACCGATGGTAATGCAGTTACCACGGTGATAGCGGAGAGAAGGGGCGGGTCCAGTGGTCGACAAGTGGTAAGTTGGTGAAAGTGAAGATTAAGTTAATTTATATAATTAGGTTAATTTATATAATTAGGTTAATTTATATAATTAGTTTAATTTATATAATTAGGTTAATTTATGTTATTAAGTTAATTTATATAATTAGGTTAATTTATGTTATTAAGTTAATTTATGTTATTAAGTTAATTTATGTTATTAGGTTAATTTATATAATTAGGTTAATTTATGTTATTAAGTTAATTTATGTTATTAAGTTAATTTATGTTATTAGGTTAATTTATATAATTAGGTTAATTTATATTATTAAGTTAATTTATGTTATTAAGTTAATTTATGTTATTAGGTTAATTTATATAATTAGATTAATTTATGTTATTAAGTTAATTTATGTTATTAAGTTAATTTATGTTATTAAGTTAATTTATGTTATTAAGTTAATATATATAAATAGGTTAATTTATATAATTAGGTTAATTTATGTTATTATTTTAATTTATATAATTATGTATAATGCTGATTTAACACGGATGCAATTGGATTATTAACAGTTAAAGTGGAGGCTGATGGGACCAAATAGTGCTAATCAAGTAACCATGGAAACAAACGATATTGCATATATGTCTCCACAAAATCAAGAAACTACCAGTGGCTCCATTGTTTGGGAGAATGGTGAATTAGGGGAGAAGAGTATTAATTTGTTAGTAGAATACAAAAGTATTTGAGATTAATTCTTGACGGGATCATTATTAAATTTCTGAAATTTATAAAATTATCATTATATCTAAAATTAGAATTATAATATTAATTTACAGTTTAAATAAGTAAAATATAAATGGAATTTAACTATTTTACTTAATTTCAGAATAATTAAATCTCACGGTCATTCCTGGGAGATTCAAAAGTCCTTTCTCCTAGTTCTTTATGATGTGATTGGCTATCCATCGTCTGTAGGAGATGGATCTATTAGTATCTACTCCGGCAATAAAACCATACAGGTCATAGGTCAATCTATTTTACCAATTCTTCCCAATTGTCATCAATTGTTCTCCTGTTTTCCTTTTGTTACATAATCCTCACCTGACCTACTTTCTATATCCTACCTCATGACTCACTTTTTCACTCCTAATTCCTCTATCACTACTAGACCCCATCTCACACTAAACCTCTATCCCACTAAACCTTTTCCAACCCTCGTTACCTGTTCCACTATACTCCTATTCCCTGGTGCAGTCAACTCCCTCTCCCTACCCACCCCTAATCTACTCATTGCACCATTATCTCTATCCTACAGCCCCCATTTTCTCTTCCTTAAACTCTTTCCTTTCATTACCCGCACTGACGCCTCACCCCCCTCCTCACCCCCCTCACCCCCCACCTCACCCCCCACCTCACCCCCCACCTCACCCCCCACCTCACCCCCCACCCCTTACCCCCCCCTTACCTTGTATGTTCCCAACTCATTCCTCTCCAGATCCGCAAGTTTGGTGATCCCAATGGAAAGGTAAGATTCTCCGGCGTTGCTCAGAGTTTACGAATTGTCGACGAACCTTCTGAAGGAAGAAGAGGCATCGTGTTTCCTTTGTACCGCGGGGAGAGTGTCCAGGGACTTCAAAAGGTCGGTGTCAGCAGTTTACCATCAAATTAACATAGAAAATGCCAAACTTAATCAGTAGTTTTTGGAATATCCTTCAAACTCAAAGAAGTCGTAGAATATATAAAATATTTAAATTCAGGATCATTTTTACGTAAATTATTGATATTCTATTTATAGTTCATAATTCAATATTATTGCATCAGGGTTCTTATTATTATTATTACATCATATTCATCTATTGTTCATGCAGCGGTAACGTTGTAAACAATGAGATGCTGTCGGTTGAGACCAAGTTGAACTTATTGTTCTCTATTAATAAAGTAGTAGTGATGATGTAACGAAGAGACTTCAATTCTATTGTAATCTATTGTCTTATTATTAGATCTTCATAAACTTTGGTAAGATTTGATAAGAATAGATTAGATTACTAATCCATTACAAAGTGAGTTTTCTGAATTTTGTAATAATCTCCGCCCATATCTGTCGAACGTGTTCTCAAATTCTTTGCCAATGTCAATAGGTTCATTGGAGGGTCGATGCTATTGACCAATCGCAATCCAGTGAAGATTTGGTGGAGTATTCTGGAGTGGTTGTAGTTCATAACAACAAACGGCGTTCTGAAATTGAAATCCAAGTAGCCGCAGATAAAGTTTCGGAACTTTCCGAGAACTTTCGAATAAGACTCATCGAAATTGACGGAGGAGCTGAAATTGACACAGTTTTTAATACTTCGATGTTCCAAATAAGGTGCCTAGATATTGTAATGATAAGATACATAGAATAGAAATAGTTGTTTTATCTGTAATTTATTACTAAATGGGTTATTTCATTAAAATGTAAGTTACATTCATTATTTCCATTAAGTTACATTTACATTTCGATTGTGAAAACATTTATGTTTCAAAGTTAATAAATTTATAATATTTTACATGTAGACTTTATGATTATTGACAAACTTTTATTGTTGTTTTAGTTTTATTTTAATGAACTATTTCCTTTGTTCAGATATAATGGAGCACCCCACGGAAGTTTTTCCGTTGACACCCGTTTCCAAAGAGTAAATGTCGCAGCATCCGACCTCAGGCGTCACGTGACCTTGAACGTGACCCGAGCTAAAGGTCGTCTGGGTCGCGTACGTATCAGTTTCGCTCTCTACTACGATCAGGTCAAGTTGACGAAATCTTATTTTTTCATCAGATTCTTTTTTACTCAAATTTTACATTTTAAGTTTTATATTCCTTACTCTAAAAAGTACGGAGTACACTAACACCTATATCTATAACACACTAATACCTATACCTATAACACACTAATACCTATATCTATAACACACTAATACCTATACCTATAACACACTAATACCTATATCTATAACACACTAACACCTATATCTATAACACACTAATACCTATACCTATAACACACTAATACCTATATCTATAACACACTAATACCTATATCTATAACACACTAATACCTATACCTATAACACACTAATACCTATATCTATAACACACTAATACCTATATCTATAACACACTAATACCTATACCTATAACACACTAATACCTATATCTATAACACACTAATACCTATATCTATAACACACTAATACCTATATCTATAACACACTAATACCTATATCTATAACACACTAATACCTATATCTATAACACACTAATACCTATATCTATAACACACTAATATCTATACCTATAACACACTAATACCTATATCTATAACACACTAATACCTATATCTATAACACACTAATACCTATATCTATAACACACTAATACCTATACCTATAACCCACTAATACCTATATCTATAACACACTAACACCTATATCTATAACACACTAATACCTATATCTATAACATACTAATACCTATATCTATAACATACTAATACCTATATCTATAACACACTAACACCTATATCTATAACACACTAACACCTATATCTATAACACACTAACACCTATACAATCTAACTCATGTGCTCAATCTCTTCCTACTCCCTCAATTTATAAAACCCACTTTCTACTCAACATTCAAGTTAGGCATGAAATCTACAACCTACCTATTCCAGCGAATCCAATTACATCTTTCTAACTATACTCGTATCAAATTACATCCTTTCCCTACTTCCTTATTCTACTCCCTTACAACTTCCTACCTCTAACTGAACCCGACCTCTAACCGAACCCGACCTCTAACCGAACCCGACCTCTAACCGAACCCGACCTCTAACTGAACCCGACCTCTAACTGAACCCGACCTCTAACTGAACCCGACCTCTAACTGAACCCGACCTCTAACTGAACCCGACCTCTAACTGAACCCGACCTCTAACTGAACCCTATCTCTACTCAGGCGGAACCAGGTCTGTCTTACATTCCGGCGTCTGGTTCGGTAACATTTCCCGACGGAGGCCCTCCTTACCAACTTGTCAACGTAGACATTGAGTCCAGTGTGTTCTTGAGTCTGAACAGCACTTTCACTGTGACCTTGACAGATGCTAAGTACATCGGCATAGGAGGTCAGTACAGTGTACAATGTACTGTGTACTGTGCATAGTGTACGGTGTAGAGTGTATAGTGTACAGTGTACAGTGTAGAGTATACAGTGTATAGTGTATAGGATACAATGTACAGTGCACAGTGTACAGAGTACTGTGTACAGTGTACAGTGTACAGAGTACTGTGTACAGTGTAGAGTGTACAATGTACAGTTTACAGTGTACTATGTACTGTGTACAGTATAAACTGTACATCGTACACTGTAGAGTGTAGAGTGTACAGAGTACTGTGTAGAGTGTATAGTGTACTGTGTACGGTGTACAGTGTATAGGATACAGTGTACAGTGTACAGTGTACTGCGTACAGTGTACATTGTACTGTGTAAAGTGTACTGTGTACAGTGTACAGTGTACGGTGTATAGTGTACAGTGTACTGCGTACAGTGTACATTGTACTGTGTAAAGTGTACTGTGTACAGTGTACTGTGTACAGAGTACTAAGCTCGCGGAGATTTAATTTTAATGAAATGAATTTCGTAATCTTTCCTTTATAGAAACAGTAGCGCCCTCTATCAGACATGATTGGTCAGTTGCAAAAGTCGTTGTATCCGGTCCTGCAGCAAACTCTGAAGTTGGCTTCGATCGTAAAACCTTCTCAGTTGAAGAACATAGTTCTGGACGAGGAGGAGGAGGAGGAGGTGTTCCATTTGTGGAAATAGTTATTAATAGACTCGGCTCCTATGGAAATGTCAAGGTCATTATCTAGTTCTCTAGTTCAGGGTCAATATCTAACTCGAGGTCATTATCTAATTCAAGGTCGTTATCTAGTTCTCTAGTTCAGGGTCAATATCTAGCTCGAGGTCATTATATAGTTCAAGGTCGTTATCTAGTTCTCTAGTTCAGGGTCAATATCTAGCTCGAGGTCATTATATAGTTCAAGGTCGTTATCTAGTTATCTAGTTCAAGGTCAATATCTAGTTCTCTAGTTCAGGGTCAATATCTAACTCGAGGTCATTATCTAATTCAAGGTCGTTATCTAGTTCTCTAGTTCAGGGTCAATATCTAGCTCGAGGTCATTATATAGTTCAAGGTCGTTATCTAGTTCTCTAGTTCAGGGTCAATATCTAACTCGAGGTCATTATATAGTTCAAGGTCGTTATCTAGTTCTCTAGTTCAGGGTCAATATCTAGCTCGAGGTCATTATATAGTTCAAGGTCGTTATCTAGTTCTCTAGTTCAGGGTCAATATCTAGCTCGAGGTCATTATATAGTTCAAGGTCGTTATCTAGTTCTCTAGTTCAGGGTCAATATCTAGCTCGAGGTCATTATATAGTTCAGGGTCAATATCTAGCTTGAGGTCATTATCTAGTTCAAGGTCGTTATCTAGTTCTCTAGTTCAGGGCCAATATCTAACTCGAGGTCATTATATAGTTCAAGGTCGTTATCTAGTTCTCTAGTTCAGGGTCAATATCTAGCTCGAGGTCATTATATAGTTCAGGGTCAATATCTAGCTTGAGGTCATTATCTAGTTCAAGGTCGTTATCTAGTTCTCTAGTTCAGGGCCAATATCTAACTCGAGGTCATTATATAGTTCAAGGTCGTTATCTAGTTCTCTAGTTCAGGGTCAATATCTAGCTCGAGGTCATTATATAGTTCAAGGTCGTTATCTAGTTCTCTAGTTCAGGGTCAATATCTAGCTCGAGGTCATTATATAGTTCAGGGTCAATATCTAGCTTGAGGTCATTATCTAGTTCAAGGTCGTTATCTAGTTCTCTAGTTCAGGGTCAATATCTAGCTCGAGGTCATTATATAGTTCAAGGTCGTTATCTAGTTCTCTAGTTCAGGGTCAATATCTAGCTTGAGGTCATTATCTAGTTCAAGGTCGTTATCTAGTTCTCTAGTTCAGGGTCAATATCTAGCTCGAGGTCATTATATAGTTCAAGGTCGTTATCTAGTTCTCTAGTTCAGGGTCAATATCTAGCTTGAGGTCATTATCTAGTTCAAGGTCGTTATCTAGTTCTCTAGTTCAGGGTCAATATCTAGCTCGAGGTCATTATCTAGTTCAAGGTCTTTATCTAGTTTAAGGTCTAGCATTGTGCAGTGTATAGCGGGGAGCATTATTAATATATTTTGTAAATGTTCAAATACAATTATCCGCATTCCACCTTTCAATACTCACTAGGTGGAGTGGACAATGGGAGGTAATATTGATAGCAAATTCCACTTATCGTCAACAATACCATCTAGTGGATATGTCAACATGCTACAAAATGTAAACCGTATTACATTCATCATTCAGGTTCATAGCATGACTCCGCCTCCCCTCTCTTTCCCTCCCCTCTCTTTCCCTCCCCATCTCTTTCCCTCCCCATCCCTCTATACTAAGCCATCCTTCCCTCGATAGCTCTCCCCTCTCTTTTCCTCACATCTCTTTCCCTCCCCTCTCTTTCCCTCCCCTCTCTTTCCCTCCCCATCTCTTTCCCTCCCCATCCCTCTATACTAAGCCATCCTTCCCTCGATAGCTCTCCCCTCTCTTTCCCTCCCCTCTCTTTTCCTCACTTCTCTTTCCCTCCCCATCCCTCTATACTAAGCCATCCTTCCCTCTCTTTCCCTCCCTTCTCTTTCCCTCCCCATCCCTCTATACTAAGCCATCCTTCCCTCGATAGCTCTCCCCTCTCTTTCCCTCCCCTCTCTTTTCCTCACATCTCTTTCCCTCCCCATCCCTCTATACTAAGCCATCCTTCCCTGCTAGCTCTCCCCTCTCTTTTCCTCACTTCTCTTTCCCTCCTCATCCTTCTATACTAAGCCATCCTTCCCTCTCTTTCCCTCCCCTCTCTTTCCCTCCCCTCTCTTTTCCTCACATCTCTTTCCCTCCCCTCTCTTTCCCTCCCCTCTCTTTCCCTCCCCATCTCTTTCCCTCCCCATCCCTCTATACTAAGCCATCCTTCCCTCGCTAGCTCTTCCCTCTCTTTCCCTCCCCTCTCTTTTCCTCACTTCTCTTTCCCTCCCCATCCTTCTATACTAAGACATCCTTCCCTCGCTAGCTCTCCCCCCGACGCCGTGACCGCGAGGTAGTTTCACTGCGGCTTCTGCCTTCGTTAACGTCAAGCGTTGGTGGAGGTGCTCGGCTCCGTCCACACTTTACCAGTTGCACCGTGGAGCCTCACGGAGTTTTCTCTTTCGATAAACAATCGCGGAGTATTCGCACCAAAGAATTTCAAAATAAAGATCGCGTTGTTCGTATTATTTATAAAAAAATAATAAACGAAATTAAATCTCAGATAAAAACGTTGATGAATTTAATGAAAAACGAATTAAATTTTAATCTGTTTCAAAAGTTGTTTTGTTTGCACTTTTACACGTCGAAGTAGAATGTTTCGCTATCTTACAATAGATACGTTTAACGGTGTTACGTGAGTTTGGTACGACAGCACGTGTCCAGTTACGTTACTCCACTGCTGATGGAAACGCCTTCGCTGACCTCGATTACCTGAAGGTCATTGACGCCGCTGTGATATTCGACGAAGGTCAAACATCCGCTGATATCTACGTCACGGTCTGTTGGAATTTCTTTAGAAACAGTATTTTATCTAGTATTTATTATAATAACTTTGCATAGAATTTGCATTAAACATTTTATATAATTGGAAATATTAAAAGAAATAAGTTTATTAAATACTTAATTATAAATAATAAGTACACAATCATTTTTAGATTAAAGGAGACGAATTAGCTGAAAAGGATGAGTTCTTTTATGTGAATTTAACATCAGCTACACTTCTACCAACTGAATCTATGCAAGGTTTGATAATATTTGCTAGTAGAGTTGCTTATTCTGCAATTTGAAAAGAACATTTGCACTTTGCAAGTCTAAATACTTTTAAACATCTCTAAATATCTTTAAACATCTCAAAATACCTTTAAATATCTTTAAATACCTTTAAACATCTCTAAATACCTTTAGATATCTCTAAATACCTTTAAACATCTCTAAACATATCTAAATTTTTTTAACATTTCTAAACATCTCTAAACATCTCTAAATATTTACATATTCACGTCATAATATTTACAAATGTTTCCCTAATTACTCCCGAAACTCTTCCCCATACATTTATAACTAAATTATTTACACAAATGCAATAATGTCTAACATTCTCTATACCACATTTACATTATCTTCCTTTTCTTCCTTATCTTCTTTATTATCTCATCCCTCTCTGTTGCTCTTCTAAATAATCCCTATATTAGAACTTTATCTAAACCCTCCTCCTCAATATATTCTCACATATAATATATTATTATGTTAAAATGATTTCATTATTTGTGTAATAATATTGAAAATATATTTATTTTATTTTGAAAATAAGTACAATTTATTTCTATTTTAAACATTTTATATAAATATTACGCTGTTTGCTGGGCCTTCCCACCTACACCTTACTCCGACCTTGCTTATCTCTCCCATCATCTCTCCCATCATAGCTCCTTCCCCCCGACTGAACTCCTTGTACCATTCGGCTTCTATTGTAATTTCTATGAGTGACGATGCCCTGGGAGTTGTTGGTTTCGGAAGCTCGTCGAAAACTCAAACGCTCTTTGAACCTTCGCTTTCTAGTGTCTTTGTAATCCGGCAAGGTAGCTGTTGCATAACGAAATTGTTCTTTACTATTGTTTCATTAAGTCTTTGTTAGACCAAAGTACAATTATATTTATTTAGAATTATGACAACACTTATTTTAGTTTCAACATTTCTGTTGATTATGTAATTTATGAATACATAATATTTTTTCAGACCTTTGTTTTATTAAACCAATAATTTGCATGAACGGCATTTAATGCAAGGTTGCAATCTATGCCACGAATGCATTAAGACTTGACTGAATGTCCCAACACCCACTCGATTTCAGGAGGTCATTTCGGGGAGATTACTGTTCGTGTCAGATCTATAGACGGAGGTGAGGTGTGGAATAGGGACACTTCCGCCATTGCACCTACACTAGCCGCCGCCCTGGCGTCCAGAGATGAAACTAAAAGAGCTATTGCTGGCCACGACTATGAAATTGTCGATTCGTTGATCACATTCGCGGTGAGTTACGTAACTCGACATATGATGCAATAGCAGCGCGACGTTATGTCATTTATACCCATTTCTCTATTTAATATTTCTTTATATTCGTTAATAATTGAAATATAAATATAATCCTTACAAAAGAATCTAGAGTATGAGAAGAAAGTTTCAATTCTGATTTTAGACGATCCCAGTGCAGAATACGACGAAGAATTCTTTTTATTTGTGGAGTCTTTAACAGAAGGAGTTTACATTGGCGGAAATAATAATAAGGTATCTCTCCCTCTTCCTCTCCTTATCCCTCTCTCTCCCTCTCCCTCTCCCTCTCCCTCTCCCTCTCCCTCTCCCTCTCCCTCTCCCTCTCCCTCTCCCTCTCCCTCTCCCTCTCCCTCTCCCTCTCCCTCTCCCTCTCCCTCTCCCTCTCCCTCTCCCTCTCCCTCTCCCCCTCCTTATCCCTCTCCCTACCTATGACTTTTGATAACATTCCATATCTGTTTACAGGATTTTCTGAAGTTGAAGATTGCTCGAAATGATCAGTGGAGTGGAACAATTGGCTTCTACACCAACTCGAGTCATGTGACCATCGACGAAGATAAAGGTCGTCCAGCTTCTTTTACACTGGAGAGGAAAAATGCTTCGTACGATCAAATAACGGTTGGCAGGGTTTCTTTGTTGCAAGGATTTGTCGCCGAAGTTGTTAATAGTTCATACTTCATAAGAATCTATCCCAAATAATTGCAATTTATTCACTTCTTCTATTTCCCTCCGTGCTATCCTCCGCAGGATTAATTTGCCTGTTTAATTGTGTCCTATGTCATCCCCTCCTATGTCCTATGTCATCCCCTCCTATGTCCTATGTCATCTCCTCCTATGTCCTATGTCATCCCCTCCTATGTCCTATGTCATCCCCTCCTATGTCATCCCCTCCTATGTCCTATGTCATCTCCTCCTATGTCCTATGTCATCCCCTCCTATGTCCTATGTCATCCCCTCCTATGTCATCCCCTCCTATGTCCTATGTCATCCCCTCCTATGTCATCCTCTCCTATGTCCTATGTCATCCCCTCCTATGTCCTATGTCATCCCCTCCTATGTCCTATGTCATCCCCTCCTATGTCCTATGTCCTATGTCATCCCCTCCTATGTCCTATGTCATCCCCTCCTATGTCCTATGTCATCCCCTTCTATGTCCTATGTCATCCCCTCCTATGTCCTATGTCATCCCCTCCTATGTCCTATGTCATCCCCTCCTATGTCCTATGCCATCCCCTCCTATGTCCTATGTCATCCCCTCCTATGTCCTATGTCATCCCCTCCTATGTCCTATGTCATCCCCTCCTATGTCATCCCCTCCTATGTCCTATGTCATCCACTCCTATGTCCTATGTCATCCCCTCCTATGTCCTATGTCATCCCCTCCTATGTCATATGTCATCCCCTCCTATGTCATCTCCTCCTATGTCCTATGTCATCCAATCCTATGTCCTATGTCATCCCCTCCTATGTCCTATGTCATCCCCTCCTATGTCCTATGTCATCCCCTCCTATGTCCTATGCCATCCCCTCCTATGTCCTATGTCATCCCCTCCTATGTCCTATGTCATCCCCTCCTATGTCCTATGTCATCCCCTCCTATGTCATCCCCTCCTATGTCCTATGTCATCCACTCCTATGTCCTATGTCATCCCCTCCTATGTCCTATGTCATCCCCTCCTATGTCCTATGTCATCCCCTCCTATGTCCTATGTCATCCCCTCCTATGTCCTATGTCATCCCCTCCTATGTCATCCCCTCATATGTCATCCCCTCCTATGTCCTATGTCATCCCCTCCTATGTCCTATGTCATCCCCTCCTATGTCCTATGTCATCTCCTCCTATGTCCTATGACATCTCCTCCTATGTCCTATGTCATCTCCTCCTATGTCCTATGTCATCCCCTCCTATGTCCTATGTCATCCCCTCCTATGTCCTATGTCATCCCCTCATATGTCCTATGTCATCCCCTCCTATGTCCTATGTCATCCCCTCCTATGTTCTATGTCATCCCCTCCTATGTCCTATGTCATCCCCTCCTATGTCCTATGTCACCCCCTCATATGTCCTATGTCATCCCCTCCTATGTCCTATGTCATCCCCTCATATGTCCTATGTCATCCCCTCCTATGTCCTATGTCATCCCCTCCTATGTCATATGTCATCCCCTCCTATGCCATCCCCTCCTATGTCCTATGTCATCCCCTCCTATGTCCTATGTCATCCCCTCCTATGTCATATGTCATCCCCTCCTATATCATCCCCTCCTATGTCCTATGTCATCCCCTCCTATGTCCTATGTCATCCCCTCCTATGTCCTATGTCATCCCCTCCTATGTCCTATGTCATCCCCTCCTATGTCCTATATCATCCCCTCCTATGTCCTATGTCATCCCCTCCTATGTCCTATGTCATCCCCTCCTATGTCCTATGTCATCCCCTCCTATGTCCTATGTCATCCCCTCCTATGTCCTATGTCATCTCCTCCTATGTCCTATGTCATCCCCTCCTATGTCCTATGTCCTATGTCATCCCCTCCTATGTCCTATGTCATCCCCTCCTATGTCCTATGTCATCTCCTCCTATGTCCTATGTCATCCCCTCCTATGTCCTATGTCATCCCCTCCTATGTCCTATGTCATCCCCTCCTATGTCATATGTCCTATGTCATCCCCTCCTATGTCCTATGTCATCCCCTCCTATGTCCTATGTCATCTCCTCCTATGTCCTATGTCATCCCCTCCTATGTCCTATGTCATCCCCTCCTATGTCCTATGTCATCCCCTCCTATGTCCTATGTCATCCCCTCCTATGCCCCATGTCATCCCCTCCTATGTCCTATGTCATCCCCTCCTATGTCCTATGTCATCCCCTCCTATGTCCTATGTCATCCCCTCCTATGTCATCCCCTCATATGTCCTATGTCATCCCCTCCTATGTCCTATGTCATCCCCTCCTATGTCCTATGTCATCCCCTCCTATGTCCTATGTCATCCCCTCCTATGTCCTATGTCATCCCCTCCTATGTCCTATGTCATCCCCTCCTATGTCATCCCCTCCTATGTCCTATGTCATCACCTCCTATGTCCTATGACATCCCCTCCTATGTCCTATGTCATCTCCTCCTATGTCCTATGTCATCCCCTCCTATGTCCTATGTCATCCCCTCCTATGTCCTATGTCATCCCCTCCTATGTCCTATGTCATCCCCTCCTATGTCCTATGTCATCCCCTCCTATGTCCTATGTCATCCCCTCCTATGTCCTATGTCATCCCCTCCTATGTCCTATGTCATCCCCTCCTATGTCCTATGTCATCCCCTCCTATGTCCTATGTCATCCCCTCCTATGTCCTATGTCATCCCCTCCTATGTCCTATGTCATCCCCTCCTATGTCATCCCCTCCTATGTCCTATGTCATCACCTCCTATGTCCTATGTCATCTCCTCCTATGTCCCATGTCATCCCCTCCTATGTCCTATGTCATCCCCTCCTATGTCCTATGTCATCCCCTCATATGTCCTATGTCATCCCCTCCTATGTCCTATGTCATCCCCTCCTATGTCCTATGTCATCCCCTCCTATGTCCTATGTCATCCCCTCCTATGTCCTATGTCATCTCCTCCTATGTCCTATGTCATCCCCTCCTATGTCCTATGTCATCCCCTCCTATGTCCTATGTCATCCCCTCCTATGTCCCATGTCATCTCCTCCTATGTCCTATGTCATCCCCTCCTATGTCCTATGTCATCCCCTCCTATGTCCTATGTCATCTCCTCCTATGTCCTATGTCATCCCCTCCTATGTCCTATGTCATCTCCTCCTATGTCCTATGTCATCCCCTCCTATGTCCTATGTCATCCCCTCCTATGTCCTATGTCATCCCCTCCTATGTCCTATGTCATCTCCTCCTATGTCCTATGTCATCCCCTCCTATGTCCTATGTCATCTCCTCTTATGTCCTATGTCATCCCCTCCTATGTCCTATGTCATCCCCTCCTATGTCCTATGTCATCCCCTCCTATGTCCTATGTCGTCCCCTCCTATGTCCTATGTCATCTCCTCCTATGTCCTATGTCATCCCCTCCTATGTCCTATGTCATCTCCTCCTATGTCCTATGTCATCCCCTCCTATGTCCTATGTCATCCCCTCCTATGTCCTATGTCATCCCCTCCTATGTCCTATGTCATCCCCTCCTATGTCCTATGTCATCTCCTCCTATGTCCTATGTCATCCCCTCCTATGTCCTATGTCATCTCCTCCTATGTCCTATGTCATCCCCTCCTATGTCCTATGTCATCCCCTCCTATGTCATCCCCTCCTATGTCCTATGTCATCCCCTCCTATGTCCTATGTCATCCCCTCCTATGTCCTATGTCATCCCCTCCTATGTCCTATGTCATCCCCTCCTATGTCCTATGTCATCTCCTCCTATGTCCTATGTCATCCCCTCCTATGTCCTATGTCATCCCCTCCTATGTCCTATGTTATGCCCTCCTATATCCTATGTCCTATGTCATCCCCTCCTATGTCCTATGTCATCCCCTCCTATGTCCTATGTCATCTCCTCCTATGTCCTATGTCATCCCCTCCTATGTCCTATGTCATGCCCTCCTATATCCTATGTCCTATGTCATCCCCTCCTATGTCCTATGTCATCCCCTCCTATGTCCTATGTCATCCCCTCCTATGTCCTATGTCATCCCCTCCTATGTCCTATGTCATCCCCTCCTATGTCATCCCCTCCTATGTCCTATGTCATCCCCTCCTATGTCCCATGTCATCCCCTCCTATGTCCTATGTCATCCCCTCCTATGTCCTATGTTATCCCCTCCTATGTCCTATGTCATCCCCTCCTATGTCCTATGTCATCCCCTCCTATGTCCTATGTCATCTCCTCCTATGTCCTATGTCATCCCCTCCTATGTCTTATGTCCTATGTCATCCCCTCCTATGTCCTATGTCATCCCCTCCTATGTCCCATGTCATCCCCTCCTATGTCCTATGTCATCACCTCCTATGTCCTATGTCATCTCCTCCTATGTCCTATGTCATCCCCTCCTATGTCCTATGTCATCCCCTCCTATGTCCTATGTCATCCCCTCCTATGTCCTATGTCATCCCCTCCTATGTCCTATGTCATCCCCTCCTATGTCATCCCCTCCTATGTCATCCCCTCCTATGTCCTATGTCATCCCCTCCTATGTCCTATGTCATCTCCTCCTATGTCCTATGTCATCCCCTCCTATGTCCTATGTCATCCCCTCCTATGTCATATGTCATCCCCTCCTATGTCATATGTCATCCCCTCCTATGTCATATGTCATCACCTCCTATGTCCTATCTCAGTTATTCTGGCGAGCTGTGATATCTCCAACTGACCAACGCATCACTTCTAATGAAATTGATTTGACCCGGCAATTGACACGTGTCACAGATGACATCATTTGTCCAGCCGACAGCAGATTCTGCAACTTTGAAGTTTCTCTCGTCAATGATTTGGTTGGTAGTGTCCATATGTCTAACCAACTCGTGCTCGAGATAACTTTGAAACCATTAACTCCCATTGGTTCATTGTAGTACTGTACTAATTACCAATGATTCATCAGAAACCCGAAAATAAAACCGACTTCTATATAATGTTAACTGATGTTAGCCTTGGAGCGAGAATTGATCCGACTAATAATTTCGCTCGAGTTACAATGGATGACAGCGATTATCCAATCGGATTTGTTGAATTTCACAATGAATCTGAGTTTGTATTATTCCAAACATTTGATATTCATTTGTAATTAATTAATACTTTGTATTAATTACATATGGTATTAATTACATATGGTATTAATTACATATAATATTAATTACATATGGTATTAATTACATATGGTATTAATTACATATGGTATTAATTACATATGGTATTAATTAGTATGGTATTAATTACATATGGTATTAATTACATATGGTATTAATTACATATGATATTAATTACCTATTGTATTAATTACATATGGTATTAATTACATATGGTATTAATTACATATGGTATTAATTACATATGGTATTAATTACATATGATATTAATTACCTATTGTATTAATTACATATGGTATTAATTACATATGATATTAATTACATATGGTATTAATTACATATGGTATTAATTACATATGGTATTAATTACATATGGTATTAATTACATATGGTATTAATTACATATGGTATTAATTACATATGGTATTAATTAGTATGGTATTAATTACATATGGTATTAATTACATATGGTATTAATTACATATGATATTAATTACCTATTGTATTAATTACATATGGTATTAATTACATATGGTATTAATTACATATGGTATTAATTACATATGGTATTAATTACATATGGTATTAATTACATATGGTATTAATTAGTATGGTATTAATTACATATGGTATTAATTACATATGGTATTAATTACATATGGTATTAATTACATATGGTATTAATTACATATGGTATTAATTAGTATGGTATTAATTACATATGGTATTAATTACATATGGTATTAATTACATATGATATTAATTACGTATGGTATTAATTACATATGGTATTAATTACATATGGTATTAATTACCTATTGTATTAATTACATATGATATTAATTACATATGATATTAATTACATATGGTATTAATTACATATGGTATTAATTACCTATTGTATTAATTACATATGGTATTAATTACATATGGTATTAATTACATATGGTATTAATTACATATGATATTAATTACCTATTGTATTAATTACATATGGTATTAATTACATATGGTATTAATTACCTATTGTATTAATTACATATGGTATTAATTACCTATTGTATTAATTAGTATGGTATTAATTACATATGGTATTAATTACATATGGTATTAATTACATATGATATTAATTACATATGGTATTAATTACATATGGTATTAATTACCTATTGTATTAATTACATATGGTATTAATTACATATGGTATTAATTACATATGGTATTAATTACATATGATATTAATTACCTATTGTATTAATTACATATGGTATTAATTACATATGGTATTAATTACATATGGTATTAATTACATATGGTATTAATTACATATGGTATTAATTACATATGGTATTAATTACATATGATATTAATTACATATGGTATTAATTACATATGGTATTAATTACATATGATATTAATTACCTATTGTATTAATTACATATGGTATTAATTACATATGGTATTAATTACATATGGTATTAATTACATATGGTATTAATTACATATGGTATTAATTACATATGATATTAATTACCTATTGTATTAATTACATATGGTATTAATTACATATGGTATTAATTACATATGGTATTAATTACATATGGTATTAATTAGTATGGTATTAATTACATATGGTATTAATTACATATGGTATTAATTACATATGATATTAATTACATATGGTATTAATTACATATGGTATTAATTACATATGGTATTAATTAGTATGGTATTAATTACATATGGTATTAATTACATATGGTATTAATTACATATGATATTAATTACCTATTGTATTAATTACATATGGTATTAATTACATATGGTATTAATTACATATGGTATTAATTACATATGGTATTAATTACATATGGTATTAATTACATATGGTATTAATTACATATGGTATTAATTACATATGGTATTAATTACATATGGTATTAATTACATATGGTATTAATTACATATGATATTAATTACCTATTGTATTAATTACATATGGTATTAATTACATATGGTATTAATTACATATGGTATTAATTACATATGGTATTAATTAGTATGGTATTAATTACATATGGTATTAATTACATATGGTATTAATTACATATGATATTAATTACCTATTGTATTAATTACATATGGTATTAATTACATATGGTATTAATTACATATGGTATTAATTACATATGGTATTAATTAGTATGGTATTAATTACATATGGTATTAATTACATATGGTATTAATTACATATGATATTAATTACCTATTGTATTAATTACATATGGTATTAATTACATATGGTATTAATTACATATGGTATTAATTACATATGGTATTAATTAGTATGGTATTAATTACATATGGTATTAATTACATATGGTATTAATTACATATGATATTAATTACCTATTGTATTAATTACATATGGTATTAATTACATATGGTATTAATTACATATGGTATTAATTACATATGTTATTAATTACATATGGTATTAATTACATATGGTATTAATTACATATGGTATTAATTACATATGGTATTAATTACATATGGTATTAATTACATATGGTATTAATTACATATGGTATTAATTACATATGGTATTAATTACATATGATATTAATTACATATGGTATTAATTACATATGGTATTAATTACATATGATATTAATTACATATGGTATTAATTACATATGGTATTAATTACATATGATATTAATTACATATGATATTAATTACATATGGTATTAATTACATATGGTATTAATTACATATGATATTAATTACATATGGTATTAATTACATATGGTATTAATTACATATGATATTAATTACATATGGTATTAATTACATATGATATTAATTACTTATGGTAATATTCAAATAAATTATATTAATTTAGCCTTACTAGTTATATTTAGAATATTAACTAATATTTTTTATTAATAATGAATTAATTACCGCGACAACAGATTTGTTTACATCT
Organism: Osedax frankpressi; assembly: GCA_964035775.1. Lineage (NCBI taxonomy): Eukaryota > Metazoa > Annelida > Polychaeta > Sabellida > Siboglinidae > Osedax > Osedax frankpressi. Next base: position 2,006,866 of record OZ038312.1, on the reverse strand, counting down.
CCATGACGATAGCAGAACTGCGATTACGTTTAGTCAGACGAGGTTACAGCTCCGGCCATGTCACTCTGAACTACCATACCGAACAGTTGACAACTACAGATGTCATGGCAGGTATTGAAGTATTTCCCGCACTAGGTGGTTTCGATTACCCAGAACAGAGTGGATTCATTGAATTCCTGCCCGGAATGGTCAGTTAATACATATTCATTATTTATCTGCAAATTTGATAATAATGTGTTCTCGTAACATTTTGATTTCGTACAATAAAATAAGTTTAATTTAAAATAGTAAATAACAACAAAACTAACATTTTATGAATATGATTACAAATGATCATCAATTAAATCTGTACAACTGTTGTCCAGACTGAAACTTTTATAACAATAAAACGAAATCCAAAACTATTGTCAAATTCTAATTTTCCAAAACAATTTGAAGTTCGATTAAACCAGAATAAAGAACTCACAAAGTTTGTATTTATTGATTAATCAATAATATAACGGAGGTCAAAATGTCATAATATACATGTAATATTTATTAACCAATATATCGATGTAGGTTGGGAAAAATAGTTTCTCGTATTACAATTAGTAATGAAAATGATTTACAATATTGGAATGTATGGTCAGATACTTTATTAAGAAATTTTTCAATTGAAGGGTTATTTTATTATCATTGTATATATAATATTAATATTTTCATTTATAATATATTGTGTTATTAATCAATAATCATTTTTAATTAATTTATTAATATTTGATTCGATATATTTCTTTATTATTATTCTTTATAATAATAATCATTAATTAATCTAACATTTGTTTCGTTTTAAGAATTATTACTAAACTAAGAAATCAAATCAACAATAATTTATCAAAAAATCAAGTCAAAATAGTTTATGATGTGATTCTTAAATTAATCACAAGTGCAGAAAATCTTAGGTTTATAAATTTTATAATTTTAGAAATTTTAGTAGAAATTTATTTATTTCAATTTTAAACAACAAATCTAAATATTCCATAATAATAATATATAATCGGCGTTAATTAGTATTATTAATTATTGCGAGTTGTTAGTGTAATTACTATTAAATGAGCAGCATAACTTCTGGTTCTCGAGCGAATTTACTGTCAGTCTTTTGCACTCTCATTACCCCTCAACGCAAAGACTCCACCAGGGGTCATTGGCATTTCTCGAAGCTACTCGAACGATTCGCATTTCTGTATGCTCCCATATCGCTATGTTCACCGACCAGCCAACTGTTGGTCTTTACGTTGCCTGTCCATTCAAATAATTAATCCTTATGATATAATTCTTGTAAATTATGTTATTAAAAAAATGTTTTTAATATAAATAAAATTATTTTATTCTTTCTGAAAAAAATGTGTTTATTTTGTTTTAATTTAAATTGGTCTTGAAACATAAAAGACAATCGAAAGTCGTTTATTCCGTTAAATAATTTGTCATTTATTCCATTTCAACAATCCCACATTTTTTAGCAAGATAATTGACGAATGCGAATATATCAGATTTGGTGTAGCTAAATGGTACCCTGAATATATTAATGGATTTATGTATAACGCCAAGTAAGTACTCTTTCTGGTATTCCTCTTAATTACTTTATTTCAAATCCTTCATTACGTTATTTCAAATCCTTCATTCCCTTATTTCAAATCCTTCATTCCTTTATTTCAAATCCTTCATTCCCTTATTTCAATTCTTTCATTCCCTTATTTCAAATCCTTCATTCCCTTATTTCAAATCCTTCATTCCCTTATTTCAAATCCTTCATTCCCTTATTTCAAATCCTTCATTCCTTTATTTCAAATCCTTCATTCCCTTATTTCAAATCCTTCATTCCTTTATTTCAAATCCTTCATTCCCTTATTTCAAATCCTTCATTAAATTCTCATTATCTCATTACTTTTATATTGTATTGTTGTTATATTTCTTTTATCTTATCAATAAAACAACTTTTTAATTTTAACCTGACTCTATATTATTTTTACCTTTTATTTCTTACATCATTTTCTTTCTCCTAACCCTTCTTCTCCTTCTTTTCCTTCTTTTCCTTCTTTTCCTTCTCCTCCTTCTTTTCAACCTACTCATCTCATATCCTATTACTATTCAAATAGTTTATAAAGCTATTACCACTTAAAGTATTAAACATAATGTATTACTATTACTATTACTATTGGAATTGTCGATATTACTACTTAACACAACTAATAATACAACTTCTATTACTAATTACAATAATCAGCTCTTATCATTATAATAGATTATATTAGTTATATTAATTTAGTTTAATTTATTGAATTCAATTACAGAGATTCAGATTATATAACCGTGCCCAACAAACTCCTTTCGGTTGGAGATTATGGCAAAAACTCCAATTCTCCTAAGGTAATATTATTTGACAATAACTCCTGAACTATTCCGAAACCTCCTAATATTGTTATTCTATTATAAATAGAGATTAATAATGACGTCAACAATATTTCTATAAACACAAGAATATCGCAGAGAATCTAATAACCAGGATTTATATTGTTAATAGTATCAAACATCATTATTGTACTTATGGAGTTCTATTTACTTAGAAGTAATTAGACTATATTGTAGTGTTTTCATTGTACTTATGGAGTTCTATTTACTTAGAAGTAATTAGACTATATTGTAGTGTTTTCATTGTACTTATGGAGTTCTATTTACTTCGAAGTAATTAGACTATATTGTAGTGTTTTCATTGTACTTATGGAGTTCTATTTACTTAGAAGTAATTAGACTATATTATAGTGTTTTCATTGTACTTATGGAGTTCTATTTACTTAGAAGTAATTAGACTATATTGTAGTGTTTTCATTGTACTTATGGAGTTCTATTTACTTAGAAGTAATTAGACTATATTGTAGTGTTTTCATTGTACTTATGGAGTTCTATTTACTTAGAAGTAATTAGACTACATTGTAGTGTTTTCATTGTACTTATGGAGTTCTATTTACTTCGAAGTAATTAGACTATATTGTAGTGTTTTCATTGTACTTATGGAGTTCTATTTACTTCGAAGTAATTAGACTATATTGTAGTGTTTTCATTGTACTAATGGAGTTCTATTTACTTAGAAGTAATTAGACTATATTGTAGTGTTTTCATTGTACTTATGGAGTTCTATTTACTTAGAAGTAATTAGACTATATTGTAGTGTTTTCATTGTACTTATGGAGTTCTATTTACTTAGAAGTAATTAGACTATATTGTAGTGTTTTCATTGTACTTATGGAGTTCTATTTACTTAGAAGTAATTAGACTATATTGTAGTGTTTTCATTGTACTTATGGAGTTCTATTTACTTAGAAGTAATTAGACTATATTGTACAGTGTTTTCCTGTGGCATTTATTCAATACTTCAGCGATATCTGGTTTGTGAATGAGAAGAATGAAAAGCTATTGTCAAATAAGGTAATTAACACATACATTGTTAAATTATTTATAAATTAGTCTGCATTATCTATTCATTATCTATTCATTATCTATTCATTATCTATTCATTATCTATGCATTATATATTCATTATCTATTCATTATCTATTCACAAAATATATATTAATACATTAATATTTCATAAATATACATTATTAAATATTTTTCATTTCATTGCAATCTAATTCCTATACAGATGTTCACCGTGAAAGTAAAAGATCTTCACGATCGCCCAATGTCGGAGCCTACCACCTTTAGGATTCATACGTCAAAACTAACGTCAAAACATGCCGAGTTAGGGCTTAAACTTTTGTATTCTAATTAAGATATGCCAGCGAACATTCCAGTTTATTTTTTAATATTTCATATACAAATAAATAAAAACGCCGCGGATTGTGATTATATAAGACCATCGTTGTTTTCAGTGGATATCATCTATTTACTTTTAATAATTATATTAAAGAAATGCATTTAGTTTGAATTTAACCAGTTGATTAATTAAATGTTATGCAAACTAGTAAGTCTATGTCTACTCACGAAGGTGTGTCTATTATAATGAAGATATAGAACAATGGACTTCTGGAGATGGTGTCTGCAGAGTTACTAATTATAATTCATTGGGAGTTCATAAGTATGTGGATTGTGAATGCAAACATATGAGTCATTATGCGGTGAGTCATTATTTAATACAATGAGTCATTGTTTCAAGTATAACTGAGAATATGATATTTTTTTAAATAATTTGTAAATTATATTTTGAATAATTTAGATGTTCAATAATAATTTTAAATTTATTGTATTAAATGCCAATATCTAGTGATATATTTGAATAAAAATACCATAATATAAATATATATAAATAAAAATACCATATAATATACATATATATATAAATAAAGATAACATTTAAGATAAGATAATTAATTATATTCTGAACATTCATTAACTCATTTTGATTTGTTTACAAAATATTGTAATTGGAAACAATATAAAATATAAACAATTGTTATTATTTCAGGTATTGTCCAATAGAAAGCATGACAATATGATAGGGTACCCAATATGGTTCCACATCTGCTGTATCATTTCTATGGTAAGTGAGAATATATAAATACTATATAATACCATATAATACTATATAATACTATATAATAATATACAATACTATATAATACTATATAAATACTATATAATACTATATAATACTATATAATACTATATAATACTATATAAATACTATATAATACTATATAATACTATATAATACTATATAATACTATATAATACTATATAATACTATATAAATACTATATAATACTATATAATACTATATAATACTATATAATACTATATAAATACTATATAATACTATATAATACTATATAATACTATATAATACTATATAATACTATATAAATACTATATAATACTATATAATACTATATAATACTATATAAATACTATATAATACTATATAATACTATATAAATACTATATAATACTATATAATACTATATAAATACTATATAATACTATATAATACTATATAATACTATATAATACTATATAATACTATGTAATACTATATAATACTATATAATACTATATAATACTATATAATACTATATAATACTATATAATACTATATAATACTATATAATACTATATAATACTATATAATACTATATAATACTATATAATACTATATAATACTATATAAATACTATATAATACTATATAATACTATATAATACTATATAATACTATATAATACTATATAATACTATATAATACTATATAATACTATATAATACTATATAATACTATATAATACTATATAATTACTACATAAAAACCAATTAAGAAGTTTATATATCAGAAATATCGTATAAAGTCCAAATTGATTTTTTATTTCTTTTAGGTTTTGATTTCAATTGTTCTTATTGTTCATCATTTTGTGGATTTCGGTGCCAAATTCTCTGTCAATCTTTTTATGCATATGTTGTTTGCAGTAATAGCTTGTCAGGTTGGTACAAAATACATCTCCTTAACTCTCTATAACTCTCTATAACTATCTATAACTCTCTATAACTCTCTATAACTCTCTATAACTCTCTATAACTCTCTATAACTCTCTATAACTCTCTATAACTCTCTATAACTCTCTATAACTCTCTATAACTCTCTATAACTCTCTATAACTCTCTATAACTCTCTATAACTCTCTATAACTCTCTATAACTCTCTATGACTCTCTATAACTCTCTATAACTCTCTATAACTCTCTATAACTCTCTATAACTCTCTATAACTCTCTATAACTCTCTATAACTCTCTATAACTCTCTATAACTCTCTATAACTCTCTATAACTCTCTATAACTCTCTATAACTCTCTATAACTCTCTATAACTCTCTACAACTCTCTATAACTCTCTATAACTCTCTATAACTCTCTATAACTCTCTATAACTCTCTATAACTCTCTATAACTCTCTATAACTCTCTGTAACTCTCTGTAACTCTCTGTAACTCTCTGTAACTCTCTGTAACTCTCTGTAACTCTCTGTAACTCTCTGTAACTCTCTATAACTCTCTGTAACTCTCTGTAACTCTCTATAACTCTCTATAACTCTATATAACTCTCTATAACTCTCTATAACTCTCTATAACTCTCTATAACTCTCTATAACTCTCTATAACTCTCTATAACTCTCTATAACTCTCTATAACTCTCTATAACTCTCTATAACTCTCTATAACTCTCTATAACTCTCTATAACTCTCTATAACTCTCTATAACTCTCTATAACTCTCTATAACTCTCTATAACTCTCCGTAACTATCTATAACTCTCTATAACTCTCTATAACTCTCTATAACTCTCTATAACTCTCTATAACTCTCTATAACTCTCTATAACTCTCTATAACTCTCTCTAACTCTCTATAACTCTCTATAACTCTCTATAACTCTCTATAACTCTCTATAACTCTCTATAACTCTCTATAACTCTCTATAACTCTCTATAACTCTCTATAACTCTCTATAACTCTCTATAACTCTCTATAACTCTCTATAACTCTCTATAACTCTCTATAACTCTCTATAACTCTCTATAACTCTCTATAACTCTCTATAACTCTCTATAACTCTCTATAACTCTCTATAACTCTCTATAACTCTCTATAACTCTCTATAACTCTCTATAACTCTCTATAACTCTCTATAACTCTCTATAACTCTCTATAACTCTCTACAACTCTCTATAACTCTCTATAACTCTCTATAACTCTCTATAACTCTCTATAACTCTCTATAACTCTCTATAACTCTCTATAACTCTCTGTAACTCTCTGTAACTCTCTGTAACTCTCTGTAACTCTCTGTAACTCTCTGTAACTCTCTGTAACTCTCTATAACTCTCTATAACTCTCTGTAACTCTCTATAACTCTCTATAACTCTCTATAACTCTATATAACTCTCTATAACTCTCTATAACTCTCTATAACTCTCTATAACTCTCTATAACTCTCTATAACTCTCTATAACTCTCTATAACTCTCTATAACTCTCTATAACTCTCTATAACTCTCTATAACTCTCTATAACTCTCTATAACTCTCTATAACTCTCTATAACTCTCTATAACTCTCTATAACTCTCTATAACTCTCTATAACTCTCTATAACTCTCCGTAACTATCTATAACTCTCTATAACTCTCTATAACTCTCTATAACTCTCTATAACTCTCTATAACTCTCTATAACTCTCTATAACTCTCTATAACTCTCTCTAACTCTCTATAACTCTCTATAACTCTCTATAACTCTCTATAACTCTCTATAACTCTCTATAACTCTCTATAACTCTCTATAACTCTCTATAACTCTCTATAACTCTCTATAACTCTCTATAACTCTCTATAACTCTCTATAACTCTCTATAACTCTCTATAACTCTCTATAACTCTCTATAACTCTCTATAACTCTCTATAACTCTCTATTACTCTCTATAACTCTCTATAACTCTCTATAACTCTCTATAACTCTCTATAACTCTCTATAACTCTCTTAACTCTCTTAACTCTCTTAACTCTCTTAACTCTCTTAACTCTCTGTAACTCTCTATAACTCTCTTATCTTGCTTATTTTAATAACCTACGTAATTAAATCCTCTGTTAAATCCACTACTTTTTATATTTATGTTTTCATCTATGCATAGATAATCATATATTGACATATAAATATTTATTTACATATATTTACCTATATTTACATATAATGCACTATATTAGATATCTTAGATAAAACCCATTTACTTTCTCATCATTTAGAAATTCCTTTCACAGTGTTAGGCCCACAAATACATTAACTACATTCTTAAAACCCTAATGGTGCTAACTTCGCCCCCATTCCGATATCCTCCATTCTATTTGACCTCAACCCCACTTGTGTGACCTTGACAGTTATGCTACATAGTGGACGTCTACATAAGTCCCAGTGAACTGCTGGCCTCAGCAAAGAACTCATATTCGTGTGTGATAATGTCTTTGGTATTACACTACTTTTTCCTTAGTCAGTTTACATGGATGATGGTACTGGTGAGTGGCTTAAAACTATTACCCTCCACCTTCACCACTAATATATGTAAACGCAAGCTAAAAAGCTTCCTTCTTAGGTGATAATAATCATATCCCCGATGATATCCCTCTCTTATTGTTTAATAACTTTTTATTCAACAGACGTTTTACCATCAAAATTAATAATTCAATATCAAAGGTCTAACATCCAATAAAGTACGGAGTTCCGCAAGGATCCGTGCTTTCCAACATAATATTTTCCATTTTTTTGACTCCCATTCAACATATATTTAATAAATATCCAGATGTAAATTATAATCTCTATGCCGATGATATTGAATTGTACTCTAACATAGAATCTTCAGATCAACTACAGAACTGTCTTACTGACTTACATAACTGGCTGACAACAAATGACTTACTACTGAACTCTACTAAAACAGAACTCATCAATATATCAATTAAAATGCTAAATTAAATATAGAATCCGCATTCCCAAAGATTTTCATAAATGACATTCAGATAAAATCATCTCACTCTGCAAAATATCTTGGAGTCAAATTTGACAACAAATTAAACTTTGACCAACACATTCTTTCACTTAAACAGACAACTTCTTACCATTTATACAACTTATATAAACTCCGACCTTACATAAATAAAAACACTGCCATTTTACTTACACATTCGCTAATACTACCTCGACTAAACTATTGCAATACTTTACTCACTGGACAGACTAAGACTACACTTAAAAGACTCGACGCCATACACGTTAACAAACACACAGACATACACGCATACATACACTCAGACATACACTCAGACATACACGCAGACATACATATAGACATACACATAGACATACACATAGACTTACACTCAGACATGCACGTAGACATATACACAGACATACACGTAGACATACACTCAGACATACACGCAGACATACATATAGACATACACATAGACATACACATAGACTTACACTCAGACATACACTCAGACATACACGTAGACATAAACGTAGATATACTCGTAGACATACACGCAGACATACACCTAGACATATACGTAGACATACACTCAGACATACACGTAGACATATACACAGACATACACGTAGACATACACTCAGACATACACGCAGACATACATATAGACATACACATAGACATACACATAGACTTACACTCAGACATACACTCAGACATACACGTAGACATACTCGTATACATACACGTAGACATACACTCAGACATACACGTAGACATATACATAGACTTACACTCAGACATACACTCAGACATACACGTAGACATAAACGTAGACATACTCGTAGACATACACTCAGACATACACCTAGACATATACGTAGACATACACTCAGACATAAACGTAGACATACACGTAGACATAAACGTAGACATACTCGTAGACATACACTCAGACATACACCTAGACATATACGTAGACATACACTCAGACATACACGTAGACATACACGTAGACATACACGTAGACATACACTCCTTCACATACCTGCATGAATTTCGTAATATTACATTTCCTCCTATTATCTAACTATTACATCATTTCCTTATTATCTAATTCAGTTATTATATAATTAGGCCATTAACTTTTGGAAGATTTTGTCTCTAAACGATGAGCACACATCTAGAAAATATTTACTTTATTTTGTTATCGGATGGGGTTAGACTAATTATATTGCTTAATGATGTCTAATATGCATCTAATATGCATCTAATATGCATCTAATAGGAGTTTATTATGTGTTTTGATATGTAATCAATACAATCAAATGAATACAATTAAAACAATACAAATAAACAGTGTTATGAATCATTTAATATTATGCTTATTTATCATTGACAATAGATTTCACTCCAATTATCTCTGAATAACTTCTACGTTTTTACAATAGGATTGCCCGCCTTGATTGTCTCTTCTCATTATGCAATAGCCTATTGTGTCTTCAAGTATACAGAACAACTGACACCTTCCATGATCTTTGGAGATGTCACAGATAATAATGATATGTTAGTGACATTTTAAAATAATTATTCATTCAGAAAATCTCTCACATATTATCTAACACTTTTATTAACACTCTTTCTTACAAATACTCACCTACTCACTCTCACACATTCTTCCACAAACTATTTCACACACTCACTCATACACTCTCTCACACAATATCTCACTTTACGTCCATACTCACATATACATCTCACATCCATCTCATATGCAGATGTTTTTTTACAAATATTTATTCTGCTCTGTGTGGTCTGATTACACCAACAATTCTCTGTCTTATGGTCGTTGGAGTGATTTTTGTACAAATATATCAACTTCCTCTTCAATGGCAATTCTACAGTGATCTTTATAAACAAAGCACTAATAGATTTGGTATGTATGCTATATATATATTTATATAAATAATTATTAGGAGATTATCAGATATATATATATTTTAAAGATATAAATAACAATAATAATAGTTGATTTTACAATAATATTTATTTTTTCTTTATAAAATAGAAATAAAAGCTCTATTGTTTTTATGGTTCCTATTGTGTGCAACTCTTCTGTGGGCAGCTCTGCATTTGATTTACTCACAGCTATGGATGTTGATTATCTTTGTGATATTTAACTACTCTATGGTTTGTGTATTTGATATTTGCCGAATTTAATATTAAAGTATGTTTATTCGATAACTTACAAATACATATTTTTAAAATACTTTTATTTGCAGTTTTATAAATATTTTATATTAAATTTTTATAAATAATTATATCTTTAATAATATATCTATTTATATATATATATCTAATATAATCTCACTTTCCCAACAGTCCATATACGTTTTAGTCGTATATTGCTTGGTTAGGTTGCCTTTTGTATCGTCGTTGATTTTGAAATCCGCGTATTTAGTTAATAACGCCGAAGTGGGCGTGGTCAGGGACTGCGACGATCGCGTGGACACGCCCACTATACCGCAGCCCCTCGAGGGAGCTGGAGTCGCCCTAGAAGATAACGGGGATTCGTCGATAAACGAGGAAGATCGGCCGACGCGACCTTTCACCTCCGACCCCCTGGCGGCAGGATCTGTAGCGAACAGGAGGCGCATGCGTCATTCTCGGCCACACCTACAAAAGTACAACGACACTTACAATACGGTGGAGTCTCCAGTGAAACCTCCCAACTATTACTCTCTTAACCATCGCAATAAGACTTCAATTTCGGGTATTAAATGTATCTTGAATTACTGCTAAATATTGCTTATCTAAATATTACTGCTAAATATTACTGCTAAATAATGAAATATTACTGCTAAATATTGCTGTTAAATATTACTGCTAAATATTACTGCTAACTATTACTGCTAACTATTACTGCTAAATATTACTGCTAAATATTGCTGTTAAATATTACTCCTAAATATTGCTGTTAAATATTACTGCTAAATATTACTGCTAAATATTACTGCTAAATATTGCTGTTAAATATTACTGCTAAATATTACTGCTAACTATTACTGCTAACTATTACTGCTAAATATTACTGCTAAATATTACTGCTAAATATTACTGCTAAATATTGCTGTTAAATATTACTGCTAAATATTACTGCTAACTATTACTGCTAACTATTACTGCTAAATATTACTGCTAAGTATTACTGCTAAATATTACTGCTAAATATTACTGCTAAATATTACTGCTAAATATTACTGCTAAATATTACTGCTAAATATTACTGCTAAATATTAATGCTAAATATTACTGCTAAATATTACTGCTAAATATTACTGCTAAATATTACTGCTAAATATTACTGCTAAATATTGCTGTTAAATATTACTGCTAAATATTACTGCTAACTATTACTGCTAACTATTACTGCTAAATATTACTGCTAAATATTACTGCTAAATATTACTGCTAAATATTACTGCTAAATATTACTGCTAAATATTACTGCTAAATATTACTGCTAAATATTACTGCTAAATATTACTGCTAAATATTACTGCTAAATATTACTGCTAAATATTACTGCTAAATATTACTGCTAAATATTACTGCTAAATATTACTGCTAAATATTACTGCTAAATATTACTGCTAAATATTACTGCTAAATATTACTGCTAAATATTACTGCTAAATATTACTGCTAAATATTACTGCTAAATATTACTGCTAAATATTACTGCTAAATATTACTGCTAAATATTACTGCTAAATATTACTGCTAAATATTACTGCTAAATATTACTGCTAAATATTACTGCTAAATATTACTGCTAAATATTACTGCTAAATATTACTGCTAAATAATGAAATATTACTGCTAAATATTACTGTGAAATATTACTCCTAAATATTACTGCTAAATATTACTGCTAAATATTGCTGTTAAATATTACTGCTAAATATTACTGCTAAATATTGCTGTTAAATATTACTCCTAAATATTGCTGTTAAATATTACTGCTAAATATTACTGCTAAATATTACTGCTAAATATTACTGCTAAATATTGCTGTTAAATATTACTGCTAAATATTGCTGTTAAATATTACTCCTAAATATTGCTGTTAAATATTACTGCTAAATATTACTGCTAAATATTACTGCTAAATATTGCTGTTAAATATTACTGCTAAATATTACTGCTAACTATTACTGCTAACTATTACTGCTAAATATTACTGCTAAATATTACTGCTAAATATTACTGCTAAATATTACTGCTAAATATTGCTGTTAAATATTACTGCTAAATATTACTGCTAACTATTACTGCTAACTATTACTGCTAAATATTACTGCTAAATATTACTGCTAAATATTACTGCTAAATATTACTGCTAAATATTACTGCTAAATATTACTGCTAAATATTACTGCTAAATATTACTGCTAAATATTACTGCTAAATATTACTGCTAAATATTACTGCTAAATATTACTGCTAAATATTACTGCTAAATATTACTGCTAAATAATGAAATATTACTGCTAAATATTACTGTGAAATATTACTGTGAAATATTACTCCTAAATATTACTGCTAAATATTACTGCTAAATATTGCTGTTAAATATTACTGCTAAATATTACTGCTAAATATTACTGCTAAATATTACTGCTAAATATTACTGCTAAATATTACTGCTAAATATTACTGCTAAATATTACTGCTAAATATTACTGCTAAATAATGAAATATTACTGCTAAATATTGCTGTTAAATATTACTGCTAAATATTACTGCTAAATAATAAAATATTACTGCTAAATATTACTGCTAAATATTACTGTTAAATATTACTCCTAAATATTACTGCTAAATATTGCTGTTAAATATTACTGCTAAATATTACTGCTAAATAATAAAATATTACTGCTAAATATTACTGCTAAATATTACTGCTAAATATTACTGCTAAATATTACTGCTAAATATTACTGCTAAATATTACTGCTAAATATTACTGCTAAATATTACTGCTAAATATTACCGTTAAATATTACTGCTAAATATTACTGCTAAATAATAAAATATTACTGCTAAATATTACTTCTAAATATTACTCCTAAATATTACTTCTAAATATTACTCCTAAATATTACTGCTAAATATTACTGATAAATATTACTGCTAAATATTGCTGTTAAATATTACCGCTAAATATTACCGCTAAATATTACCGATAAATATTACCGCTAAATATTACCGCTAAATATTACTGCTAAATATTACTGCTAAATATTACTGCTAAATATTACTGCTAAATATTACTGCTAAATATTACTTTTAAATATTACTCCTAAATATTACTGCTAAATATTGCTGTTAAATATTACTGCTAAATATTACTGCTAAATATTACTGCTAAATATTACTGCTAAATATTATTGTTAAATATTACTCCTAAATATTACTGCTAAATATTACTCCTAAATATTACTGCTAAATATTACTCCTAAATATTACTGCTAAATATTACTGCTAAATATTGCTGTTAAATATTACCACTAAATATTACCGCTAAATATTACCGCTAAATATTACTGCTAAATATTACTGCTAAATATTACTGCTAAATATTACTGCTAAATATTACTGCTAAATATTACTGTGAAATATTACTGCTAAATATTACTGCTAAATATTACTGCTAAATATTGCTGTTAAATATTACTGCTAAATATTACTGCTAAATATTACTGCTAAATATTACTGCTAAATAATGAAATATTACTGCTAAATATTACTGTTAAATATTACTCCTAAATATTACTGCTAAATATTGCTGTTAAATATTACTGCTAAATATTACTGCTAAATAATAAAATATTACTGCTAAATATTACTGCTAAATATTACTGCTAAATATTACCGTTAAATATTACCGCTAAATATTACCGCTAAATATTACTGTTAAATATTACTCCTAAATATTACTGCTAAATATTACTGTTAAATATTACTCCTAAATATTACTGCTAAATATTACTGCTAAATATTACTGCTAAATAATGAAATATTACTGCTAAATATTACTGTGAAATATTACTCCTAAATATTACTGCTAAATATTACTGCTAAATATTGCTGTTAAATATTACTGCTAAATATTACTGCTAAATATTACTGCTAAATATTACTGCTAAATATTACTGCTAAATATTACTGCTAAATATTACTGCTAAATATTACTGCTAAATATTACTGCTAAATAATGAAATATTACTGCTAAATATTGCTGTTAAATATTACTGCTAAATATTACTGCTAAATAATAAAATATTACTGCTAAATAGTACTGCTAAATATTACTGTTAAATATTACTCCTAAATATTACTGCTAAATATTGCTGTTAAATATTACTGCTAAATATTACTGCTAAATAATAAAATATTACTGCTAAATATTACTGCTAAATATTACTGCTAAATATTACTGCTAAATATTACTGCTAAATATTACTGCTAAATATTACCGCTAAATATTACCGCTAAATATTACTGCTAAATATTACTGCTAAATATTACTGCTAAATATTACTGCTAAATATTACTGCTAAATATTACTGTGAAATATTACTGTGAAATATTACTGCTAAATATTACTGCTAAATATTACTGCTAAATATTGCTGTTAAATATTACTGCTAAATATTACTGCTAAATAATAAAATATTACTGCTAAATAGTACTGCTAAATATTACTGTTAAATATTACTCCTAAATATTACTGCTAAATATTGCTGTTAAATATTACTGCTAAATATTACTGCTAAATAATAAAATATTACTGCTAAATATTACTGCTAAATATTACTGCTAAATATTACTGCTAAATATTACTGCTAAATATTGCTGTTAAATATTACTGCTAAATATTACTGCTAAATATTACTGCTAAATATTACTGCTAAATAATGAAATATTACTGCTAAATATTATGGTAAATATTACTCCTAAATATTACTGCTAAATATTGCTGTTAAATATTACTGCTAAATATTACTGCTAAATAATAAAATATTACTGCTAAATATTACTGCTAAATATTACTGCTAAATATTACCGTTAAATATTACCGCTAAATATTACCGCTAAATATTACCGCTAAATATTACTGTTAAATATTACTCCTAAATATTACTGCTAAATATTACTGCTAAATAATGAAATATTACATCTAAATATGCTTCCTTATGCTCTAACTATGCTTTCAATATTGTTTAATATTCGAAAATGCTTCCTTCGAAAAATAGGTTTTACAACTGCTCCGTGCGATATTGACGATTTAATTCTGGCACTGAAAGGTTCTTCTATTGAGCGTAACGGCCTTCAACCTGTGACCCCCGACCAATCAGCCAACCGCCAGCACCACCACCACCACCATCGCCGCCATCAACCACAGCGCTATCAACACCGCTTGACCCCTGAACCCGGTCACCAAAACCATCATAACCAACAGCAACAGCAACAGCATCGTGCACCCCACCAGCGTAATCGACTCAACGTAGGAGCTCCTCTCACCACCAGGGGGCAAAAGAGGCTTCGAAACCCTCGTAAACGACATCGGAGGCAAAGATCGGGAATGAGGAATGTGGCTGATCCAATTTACTACGTTTGTAATGAAATATTAGTAATAAAGTCAAAGTATTTATTTATTGTTAGTTATTGTTTTACTATCAATTTACTCAAACTTTTCTAGTCTTCGACTACTGGTCATGGCAGTACATTTGGTCGCAATAATTACGGACACTATTTTGGTGAAGAGTCCAGGGAATTCAGACACAACGACAATAGATTACACAGGAAGACCTTTGAAGATATGCATATCTAGTCATAGACAACATTACATTTTTTTATTTTTATAATTTCTTAAAAATGATAAATATTATTATATAAATATTATATAAAAGTATTATATAATAATATTTCGACAATTGAACTATTTAAGAGTATTTAATAAATATTTATTATTATAAAATAGAATGACTTTAATGAATTCGCTGCGACTCTATTGATTATACTTCAATTGGAATACTGCAAGAGGAGATACTGGATTCAGTTAACGGTACACCCTGTAAAGAATAAGGCAAATGTAGTGGGTTTATGCAATTGTACGAATAGATGATTTTATACAGGAAGTGAACTCGGGATTAATGAACTAAGCTTAAAGACGCGCACACACGCGTACACACGCGTACACACGCGTACACACGCGTACACAACGTGCGTGCGTGCGTTGTCGCCTGTTTACTCTAAAGGCTACGCTAGCTAAGTTAGCGAAACACACGAAGTACGATTATTTAGATCAACCGGGAAGGCCGACTAAGATCTAATTCACAATTGGTCAAGAGGTCACAATTGGTCAAGAGGTTAAGGCGTTCTATTGAATACCACCTTAGACTTGAACTGAAAGCCGCTAGAATATGAAATAGGTTATTGTAATTGAGAAACAAGTTTATGGCGAATGAGTTTAATTTAAATATGAAATAAATGTTCAATTACTAACCAAAGTTTCCACGTCCTGTGAATTTAGATTGGATATAAAAAGTTGAATTTAGACATTTGTATATATTTTTAATAGTGAAAATATTTGATATTTTATTAAACTTTTACATGATTAATATAAATTATTCAAAAGTTGCAATTTATTAATTTCAATACTGACCCTCCATTGTACTCCATCTGTTAGCGAAAATGAAAATGAGGTTACCACACCACCTTTAGGTAGAGCTGGAAGAGATACTAGTTTAGCTGAGGCAGGTTTATAGATTTCAATGGATCGCAGGTGTTGAAGCCTTGCAATTTGTTTCTGTGTCACTAAATGCAAGGAAATTAATAGGAATACATAAATAAAAAAGCAGTAGCAGCAGCAGTAGTAGCAGCAGCAGCAGCAAAAGCAGCAGCAACAGCAGCAGCAACAGCAGCAGTAGTAGTAGTAGTAGTAGTATTATGTTAGCATATACATTTAGCATGTGAATGTGAATGCATCTACCAATACAATACAATTATATTATTTTAGAGATCGTCTTGCATAGAAGATTACATTTTTAATAATTTGATAGAATAATAGAATGATATATAATAATAACGATAAGAAATAATTTAAATATCGTTAATAATGAGTTTTTAACATAATCGTGATTAGTTGAAGTAATGGAAACCTGTTTAAATTCTCTTTATATAGTGAAATGTTTTTATTATTTTATATTACCGTCATATCAACTGATTGTTGTAACAAATGTAAAGGACCAGTCGTTAGCTAAGTGGTAATTGTAAATCATTTCTTATCTTCGGTATAAAGATGTGGTAACAAGATGCAATTATCAAAATTACAATTCAACTCCGAGATATTTAACTTCGTGTTTTGGCTTTATTTATATATTATTTACAATGAAGATATATCTATTTGTACAATGTAGATATATTATGTACAATTAAGATCCATATTATGTACAATGAAGATTTATTTATCAGTATAGATGTATTTTTAGTTATTTACCAATTTTCTTTCAAGAAGAGCAAATTCAACGTAAATAAAAATAACCACATCGGGAATATCTTATTTTATAAACTGCATATATAAATATTGATTAATAACGTATTTGATGTGTTTATAACGTACACTTTATTATTTATTTATATAATATTTGTTAAAATATTGGATTTTTGCAACAAATATTGGATATGCAATTGTATTTTTATTAAAACTCTAAAAAAATTGTGTTAATAAGTGTACCTTTTAAATATTGAAAGTGAAATCGTGTTTTTTACAGGAAGTATTTGGTATTTTATGATTTTATGTGGTATAGATATCCAATGAGCTATAAATAGAAGCTTATCATTTGTAGATTTAATAATTAATTGGTCATAAAATGTGTTCATAGATAATAACCGATAAGTATTGCTACATATACGATATATTCTTCTAACGGGAGAAGATGTGTCCGTTTATAAATAGGTTGTATTTACTAACATGATATCACAATAAATATCGTCTAGTCTAGAAGAGGGAGTATTTAAGAAGATGGGCGTATTTAAGGAAATGGGCGTGTTTTACTAACATGGTACCACATTAGGATCAGGTGGGTCTTCGTAGTCCAGCACAAAACCGGCCCAATAAGGAAGTAATTCTTTGAACACGCAAAACTGGGAATCGTCGAATATCGAAATGGGAACCTCTTTACCGGAAGTGTAACGTTGTGCGGCTCTAACTGTTCTTTGTTGTATGTCGCTAGGAACGTCAATCTATTAGTGGGCGGGAGTTAGTGGGCGGGAGTTAGTGGGAGGGAGTTAGTGGGCAGGAGTTAGTGGGCGGGAGTTAGGGGCGTGTCTAAAGATCAATGCGACAAGACAGTTCGTACTGTAGTGCGTTATATTCCGATACCAAATGCAGGCGGAGAAGAAGTGTGTAGGAGTAGCAGGGAATACGTATTGACCGGAAGGAGTAGCAGAGAATATGTATTGACCGGAAGGAGTAGCAGAGAATATGTATTGACCGGAAGGAGTAGCAGGGAATACGTATTGACCGGAAGGAGTAGCAGAGAATACGTATTGACCGGAAGGAGTAGCAGAGAATATGTATTGACCGGAAGGAGTAGCAGAGAATATGTATTGACCGGAAGGAGTAGCAGGGAAAATGTATTGACCGGAAGGAGTAGCAGAGAATATGTATTGACCGGAAGGAGTAGCAGAGAATATGTATTGACCGGAAGGAGTAGCAGAGAATATGTATTGACCGGAAGGAGTAGCAGAGAATATGTATTGACCGGAAGGAGTAGCAGAGAATATGTATTGACCGGAAGGAGTAGCAGAGAATATGTATTGACCGGAAGGAGTAGCAGAGAATATGTATTGACCGGAAGGAGTAGCAGGGAAAATGTATTGACCGGAAGGAGTAGCAGAGAATATGTATTGACCGGAAGGAGTAGCAGAGAATATGTATTGACCGGAAGGAGTAGCAGGGGATATGTATTGACCGGAAGGAGTAGCAGGGAAAATGTATTGACCGGAAGGAGTAGCAGGGAATATGTATTGACCGGAAGGAGTAGCAGGGAATATGTATTGACCGGAAGGAGTAGCAGAGAATACGTATTGACCGGAAGGAGTTCATAAGGAGTTCTCATAGTAGCGGGGTGTTGTAGAGTTATTTATAATGTACACTGTACACGGTACACTGTACCCCGTACAATGTACACGGTATAGTGTCCCCAGTACACTTTACCCCGTACAATGTACAATGTACAATGTACAATGTACAATGTACATATTATTCACTTTCCAATTATATTAAAATGATAATGTGAAAGTAATTTAATGAGACGATGCAAATTTAAACAAAAGGTTAAAAAAACAATACATACGTATCTCTCCACTACATTCCCGATATACTATATATAGTACTACATATATGTATATGGATGTTTCAATATTCTCAATTCCGTAATACTCCTACTCCTACTTCTTGTAACCCGGTAGAAATATCCACATAACTGCCTAAATATCCGTACAACTGCCTAAATACCCACATAACTGCCTAAATACCAACATAACTGCCTAAATACCCACATAACTGCCTAAATACCCACATAACTGCCTAAATACCCACACAACTGCCTAAATACCAACATAACTACCTAAATACCAACATAACTGCCTAATACCCACATAACTGCCTAAACTTGAAATTCAATACCCTATAAAATCTTCAATGTAAACAAACCCTGCAAATCCAACAAAACCCTATCAACTCTCTTTAATAGAAACAAATCTCCTCCACAATCCCTTGAGAATGTAAACCCACAACCCAATGCCAATTAAAATGTCGCAAAGCCTAACTCTACCCTCGGAGTTCTTACAATAGATTTAATCAAGAACCTACTTACTACTATAAGCACACGCAATCCCCAGCACCCCACAAAAACATCTACCTGGACGGTGGGCGGAGTAGAGCAGTCCAGATAACAGTCCAAGAGCGATAGCACATGCCTCTTCAATAACTCTTCGTCGGCAAAGGCGTGGCTGCATTCCTGCAGTAAACGATGGTCCAGTTTATTAATTGTACAACGGTCCAGTTTACGGTAAAACAAAGTAAAGTGGGGCAGTTTACATGTTAAATATGGATTGTTTTATGGTCTAAAAAGGAAGTGATCTATGGTTCAATCTCATGTTTACAATGTACACAAAATCCAACGCACAATACTATAAATTATTTAACTATCAATTATTTGAAAAAATGGCTCTAATGCATATTAAAATATTAATTAAATGTAAATATTTATACATATTATGAATTATTAAAATAACTAATATCGCTCGGATTCAGTTTTGTTGTATCTATTGGGTCGGAAAATCATGTACACATATACACCCACAGTGCGAGTCCCACACCCACCCACCCAAACCAAAACACTCACCCACGCACTATTCCCCGCTAACATACGCATACGCATACATCTATGTATCCTTTTATGTTTAACTAGTAATGTTTCCGAAGATAAACTTACAACTAAAATAGATAGCCTAAATAGATATCCCTTCGAATCCGCTATTGGTCGAGATTTGTGGTTTTAACAAATACAGGTGAATTTATCCGCAACTTCTATCTATTATTTAAAGACTACTTTATAGTCCGACCAGATTCGAAAAACCAACTTCTACTCAGAAATCTACACCTCGACATATCTCCAGCTAATTAGTCACCTTGAACTTTTGCACCTCCAGGTAGTAGAAGAGGTCACGGTCGATTAGCGGTTGGCAATCAGTCTCCCCGTGCCTCACCAAGTACACGTAGAAGTAAAGCATTTGCAGGGGCATAGCTCCAGTCACCGAGTTGTTCAGGGCGACGAGGAAATCAAGTTTGTTCTCTTTCGTGGGCTGGGCGCGACCGTCTGTCTGCGTAACATGCGTTGCTATGGATACGAGACGTGCACATGGCAGGCGTTGCTATGGTTATGAAGTAGGTGCAATGGATATTGATATTGTCATGAAATATCGTTAGTAGAGTTAATGAAATATTATATATGTTAATATAATAGGTATTTATAGTATGATATATTATGTTTGATAATAATATTTTAATAATAAATTATTTTAACAATTTATTTGATTGGAAAAAAACTTTAAATAAAATAATAATTATATGTCATCATTTTTTTAAATAGAAATTAAATAGTTAAATAACAAATTATAAAATATCAATATATAATCAGGTAGGTCTTAAATCCACATAACTCACTGGTGTTACAAGATAATTTTAAAAGAATTACTATTCAAAAACATTTAGTGTTGGAATTTATAGAAAAGTTAATTTGTATGTTGGTTTCAGATGAAATCCGCACACTAAAATATAGATTAGAAATGTTTGGGTACTAAACTCTATTAGTAGCTAGATATTACTGTAATTAACTATAAATACAGATAGTATAATATATATGTGATGAATTATTGATTTAAATTTTTGAAAACTTAAAATGGGGTCATTATTTAAAATAATGAAATTCTGGAAAAAAAAGTAAATTCTGAAAACTGTACATTCTGAAAGATAAAATATTATAAAGAGTACATTATGATTAATGTATATAAACAATAATAACAAACCAAAATTCTAATATAATAAACAATAAAAAAGCAAGTTATCACGCTAACAATAAGAACAAACATCAAACTCGAACTAAACAACAATATACATTCGTGAACTTAGAGAAAATACCCAAACCAGCGTCGTGCGACAATCTCCACGAGCTGAAACGTGAGGAGAAGGCCGTCCATTGTGCCGACTGTTATACAAGACCCATGAGGTCATCGACGTGCCCGCTTTATTTCTGGGATATTCTCCGGGTGGAAAATCGTACTGCCCGAAATCGATATCGGCATCGAACCCGTGAGCCAGACGTAGAACGTCGATGCAAATCTTGGGAAAGGTAGTACGCCACTGCGCCATTCCAGCCTAGAAAGGGGCGTGGTACCGGGGGGACGGGGCGTGGTACCGGGAGCGGGGGGCGGGACTTGCTGGAAGGTGATTCATGATATCGTGGATCGTATTGCACCGGGGAGCGCAGTAGGGTAAATGGGGTGGTCTGGTGTTTTGGGGTGAGTCCGTGATTCCGGGGAATACGAAAGACGGAAATGATATCGAAGGTGTTTATTAATGTGTAGATTAAGTAAACTGTACCAAAAATTAAACATGTGTGCAAAAGTTAAAAATGTATGCAAAATAAACTTTAAAACTTTTATCTTAATTGATCTACATTATATTCAAAATAAAGCCAACACTCAATGATGAAAATGGTGTAATGTTCAAATCGGGTGTAATGTTCAGAAAATTATTATAATTAAGCAAATCATCACAAAAACTCATAGTGCTATATAATTGGAATCGAAATTTCTAAATGAAAACAAATACATGTTTGGGTCAAAGGTCACATAGCGAATATCGCCGTTTATCACTGTATCACTGTACTGTAAAGTAGGGTCAGGGTTAACGGAGGTACTAACCTTGCCGATAACTCCTTTTCCTTTACGTCTTTGCCAGGCATTCAACATTGACGGATCATCACTCCTCATCGCCAACTCCACCTTAGACATAGATGCAATGTTCTTTCCTCCCATTTCTTCAGTTTGCATCTATTGCAGGAAATGCGATTAATTAACTGCCAACAGACTTAAAATGGAGACGTACGCGAAAAATGCAAAAAGACACATTTCAAAATAGTAAATAAAATATCATTGGGAAAATATGTATATTGTAATATATGAAGAGACTATATACATTGTTGGGTGTTACCCCTCGAAAACAATTATATTCACGAGAGCTACGTGTTCTATGTGGCGTGTGTATTGAGTGTGTATCGCGTGTGTATTGAGTGTGTATCGCGTGTGTATAGAGTGTGTATCGCGTGTGTATTGCGTGCGTATTGCGTGTGTATTGAGTGTGTATTTCGTGTGTATCGCGTGTGTATCGCGTGTGTATGGCGTGTGTATTGAGTGTGTTACCAGCTCTAAGTTATCGAACAAACCTCCCAGAATTTCTTAAACACAGTTTCAATATGAGGTAGAAATTGAGCTTGTACTTCTTTCAATGTATTGGATCTCGGCCTTTCTCTTTCTTGTTTCAAGCGAGCGTTAACTTTTCCAATAATATTCACGTGTTTTCTAGACGTCGCGTCCAGGTACGTCCTGCAAGAGAGTTTAGCAATATGTAGCTTAACTCACCTATGTACATTATATGTAATATATATATACACGTTATACCATAACATCTCTAGTTATGGGCACGCTTGGAAAGAATAAAACTCACAATGAAGTATATAGAACTTACAACTTGTCCAAATAAAGCTTTCATTTAGAAATGAATGAGGCTATTTCGGGAAAGGAAAAGAAAGTTCTTTCTAAGGAAAACAATTTTCACTTGGAACCTAATTAGTTTTATTTCTAAGCTGTTTCGGATGCTAAAAAAGTTTTCTACCAGAATTTATGAAGGTAATTTGTGATCATAAAAAAACGTATCTAAATATATGGAACTTAATTTGTATATACGAAAATTGTGTTCAGATAGCAAATGGCCATATAACATCCGCATAAAGTCATATACTATCCGCATAATGACCATATAATATCCGCATAATGGCCATATAATGGCCGTATAATAAAAAATAATATCCGCATAGTAGATTTTAATATCCGACAAGATTCGATTTTTAATTTTCGCATAATATCCCCAAGATTAAAGTTTAATATCCGCATAATGGCTCTATAATGGCTCTACAATAACGGTGCACATGGAATGCCTAGCGGATATAAAATATCTATACATTAGCACGAACTTAAAGATGAACTGAGCATGAGTGTCTCTTTGCGTTCTGGACTTGGAGTCGGCATTCATCTTATGATAAGTTTCAACGTCTATGAAGAAGTTGGTAAGGTTTTGAGTTTCTTTGCTTTCGGAATCGTTTAAATACTTCTTGAACATTGTAATTACACTGCAGGTAGGCGATTAAGGCATAAAGGTTAAAGGTTAGTATATAACCTATTGGGGTTTGGTGGCAGTAATAGGTGGCAGTAATAGGTGGCAGTAATAGGTGGCAGTAATATGTGTCAGTAATAGGTGGCAGTAATAGGTGACAGTAATAGATGTCAGTAATAGCTGGCAGTAATAGATGTCAGTAATAGGTGGCAGTAATAGGTGGCTGTAATAGGTGGCTGTAATAGGTGGCAGTAATAGATGTCAGTAATAGATGTCAGTAATAGATGTCAGTAATAGATGTCAGTAATATATGTCAGTAATAGATGTCAGTAATAGATGTCAGTAATAGATGTCAGTAATAGATGTCAGTAATGGGTGTCTGAGTGATGGCAGGAACCAGACTAGGACACGGTATTTAAATATCAATAGAAAGTAGAATGTATTACAGTTACATCATCACAATTGATAGGACAACAATAGGACAATGTATATATAGTTAGTTTATATAGAATATAAGTATATATATATATATATATATATATATATATATAAGTATATATATATAAGTATATATATATATATATATATATATATATATATATATATATATATATATATAAGTATATATATATAAGTATATATATATATATATATATATATATATATATATATATATATATATATATATATATATATATATATACTTATATATATATATATATATATATATATATATATATATATATATATATATATATATATATATATATATATATATATATATATATTTATATATATTTATATATATATATATATATATATATATATATATATACATGTGTGTTTATTTATTTAATCTATGTATAGAAATAAAGATTATTAAGATACTCTGCAATTCTTAACAATATAACCAATTACCTTTTCTTATTCAAGGAGTCTAGGAAAGTAGTTTGTTTATCTTCTTGTACTTCCGGTGGTGCATCAACGGAATCTTCCTTCTCGACGACTACAACAGATACCGATGACGTAACACGAGCGCTCTTCTCCCGTCTCTGATGGGAAAGAAAGAGAAAGACGAAGGTCATTAAATTTATTATTATAATGTCGTAGATTTCGTTACGAATTTGATTTCAGGCGAGATAGGAAACAACATTAATCTCTTATATAATGAATACCGTTACACGACATCCTTTGAAATATAAATATTATTGGTCATTAATGGTCAAGAAGTAGCAGTTATATGTGAGTAGTCACGCATGGATGGTTCCTAACGTACGAACTCCTAAGTATACGACTAATGTACTCAAATTAGTTGTAATTCTAGCTCGGGGTAGAGTGGTAACGGGCGAAATGATTAGCTGTCAATAAGTTTCTAGTTAATTCATAGAGGTCAATCCATTAGTAGTCGAGGTGTTAGGAGACAATGTATTGCATCCGTGTTAAAGTCGTTAGTGGTCAATCCGTTAGCAGTTCGGATATAAGTTTTAATCGGTAAGCAGTAGAATAAGTATTGATCTAAGTATTGACCTTTATCTGTTAATTGTTAAAACCTCGAATTTAACAGTTTTCTGGCACTTTGACTCCCGAAGTCTTCTACGGGCAGCTTTCACTGCCTTTTTACGTTCCTTTTCAGTGAAGGCTCTACGTTCTCGTGCCTGGAGGAAATGGAGTAGTTTGGTAGGGTATAATGGGATTTGGTAAATATGGGGTGGGGAATAGTGGATTGCCGAGATAGATGTGGGGAATATAGAGAGAAGGTTGAGTTAATTATAGGTAGCGTGAAATGCTTTTTATTTGGGGTGGAGTGGGAAGTGAAGAAGGAAGTAGGCAATTGGGTGAGTTATGAAGTAGAGCGAGAGATAGAGGAGAAAGTGGAGGAGAAAGTGGAGGAGAGGGAGGTGGGAGGGAGGTGGGGAGGAAGGTGGGGAGAAAGATATTAGAAGTACATGCGTTTATTGAAAGCAAACTTTACGAATTCGTTCGTTACGTGCGTTCATGTCCTCCGTAGTATCGGACATAGCGGCTGCAACGCGGTAATCTGATTGGTCGTCAGCACTTCTAGGGTATCTGTGCAACCAGCGAGACTGACGACGTACTATCAACCTAGAGTTGTCGTCCAATAACACTTCGAATTCCTCGGCACTTCCTGTTGGACTATCCGCCACTCGTAGGTGGCAACTGAAAAAGAGGTAGGAAACGAGTCATTGGATGAGTCACTCAATGAGTCATCGTATGTTAATTATAGTGAGGTTTTTAAAAAGCCAATGTTATAGAAATAATGTTAATACAGGAATACATTCCGCCACATCGATTTCACAATACAAGAGCTTGGACTCTTTCCTCTTATCCTCGTACTCTTTCATTGTTTACCCTCAAACATTCCTCTGCCTATTTCCCTCGCTCTCCTCGCCCCCATCCCCAATTAACTCTACAAAGCTGCGAAGATCTTCCTTGAGGTATCTGAGCCAAGGTTTCAAAAGATCCGAAGTCGCCGCATCCCTGAGATCTCGAAATCGTTTGGATTCTATTGTGTCTTTTGTGTTCAGTATATAGCGGTAAATAGAGTCTTGAGTACTGCCATCGCAAACTACAATGACGTGTAGTTAAGGTAGTGGGTAGTGGGGTAGTTAAGGTAGTGGGGTAGTGGGGTATAGCGGTAAATAGAGTATTGAGTACTGCCATCGCAAACTATAAGTGACGTGGGGAGTGTAGTTAAGGTAGTGGGGTAGTGGGGTAGTGGGGTAGTGGGGTAGTGGGGTAGTTAAGGTAGTGGGGTAGTTAAGGTAGTGGGGTAGTGGGGTATAGCGGTAAATAGAGTCTTGAGTACTGCCATCGCAAACTAGAAGTGACGTGTAGTTAAGGTAGTGGGGTAGTGGGGTAGGGGGGTAGTGGGGTAGTGGTGTAGTGGGGTAGGTGGTAGTGGGGTAGTGGGGTAGTGGGGGTATAGCGGTAAATAGAGTCTTGAGTACTGCCATCGCAGACTAGAAATGACGTGGGGAGTGTAGTTAAGGTAGTGGGGAGGGGGGTAGTGGGGTAGTGGGGTAGTGTGGTATAGCGGTAAATAGAGTCTTGAGTACTGCCATCGCAAACTACAATGACGTGGGGGAGTGTAGTTAAGGTAGTGGGTAGTGGGGTAGTTAAGGTAGTGGGGTAGTGGGGTAGTGGAGTAGTGGGGTGGATAGAGTCTTGAACACTACCATCGCAAACTACAAGTGAAGTGGGGGAGTGTAGTTAAGGTAGTGGGGTAGTGTGGTAGTGGGGTAGTGGGGTAGTGGGGTAGTGTGGTAGTGGTGTAGTGGGGTAGTGGGGTAGTGGGGTAGTGGGGTAGTGGGGTAGTGGGTAGTGGAGGAATGGCGGTAGATAGAGTCTTGTGCACTACCATCGCAGACTACAAGGTGGGGTAGTGGGGTAATAGGGTAGTGGGGTGGTGGAGTTGTGGGCTAGTTGGGTAATGGGGTAGTGGAGTAGTGGGATAATGGGGTAGTTGTGGTGGTGGGGTAGTGGGGCAGTGGGATAATGGGGTAGTGGGGGTAATGGGGGTAGTTGTGGTGGTGGGGTAGTGGGGTAATGGGGTAGTGGGGGTAATGGAGTAGTTGTGGTGGTGGGGTAGTGGGGTAATGGGGTAGTGGGGGTAATGGAGTAGTTGTGGTGGTGGGGTAGTGGAGTTGTGGGCTAGTTGGGTAGTGGGGCAGTGGGGTAATGGGGTAGTGGATTAGTGGGATAATGGGGTAGTTGTGATAGTGGGGTAGTAGGGTAGCGGTGTAGTTGTGTAGTGTGGTAGTGGGGTAATGGAGTAGTGGATTAGTGGGGTAGTGAGGCAGGGGATAGTGGGGTAGTGGGATAATGGGGTGGTAGAGTAATGGGGTAGTGGGGTAGTGGGATAGTGGTGTAGTGAATTATTGAGGTAGTGGGGTAGTGGGGTAGTGAGGCAGGGGGTAGTGGGGTAGTTATTGTGGTGGGGTAATGGAGTAGTGGAGTAGTGTGATAGTGGTCTAATGGGTAATGGGGTAGTGGAGTATTGTGGTGGGGTAATGGGTAGTGGGATAATGTGGTAGTGGAGTAGTGGAGTAGTGAGGTAGTGGGATAGTTATTTTAGTGGGGCAGTGGAGTAGTTTGGTAGTGGATTAGTGGGGTAATGGGTTAGTGGAGTAATGGATTAGTTAAGTAGTGGGATATTGAGGTAGTGGGATAGTTATTGTAGTAGGGCAGTGGGGTAGTGGGGTAGTGGATTAGTGGGGTAATGGGGTAATGGGTTAGTGGAGTAATGGGGTAGTTGAGTAGTAGGGTAAAGAGGTGGTTGGGTTATGGGTTAGAGGGTTAGTGAGGTAGTGGGGTAGTTATGGTGGTGGGGTAAAGAGGTGGTGGGTTATGGGTTAGAGGGCTAGTGGGGTAGTGGAGTTCTAAGTGGGTATGTGGGTAGTGAGTAATGTGATATGTAGTAATGGGGTTGCGTGTTAGTGGGGATAGTAAGTAAAGCAAATGTAGGGGTAGTTAAAATTGGTAAGGGCCGTAAATTGGTCAAATACGTGAGAATTAGTGAGATTTTATGGGGTTTAAATATTTTATTAAATGGCTAATGGATATAGGTGTCGACTAATATAATATGGAATAAAGGTTTAGGTAGTTATGCGATGGTTACACGCGAGGTTAGAATGGTATTAAGGTCTACGTTGGGTGAGAAGTTTTTAAGGTAAAGGTAAAGGTAACGGTAAAGGTAAAGGTAAAGGTAAAGGTAAATGTAAAGGTAAAGGTAAAGGTAAAGGTAAAGGTAAAGGTAAAGGTAAAGGTAACGGTAAAGGTAAAGGTAAATGTAAAGGTAAAGGTAAAGGTAAAGGTAAA
>OZ038312.1:1969935-1972435 GCA_964035775.1 Osedax frankpressi | reverse complement strand
ACACACACACACACACACACACATATATATATATATATATATATATATATATATATCTTCATAAAAAACTAATAATTAATTTTATTTTCTGTTGTCAAAAAAATAAAAAAATAATTAAATAATAAACAATATATATATATATATATATATATATGTGTGTGTATATATATGCATATTTGTACTATTATATGGTCAATGAACCTGCACTGCCCGATGAATCTCCATTGCAGTGCATTCTGATTTGGACATGTTAAGATGATTGGTTGGTATAAGGAGTTACTAGCAGTTAACAAATTATAATATTTAAATTGTATTGTAATTTAATTTCCCGCTCTTCATAATTAATAATATGACAAAAGAATGTACACGAACTTGATTTCTGGAAGTTTTCGAGTTAAACTATTGTTTTTGCTTATAGTTTCACTGTTGGTGTTGTTATCTATAAATACGTTGTTAAAGTAAGAAACACAATGCATTTCTCTAGGCTATTTGTATGATTCAAAGCCATTAACTAACAATCATCAAGTAAAGAGTGGTCAGTTTTCAATAATCATTGCGTTACAATAGGACATTATATAATAGACATCCTGTCATATCCTAATATCTGTGAATATGACCAACACTCCTGGCGAGAATAAACTGACCATGTATGAGTTTCGCAGGAAGACTGAATGCCCTACTTCCGGGTCTTTGGTATTTGAACAAATCTCCGTTACGTTTGTAATCCTCAGATGGCCAACCGGACATATCGTCGAAATCGCCATCATTGCCGCTAGGGGTGGAGTGGAGTGGAGTGGAGTGGCGTGGTGTGGAGTGGAGTGGAGTGGAGTGGTGTGGAGTGGAGTGGAGAGGAGTGGAGTGGAGTGGAGAGGAGAGGAGAGGAGTGGAGTGGAGTGGAGAGGAGAGGAGTGGAGTGGTGTAGAGTGGAGTGGAGTGGAGTGGTGTGGAGTGGAGTGGAGTGGAGTGGGGTGGTGTGGAGTGGAGTGGAGTGGAGTGGAGTGGTGTGGAGTGGAGTGGAGTGGGGTGGTGTGGAGTGGAGTGGAGTGTAGTGGAGTGGAGTGGGGTGGGGGAGTGGGGGGAGTGGAGTGGAGTGGAGTGGAGTGGAGTGGAGTGGAGTGGTGTGGAGTGGAGTGGAGTGGAGTGGAGTCGAGTCGAGTCGAGTGGGGGGAGTGGGGGTAGTGGAGTGGAGTCGAGTCGAGTCGAGTCGAGTCGAGTCGAGTGGGGGAGTTGAGTGGAGTGGAGTTGAGTGAAATGGAGTGGAGTGGAGTGGGGGTAGTGGAGTGGAGTGGAGTGGAGTGGAGTGGAGTGGAGTGGAGTGGAGTGGAGTGGAGTGGAGTTGAGTGGAGTGGAGTGGAGTGGAGTGGAGTGGAGTGGAGTGGAGTGGAGTGGAGTGGAGTGGAGTGGAGTGGAGTGGAGTGGAGTGGAGTGGAGTGGAGTGGAGTGAGTGGAGTGGAGTGGAGTGGAGTGGAGTGGAGTGGAGTGGAGTGGAGTGAGTGGAGTGGAGTGGAGTGGAGTGGAGTGGAGTGGAGTGGAGTGGAGTGGAGTGGAGTGGAGTGGAGTGGAGTGGAGTGGAGTGGAGTGGAGTGGAGTGGAGTGGAGTGGAGTGGAGTGGGGAGTGGGGGAGTGGAGTGGAGTGGAGTGGAGTGGTGTGGAGTGGAGTGGAGTGGAGTGGAGTGGAGTCGAGTCGAGTGGGGGGGAGTGGGGGTAGTGGAGTGGAGTGGAGTCGAGTCGAGTCGAGTCGAGTCGAGTGGGGAAGTTGAGTGGAGTGGAGTTGAGTGAAATGGAGTGGAGTGGAGTGGGGGTAGTGGAGTGGAGTGGAGTGGAGTGGAGTTGAGTGGAGTGGAGTGGAGTTGAGTGGAGTGGAGTGGAGTGGAGTGGAGTGGAGTTGAGTGGAGTGGAGTGGAGTGGAGTGGAGTGGAGTTGAGTGGAGTGGAGTGGAGTGGAGTGGAGTGGAGTGGAGTGGAGTGGAGTTGAGTGGAGTGGAGTGGAGTGGAGTGGAGTGGAGTGGAGTGGAGTGGAGTGGAGTGGAGTGGAGTGGAGTGGAGTGGAGTGGAGTGGAGTGGAGTGGAGTGGGGGAGTGGGGGGAGTGGAGTGGAGTGGAGTGGAGTGGAGTGGAGTGGAGTGGAGTGGAGTGGAGTGGAGTGGAGTGGGGGAGTGGGGGGAGTGGAGTGGAGTGGAGTGGAGTGGTGTGGAGTGGAGTGGAGTGGAGTGGAGTCGAGTGGAGTCGGGGGGGGGGAGTGGGGGTAGTGGAGTGGAGTCGAGTCGAGTCGAGTCGAGTCGAGTGGGGGAGTTGAGTGGAGTGGAGTTGAGTGAAATGGAGTGGAGTGGAGTGGGGGTAGTGGAGTGGAGTGGAGTGGAGTGGAGTTGAGTGGAGTGGAGTGGAGTGGAGTGGAGTGGAGTGGAGTGGAGTGGAGTGGAGTGGAGTGGAGTGGAGTGGAGTGGAGTGGAGTGGAGTGGAGTTGAGTTGAGTGGAGTGGAGTGGAGTGGAGTGGAGTGGAGT
>OZ038312.1:1963659-1969735 GCA_964035775.1 Osedax frankpressi | reverse complement strand
GCAGCTTTCACTGCCTTTTTACGTTCCTTTTCAGTGAAGGCTCTACGTTCTCGTGCCTGGAGGAAATGGAATAGTTTGGTAGGATATAATGGGATTTGGTAAATATGGGGTATTGCCGAGATAGATGTGGGGAGTATAGAGATAAGGTTGAGTTAATTATAGGTGGCGTGAAATGGTTTTTATTTGGGGTGGAGTGGGAAGTGAAGAAGGAAGTAGGCAATTGAGTGAGTTATGAAGTAGAGCGAGAGATAGAGGAGAAAGTGGAGGAGAAAGTAGAGGAGAAAGTGAAAGAGAGGGAGGTGGGAGGGAGGTTGGGAGAAAGATATTAGAAGTACATGCGTTTATTGAAAGCAAACTTTACGAATTCGTTCGTTACGTGCGTTCATGTCCTCCGTAGTATCGGACATAGCGGCTGCAACGCGGTAATCTGATTGGTCATCAGCACTTCTAGGGTATCTGTGCAACCAGCGAGACTGACGACGTACTATCAACCTAGAGTTGTCGTCCAATAACACTTCGAATTCCTCGGCACTTCCTGTTGGACTATCCGCCACTCGTAGGTGGCAACTGAAAAAAGAGGTAGGAGACGAGTCATTGGATGAGGGTTGGTGAGTCATTTGTTTATTCATTTGATGAGTCACTCGATGAGTCATCGTATGTTAATTATAGTGAGGTTTTTAAAAAGCCAATGTTATAGAAATAATGTTAATACAGGAATACATTCCGCCACATCGATTTCACAATACAAGAGCTTGGACTCATTCCTCTTATCCTCGTACTCTTTCATTGTTCACCCTCAAACATTCCTCTGCCTATTTCCCTCGCTCTCCTTACCCCCATCCCCAATTAACTCTACAAAGCTGCGAAGATCTTCCTTAAGGTATCTGAGCCAAGGTTTCAAAAGATCCGAAGTCGCCGCATCTCTGAGATCTCGAAATCGTTTGGATTCTATTGTGTCTTTTGTGTTCAGTATATAGCGGTAAATAGAGTCTTGAGTACTGCCATCGCAGACTACAATGACGTGTAGTTAAGGTAGTGGGTAGTGGGGTAGTTAAGGTAGTGGGGTAGTGGGGTAGTGGAGTAGTGGGGTGGATAGAGTCTTGAACACTACCATCGCAAACTACAAGTGAAGTGGGGGAGTGTAGTTAAGGTAGTGGGGTAGTGGGGTAGTGGGGTAGTGGGGTAGTGGGGTAGTGGGGTAATGGGGTAGTGGGGTAGTGGGGTAGTGGGGTAGTGGGGTAGTGGGGTAGTGAGGTAATGGGGTAGTGGGGTAGTGGGGTAGTGGGGTAGTGGGGTAATGGGGTAGTGGGGTAATGGGGTAGTGGGGTAATGGGGTAGTGGGGTAATGGGGTAGTGGGGTAGTGGGGTAGTGGGGTAGTGGGGTAATGGGGTAGTGGGGTAGTGAGGTAGTGTGGTAGTGGGGTAATGGGGTAGTGGGGTGGTGGGGTAGTGAGGTAGTGGGGAGGGGTAGTGGGGTAGTGGGGTAATGGGGTAGTGGGGTAGTGGGGTAGTGAGGTAGTGTGGTAGTGGGGTAATGGGGTAGTGGGGTAGTGGGGTAGTGAGGTAGTGGGGAGGGGTAGTGGGGTAGTGGGGTAATGGGGTAGTGGGGTAGTGGGGTAGTGAGGTAGTGGGGAGGGGTAGTGGGGTAGTGGGGTAATGGGGTAGTGGGGTAGTGGGGTAGTGAGGTAGTGGGGAGGGGTAGTGGGGTAGTGGGGTAATGGGGTAGTGGGGTAGTGGGGTAGTGAGGTAGTGTGGTAGTGGGGTAATGGGGTAGTGGGGTAGTGGGGTAGTGAGGTAGTGGGGAGGGGTAGTGGGGTAGTGGGGTAATGGGGTAGTGGGGTAGTGGGGTAATGGGGTAGTGGGGTAGTGGGGTAGTGGGGTAGTGGGGTAGTGGGGTAATGGGGTAGTGGGGTAATGGGGTAGTGAGGTAATGGGGTAGTGGGGTAATGGGGTAGTGGGGTAGTGGGGTAGTGGGGTAGTGGGGTAATGGGGTAATGGGGTAGTGGGGTAGTGAGGTAGTGTGGTAGTGGGGTAATGGGGTAGTGGGGTGGTGGGGTAGTGAGGTAGTGGGGAGGGGTAGTGGGGTAGTGGGGTAATGGGGTAGTGGGGTAGTGGGGTAGTGGGGTAGTGAGGTAGTGTGGTAGTGGGGTAATGGGGTAGTGGGGTGGTGGGGTAGTGAGGTAGTGGGGAGGGGTAATGGGGTAGTGGGGTAATGGGGTAGTGGGGTAGTGGGGTAGTGAGGTAGTGTGGTAGTGGGGTAATGGGGTAGTGGGGTAGTGGGGTAGTGAGGTAGTGGGGAGGGGTAGTGGGGTAGTGGGGTAATGGGGTAGTGGGGTAGTGGGGTAGTGGGGTAGTGGGGCAGTGGGGTAATGGGGTAGTGGGGTAGTGAGATAGTGGGATAATGGGATAGTGGAGTAGTTGGGTAATGAGGCAGGGGATAGTGGGGTAATGGGGTAGTAGAGTAGTGGGGTAGTGGGGTAATGGGGTCGTGGAGTAGTGGGCTAATGGGGTAATGGGGTAGTGGGGTAGTGGGGTAATGTGGTAGTGGGGTAGTAGGATAATGAGGCAGGGGATAGTGGGGTAGTTGTGATGGTGGGGTAGTGGGGTAGGGGTAGTGGGGTAGTGGGGTAATGCGGTAATGGTGTAGTGGGGTAGTAGGATACTGAGGCAGGGGATAGTGGGGTAGTTGTGATGGTGGGGTAGTGGGATAGTGGTGTAGTGAAGTAGTGGGATAGTGGGGTAGTGGGGTAGTGGGGGTAATGGGGTAGTTATGGTGGTGAGGTAGTGGTGTAGTGGAGTAGTGAGGTAATAGGGTAGTGGGGCAGGGGATATCGGGGCAGTTATGGTAGTGGGGTAATGTGGTAGTAGATTTGTGGATTAGTGAGGTAATGGGGTAGTTGAGCGGTGGGGTAAAGAGGTGGTTGGGTTATGGGTTAGAGGAGTAGTGGGGTAGTTATGGTGGTGGGGTAGTGGGGTAGTTATGGTGATGGGGTAGTGGGGTAATGGGGTAGTAGAGTAGTGGAGTATTGAGATAGTGGGATAGTTATTGTAGTGGGGCAGTGGGGTAGTGGGGTAGTGGATTAGTGGGGTAATGGGTTAGTGGAATAATGGGGTAGTTGAGCAGTGGGGTAAAGAGGTGGTTGGGTTATGGGTTAGAGGAGTAGTGGGGTAGTGGGTAGTTATGGTGGTGGGGTAGTGGGATAGTTATTGTAGTGGGGCAGTGGGGTAGTGGGGTAATAGATTAGTGGGGTAATGGGTTAGAGGGGTAGTGGGGTAGTGGAGTAGTTCTAAGTGGGTATGTGGGTAGTGAGTAATGTGATATGTAGTAGTGGGGTTGCGTGTTAGTGGGGATAGTAAGTAAAGCAAATGTAGGGGTAGTTAAAATTGGCAAGGGCCGTAAATTGGTCAAATACGTGAGAATTAGTGAGTTTTTATGGGGTTTAAATATTTTATTAAATGGCTAATGGATATAGGTGTCGACTAATATAATATGGAATAAAGGTTTAGTTAGTTATGCGATGGTTACACGCGAGGTTAGAACGGTATTCAGGTCTACGTTGGGTGAGAAGTTTTTAAGGTAAAGGTAAAGGTAAAGGTAAAGGTAAAGGTAAAGGTAAAGGTAAAGGTAAAGGTAAAGGTAAAGGTAAAGGTAAAGGTAAAGGTAAAGGTAAAGGTAAAGGTAAAGGTAAAGGTAAAGGTAAAGGTAAAGGTAAAGGTAAAGGTAAAGGTAAAGGCAAAGGTAAAGGTAAAGGTAAAGGTAAAGGTAAAGGTAAAGGTAAAGGTAAAGGTAAAGTAAAAGTAAAATGAAACCAACAGACATTGAACTTGCTTCCGGTGGCGATGTGGTTGTTGAAGATGGACCAAGCCTTGACCACCAACAGCAAGCGGTCAGAATTCGCTCGTCGTTCGCACACCTCGTAATCGTGTATTGCTTCCCACAACAATAGCTGGGATAGTTTATGTCGGTCGGTCTGTCTATATATATAAGAAGTAATATAGATAAACCCTCTTATATAAATATAGCAAGTCATTTAATAAGCTTGATTTAGTTAATAAACAATTTTATTCGTAAAATGTTTTGATGTCCAAATAATCAACATTTATAAACTGTAATTATAATATCTTGTGATACTATCTGATATAACTTTGGTATTTACTGGTACCTGCTGATACTACTTAATATATATGTATATGTAAAATTACTGGTACCTGCTGATACTACTTAATATATATGTATATGTAAAATTACTGGTACCTGCTGATACTACTTAATATATATGTATATGTAAAATTACTGGTACCTGCTGATACTACTTAATATATATGTATATGTAAAATTACTGGTACCTGCTGATACTACTTAATATATATGTATATGTAAAATTACTGGTACCTGCTGATACTACTTAATATATATGTATATGTAAAATTACTGGTACCTGCTGATACTACTTAATATATATGTATATGTAAAATTACTGGTACCTGCTGATACTACTTAATATATATGTATATGTAAAATTACTGGTATCTGCTCATACTACTTAATATATATGTATATGTAAAATTACTGGTACCTGCTGATACTACTTAATATATATGTATATGTAAAATTACTGGTACCTGCTGATACTACTTAATATATATGTATATGTAAAATTACTGGTACCTGCTGATACTACTTAATATATATGTATATGTAAAATTACTGGTACCTGCTGATACTACTTAATATATATGTATATGTAAAATTACTGGTACCTGCTGATACTACTTAATATATATGTATATGTAAAATTACTGGTACCTGCTGATACTACTTAATATATATGTATATGTAAAATTACTGGTACCTGCTGATACTACTTAATATATATGTATATGTAAAATTACTGGTACCTGCTGATACTACTTAATATATATGTATATGTAAAATTACTGGTACCTGCTGATACTACTTAATATATAATTGATATTTTAGATACTTAAAAATAATATTCGTTAATCTCGAACCTCTCCAGGAAACACCGAAAAGGACTTCCGGAATTCCTGTCCAGCAATAAAGCCGGAACTAATTTTTCCTTAAGCGACACGGGAATAGCTATTGGAGTACGCGGTACTTTGGCCGATTTTATACGGTCGTCTAGACTTCTGCCACCCGTACACACCACCTGTAGGGGTGTAGGGGCGTGAATGGTGTCTGAGTACGGAGTTAGTGTAGTATAGGTGCAACGTACGGTAGCCAAGAATAGGGTAGGTGTCGGAGTGTTCTAGGAAGGTATTCTATGTAAAGGTTAGTGGATTGGTGGAGCGTGTACTGCCCTGCGAAAGGAAAGTAGGTGGGCGTGTTAAAGTGTATTAGGGGCGTGTTAAAGTGTATTAGGGGCGTGGAAAACCTGCCAATCATTGTGTCCGATTGCAGTCTCCAACACTTGGTCCGGATTTACAGACATCGATTTCACGAGCGAAATTGAGGGGAACATCGTAACTTCTCCATAATCGCTAAGCATTTCTTCATCCGGGACTCCAGTCTCCGACATCGTGACCGGTTTACATGGACGTAGCGTTGTTCTATTGCGCGAGGTTAAAGGTCAGTAAGCATCATTTGCACAGTGTTTAGTTAACGCCAAACGCATTGCAAAGTTTCGAGTGTGGTTTTTAACGGAATTGTGAAATGAATTCAAATATCTAATGTATATAACTTTATGTTAGGATGTGAGAGGATTGGTTAATGTAATCTCAAGAGGACATCTAACTCGAGTTCATTTGCAAGTTCCTTGTGTACAAGGTACCTAGGTAGCCAATAAGCTCTCAGTCTCCTGAGTACATCGTACTGGGCTCTCACTAGTACCGTATGAGTTACATTATGTTGTGAGGCTGTACGTTGAATTTGATCGCGGGCCTCCGCAGTCAAATAATGGCCGTATTTGTCTTGAATACTCCTGTGTGAGGAGGAGTGTGTATGTATGCGTGTGTATGTGTGTGTACGAGGAGTGTGTTTGTGTTTGTGTGTGTGTACGAGGAGTGGGTATATGTGTGTATGTGTGTATGTGTGTATGTGTGTGTGTATGTGTGT
>OZ038312.1:1943659-1958659 GCA_964035775.1 Osedax frankpressi | reverse complement strand
TGGAGTGGAGTGGAGTGGAGTGGAGTGGAGTGGAGTGGAATGGAGGGGAGTGGAGTGGAGTGGATTGGATTAGAGTGGAGTGGAATGGAGTTGAGTGGGATGGAATGGAGTGGAGTGGGGGTAGTGGAGTGAGTGGAGTGGCGTGGAGTGGAGTGGAGTGGAGTGGAGTTGGGGAGTGGGGGTAGTGGAGTGGAGTGGAGTTGGGGAGTGGGGGTAGTGGAGTGGAGTGGAGTGGAGTGGAGTGGAGTGGAGTGGAGTGGGGGAGTCGAGTGGAGTGGAGTGGAGTCGAGTGGCATGGAGTGGTAATCGCGTTGCTCACCTATTATCTGCAATGTTACTCGCCAGACTAGATGCATAGCTCTCCGTCTGTCTGCTATAACCACGTATCTGTTTACCGCTAGTAGTGGCACCAGACAAACCCCGGTTATCCAGGGCCCGGCGCAATAATTTACACAGTTTAAGTTCGCGAAACAGCTTCGACCTATAACCGATATATCGTGTAGTGACGTAATAAGAATGTTTAATGACGTAATAAGAATGTGTAATGTCGTAATAAAGTTGTATAATATTGTAATAATAATGTGTAATGTCGTAATAATGTGTAATATCGTAATAATAATGGGTAATGTTGTAATAATGTGAACTGTCGTAATAAAGTTATGTAATGTCGTAATAAAGGTGTGTAATGTCGTAATAATAATGTGTAATGTACTTGTGATGCTACTATTTGTTTAGTCTTTAATGCGTAATTGATTACATCGATATTATATAATAATAATAATGTAAAATATAATCCAATATGACTCATAGCTTCTAGTTACATATTATAATAAACTATGCGTCAGATTTTGCACATTTAGTATTATTAATTTCAATATAGTAAATCAATTATTGAATACATAATACCCTGTGTTTGAATCCGTTTATATAAGAATTTTAGTGTTTCATAATTATTTTAAATCCGGTAATATCGATATTTGTGTTACATTATATTATATAATTATAATACATTTTGATTGTGCAGGATTATTTTATTTCATAAATGAATACGTAATGAATTTATGGAATGATATTAATATAAATATTCAATAAATAGTTCGTGAATTAAAACCAAATAAACAGATGTAATGAAATTGAGATAACAATAGACAACCGTAGTGCTACTTACCTCAGGAAGTAGGGAAGACGCTCATCTTTAGCCCAACAAAGCATTGTATCTCTTTCTTCATCTGTAACTCCGTACAGCGGAGTTGAGGCGTTAGAACCTGAGATGAAGTGTACGAGGTGCAATGAGGTAGTGTTCAGATGTGAGGGTGAGTGTTGTAAGAGTGAGTGTTGTGAGAGTGATGTGAGAGTGAGTGCTGTGAGGGTGAGTGCTGTGAGAGTGAGTGCTGTGAGAGTGAATGTTGTGAGAGTGATGTGAGAGTGAGTGCTGTGAGGGTGAGTGCTGTGAGAGTGAGTATTGTGAGAGTGATGTGAGAGTGAGTGCTGTGAGGGTGAGTGCTGTGAGAGTGATGCGAGAGTGTGAGAGTGAGAGTGAGTGATGTGAGAGTGAGTGATGTGAGAGTGAGTGCTGTGAGAGTGAGTGCTGTGAGAGTGAATGATGTGAGAGTGCTGTGAGAGTGTGAGAGTGAGAGTGAGTGCTGTGAGAGTGAGTACTGTGAGAGTGAGTGCTGTGAGAGTGAGTGATGTGAGAGTGATGTGAGAGTGTGAGAGTGAGAGTGAGAGTGAGTGCTGTGAGAGTGAGTGCTGTGAGAGTGATGTGAGAGTGAGTGCTGTGATAGTGAGTGCTGTGAGAGTGAGTGCTGTGAGAGTGAGTGATGTGAGAGTGAGTGATGTGAGAGTGAGTGCTGTGAGAGTGAGTGATGTGAGAGTGAATGCTGTGAGAGTGAGTGATGTGAGAGTGAGTAATGTGAGAGTGAGTACTGTGAGAGTGAGTATTGTGAGAGTGCTGTGAGAGTGAGTGCTGTGAGAGTGAGTGATGTGAGAGTGAGTGCTGTGAGAGTGAGTGATGTGAGAGTGAATGCTGTGAGAGTGAGTGATGTGATAGTGAGTGATGTGAGAGTGAGTGATGTGAGAGTAAGTACTGTGAGAGTGAGTATTGTGAGAGTGCTGTGAGAGTGAGTGCTGTGAGAGTGAGTGATGTGAGAGTGAGTGATGTGAGAGTGAGTGATGTGAGAGTGAATGGTGTGAGAGTGAGTGATGTGAGAGTGAGTAATGTGAGAGTGAGTATTGTGAGAGTGCTGTGAGAGTGAGTGCTGTGAGAGTGAGTGGTGTGAGAGTGAGTGATGTGAGAGTGAGTGATGTGAGAGTGAATGCTGTGAGAGTGAGTGATGTGATAGTTAGTGATGTGAGAGTGAGTGATGTGATAGTGAATGATGTGAGAGTGAGTGATGTGAGAGTGCGTGATGTGAGAGTGAGTGCTGTGAGAGTGAGTGATGTGAGAGTGAATGCTGTGAGAGTGAGTGATGTGACAGTGAGTGATGTGAGAGTGAGTGATGTGACAGTGAGTGATGTGAGAGTGAGTGCTGTGAGAGTGCTGTGAGATTGAGTACTGTGAGAGTGAGTGATGTGAGAGTGAGTGCTGTGAGAGTGAGTGATGTGAGAGTGAATGCTGTGAGAGTGAGTGATGTGAGAGTGAGTAATGTGAGAGTGAGTATTGTGAGAGTGCTGTGAGAGTGAGTACTGTGAGAGTGAGTGCTGTAATAGTGATGTGAGAGTAAGTATTGTGAGAGTGAGTTCTGTGAGAGTGAGTGATGTGAGAGTGAGTGATGTGAGAGTGAGTGATGTGAGAGTGAATGATGTGAGAGTGAGTGATGTTAGAGTGAGTAATGTGAGAGTGAGTATTGTGAGAGTGCTGTGAGAGTGAGTGCTGTGAGAGTGAGTGATGTGAGAGTGAGTGCTGTGAGAGTGAGTGATGTGAGAGTGAATGCTGTGAGAGTGAGTGATGTGAGAGTGAGTAATGTGAGAGTTAGTATTGTGAGAGTGCTGTGAGAGTGAGTGCTGTGAGAGTGAGTGATGTGAGAGTGAGTGATGTGAGAGTGAATGATGTGAGAGTGAGTGATGTGAGAGTGAGTAATGTGAGAGTGAGTATTGTGAGAGTGCTGTGAGAGTGAGTGATGTGAGAGTGAATGCTGTGAGAGTGAGTGATGTGTAGGTGAGTGATGTGAGAGTGAGTGATGTGATAGTGAGTGATGTGAGAGTGAGTGATGTGGGAGTGCGTGATGTGAGAGTGAGTGATGTGAGAGTGAGTGATGTGACAGTGAGTGATGTGAGAGTGAGTGATGTGACAGTGAGTGATGTGAGAGTGAGTGCTATGAGAGTGCTGTGAGATTGAGTACTGTGAGAGTGAGTGCTGTGAGAGTGAGTGATGTGAGAGTGAGTGATGTGAGAGTGAGTGCTGTGAGAGTGCTGTGAGAGTGAGTGATATGAGAGTGAGTGCTGTGAGAGTGTGAGAGTGAGAGTGAGTGATGTGAGAGTGTGAGAGTGAGTGATGTGAGAGTGTGAGAATGAGAGTGAGTGATGTGAGAGTGAGTGATATGAGAGAGTGATAGTGAGAGTGAGAGTGAGTGCAGTGAGAGTGAGAGTGAGTGATATGAGGGTGAGTGAGTGCTGTGAGAGTGATGTGAGAGTATGAGAGTGAGAGTGAGTGCTATGAGAGTGAGTGCTGTGAGAGTCCTGTGTGAGCGTGAGAGTGAGAGTGAGTGTTGTGAGAGTGAGTGCCTTGATAGTGTGAGAGTGAGTGTGAGTGATGTGGGAGTGCTGTGAGAGTGTGAGAGTGTGAGAGTGAGAGTGAGTGCTGTGAGAGTGAGAGTGAGTGCTGTGAGAGTGAGAGTGAGTGATGTGAGGGTGAGTGCTGTAAGAGTGTGAGAGTGAGAGTGAGTGCTGTGAGAGTGAGAGTGAGTGCTGTGAGAGTGAGAGTGAGTGCTGTTAGAGTGAGAGTGAGTGCTGTGAGGGTGAGTGCTGTGAGAGTGTGAGAGTGAGAGTGAGTGATGTGAGAGTGAGTACTGTGAGAGTGCGAGTGAGTGATGTGAAGGTGTGAGAGTGAGAGTGAGTGATGTGAGAGTGAGAGTGAGTGATGTGAGGGTGTGAGAGTGAGTGATGTGAGAGTGAGTGTTGTGAGAATGTGTGATGTGAGAGTGAGTGCTGTGAGAGTGAGAGTGAGTGCTGTGAGGGTGTGAGAGTGAGAGTGAGTGATGTGAGAGTGAGAGTGAGTGCTGTGAGGGTGTGAGAGTGAGAGTGAGTGATGTGAGAGTGAGTGCTGTGAGGGTGTGAGTTATTATTAATTAAGTTATTAATAATATTATATTCTGTTTTACAGATGCGGATAGGTTGATTATTATAAAATGTTCATATGGATTATTATCAAAAGTAAAAGAAAATGTTTTTACACTTTCCATAATTTTATAAAACGAGCTTCTAAAACGGAAATTTGCATGAAAGTAACGTCGATGTTACTCACCAGGGGCGCTGATGCTAGTACAAGCGAGGGTATGATTAGCTCCGGAGAACTGCACAAATGTCCCTGTTAGTCTATCATACCTTAAAGCCTGAGGATATACCTAAAGGACAATAGGGAGGGTGTAGGGATAGGGGTAGGGGTGTAGGGGAGGGTGTAGGGGAGGGTGTAGGGGAGGGTATAGGAAAGGGTTTAGGGGAGGGTATAGGGGATGGTATAGGGAAGGGAATAGGGGAGGGTGTAGGGGAGGGTGTAGGGGAGGAAGTGGGGTAAGGTGTAGGGGTTGTAGAGTAAGATGTAGGGGAGGGTGTAGGGGAGGGTATAGGGGAGGGTTTAGGGGGCGTAGGGTAGGGGTAGGGAGATGTAGATGAGGGTACATGGAAGGTGTAGGGGAGGGTGTAGGAGAAGGTGTAGTGGAGGGTATAGAGAATGATATAGTAGAGAGTATAAAGAGATAATAAGAAAGATAAAGAGAAAGTATTTTGTGAAAGATAATGAGAACTTGGGAGGATGAATACGTATAAATGGTCAAGGTGTATTGACGACTTCTATTTTGGGAAGTGTGCAAAAACTATTATATAATACATTGGAGGTAAAATTAGATAAGACATTGGATATACAATTAGATAAGACATTGAAGATACAATTAGATAAGATAGTAGAGATACAATTAGATAAGACATTGGATATACAATTAGATAAGACATTGGATATACAATTAAATAAGACATTGAAGATACAATTAGATAAGACATTGAAGATACAATTAGATAAGACAGTGGAGATACAATTATATAAGACATTTAAGATACAATTAGATAAGACAGTGGAGATACAATTAGATAAGACATTTAAGATACAATTAGATAAGACAGTGGAGATACAATTAGATAAGACATTTAAGATACAATTAGATAAGACAGTGGAGATACAATTAGATAAGACATTTAAGATACAATTAGATAAGATAGTAGAGATACAATTAGATAAGACATTGAAGATACAATTAGATAAGACAGTGGAGATACAATTAGATAAGACATTTAAGATACAATTAGATAAGACAGTGGAGATACAATTAGATAAGACATTTAAGATATAATTAGATAAGATAGTAGAGACATTTGTGTATGTAAAATTACAGCATCGTTTAGTTGAGTAGATGAATTCATATATATTTTCATTTTATGTAGGATAACTGGTTATTATTTTGAATATACTTTCTAGAATGTAGTTCTAATTAAACAATAAATTACTACTCCCGAGTTCAGGGGACATCTAACAGCAATGCAGATATAGGAGTTGAAATAATCCAGAAACAGGTCATCGTAGGTAAGTAGTTCCTCGAGGTTGTCTTCGGTAACCTCGATGCCTGGACATGGGTCAAAGGTTAGTAAAAACATTGAATATGCAACAAATAGAGTGATGTAATTGTTTTATAAATTCATTTCGGGTATTAAACTGATTATTGGTTAACGTAAATGAGAAAAAAATAAAATTAATCGGATAGTTATTGTAAATTATATCGTTTAATGTCATAAACTAATCCTTGTATGCGATATGCCCTACTCTAATACCAGATAATATCATCAACCTCGATATGTTTTACTTATAATTATAAGGGTTTTAACTGGCACGGAATTGATCAAATCACAGGAATGACTAGATATCAGAAATCAAAGGAATCAAAGAAATGTCCCAATAATGGTTTTAATAACCAAATTACTGAAATGTTTAAATCACGAAAACATCTAAATCATGGGAATTATTAAATTACAGGAATTGCAAATCATAGAAACGACCAAATCACAAAAATAACCAAAACACAGAAATAACCAAATTATGGAAATGGCAAAACTTTAGAATGAACAAATAACATAAATGACAATATTGGTTCATAACATTTTTAAACAAAACATTAATAATCAATCAAGTAAAACGATTATAAAATCGCTCAGTTTTCTGATATTATAGTTTACGTTCTATGTACCACAAAAGTACAATGTAAAATCAGCGCATTCTATATTACGGACAATTTTACAAGCCAAAATGAAATGAAACAATAATTTCAGCGCTATGATTTGTTAAATTCGATAAAGAAACAATAATCTATGTACATTGTACAGTGTACACTGTACATTGTACATTGTACAGTATGCAATGTACAGTGTACAGTGTACAGTGTATAGTGTAAAGTATATAGTATATAGTGTATAGTGTAAAGTATATAGTATATAGTTTATAGTGTACATTATATAGTCTGTAGTGTATAATGTAAAGTATATAGTATATAGTTTATAGTGT
Source organism: Osedax frankpressi (assembly GCA_964035775.1). NCBI lineage: Eukaryota > Metazoa > Annelida > Polychaeta > Sabellida > Siboglinidae > Osedax > Osedax frankpressi. Next base: position 1,951,896 of record OZ038312.1, on the reverse strand, counting down.
ACATTATATAGTATGTAGTGTATAATGTAAAGTATATAGTATATAGTTTATTGTGTACATTATATAGTATGTATTGTATAGTGTACATTATATAGTATGTAGTGTATAATGTACATTATATAGTATATAGTTTATAGTGTACATTATATAGTCTGTAGTGTATAATGTACATTATATAGTATGTAGTGTATAATGTACATTATATAGTATGTAGTGTATAGTGTACATTATATAGTATGTAGTGTATAATGTACATTATATAGTATATAGTTTATAGTGTACATTATATAGTCTGTAGTGTATAATGTACATTATATAGTATGTAGTGTATAATGTACAATGTACATTGTACATTATATAGTATGTAGTGTATAATGTACATTATATAGTATGTAATGTATAATGTACATTATATAGTATGTAGTGTATAATGTACATTATATAGTATGTAGTGTATACTGTACATTATATAGTATGTAGTGTATAGTGTACATTATATAGTATGTAGTGTATAATGTACATTATATAGTATGTAGTGTATAATGTACATTATATAGTATGTAGTGTATAATGTACATTATATAGTATGTAGTGTATAATGTACATTATATAGTATGTAGTGTATAATGTACATTATATAGTATGTAGTGTATAATGTACATTATATAGTATGTAGTGTATACTGTACATTATATAGTATGTAGTGTAAAGTGTACATTATATAGTATGTAGTGTATAATGTACATTATATAGTATGTAGTGTATAATGTACATTATATAGTATGTAGTGTAAAGTGTACATTATATAGTATGTAGTGTATAATGTACATTATATAGTATGTAGTGTATAATGTACATTATATAGTATGTAGTGTAAAGTGTACATTATATAGTATGTAGTGTATAATGTACATTATATAGTATGTAGTGTAAAGTGTACATTATATAGTATGTAGTGTATAATGTACATTATATAGTATGTAGTGTATAATGTACATTATATAGTATGTAGTGTAAAGTGTACATTATATAGTATGTAGTGTATAATGTACATTATATAGTATGTAGTGTATACTGTACATTATATAGTATGTAGTGTAAAGTGTACATTATATAGTATGTAGTGTATAATGTACATTATATAGTATGTAGTGTATAATGTACATTATATAGTATGTAGTGTAAAGTGTACATTATATAGTATGTAGTGTAAAGTGTACATTATATAGTATGTAGTGTATAATGTACAATGTACATTGTACATTATATAGTATGTAGTGTATAATGTACATTATATAGTATGTAGTGTATAATGTACATTATATAGTATGTAGTGTATAATGTACATTATATAGTATGTAGTGTATAATGTACATTATATAGTGCATTGCACACTAAGAAGAGAACGATATCCCAGATATCCCAGATATCGAATTCATGTTAAAAATTTAGAAAGTGATAAGATTCAAATGAATACTTTACATCCATTGGTCAATATATATATATATATATATATATATATATATATATATATATATTATACAGATGATTCCGCTCAGTTTTTAAACGAAAGTTCTATTTCAGCTTATGTAAGATTTTCGTAAGCTATTCGGGGTACCTGGATTAATTAATCACTAAACTACAATCGTTACGAGTTATACCTCATCACGGATATTTCAAATAGATAAGATAATTCGGAAGATTCGCCGTCATTCCGAAATATTGCCTAACCGTTCATCTCGAAACACTTGACCGGCTCTTCAAAGAGATGGCCGAGGTCCAGGGACGTATCGATGAGCATGTTGAGGGATATTGGCGAACACCTGGACTGTTATGACATTCTAATTGCGAGGAATTTACTTGACACGAGAGGCTAGCGGAGAGTGTGGGGAGGATCTCCGAGAGGCGGTCGATCAACATATCAACGATATTAGCGAACGAGAAATAACTCGAGATTTGACGCGATTTGATGATATTGCGTGCGTTTCCAGGATCGTCACGGTTTGATGAATAACGAACATAAACGAAAGTATGGAGAGCTGTTGAATTCAGTTTTGAGAGAATGTGAGATCATATTCGTGTGTATATACGTGTATGTTGTATATATATGTATATATATATATATATATATATGTTTGTTTGTGTGTGTATGTATATGTGTGTGGGTATATATGTGTGTGTGTGTGTGTGTATATGTTTATTCGCCAAAATCCAATTTTTCATTGTTCGAAGGTGAGTTAACGAAATATAATAAAATTAATATAGTAAATAAGTCGTTTTCAAAATAAATAAATACATAAATAATCTAAATAATTGAGGTAATATGTGTAAGAAAGTTACGCGAGAGGGAATTGCATATGAGGGAAGTGTGCAATGCACATTATACACATGGTATAAATGTATAGGGGTTAGTATGTAGAGAAAATAAATCAGATATAAATATGCGTGTAAAGGAGGTAAAGTATGGTAGTGAGGTTGGTAAGAAGTAAGTAGTAAAAGTGGAAAAGTAATATAGGCTGTAGAAAATAAAGTGGTGGGGTATTGTTTTTTGAGTAATAGGTATTGTATTAGGTAAAAGTACAGTGTAAATCAATTTGATAATTCAGTAGCAATAGGAATATTATAAGGGTGTGTCAGGTTATATCAGTCTAGACCAAGTAAGTATTTGTGAAATTTGCTTTTTAAAGTATTTGTATTATTTTCATTGGTAACAGTTATTGGTAGTTTATTCCAAAGTTGTGGAAAATTATTTGTTATATCTTGTTTAAGCAATTTTTTATTGGATGACCTTATATTATTTTTCAGTTTTAATTTAATTGAGTCGCTCATATATTTAGGAAATCAGTTTTCAGTGCTGTATGTATTATTGTTAGAATTTTACATGGATCTGTGTTTAAAGGTTAGAAATTTAAGTTTTTTTTCTGTATAATGTGATGTGTGTTCGTTTAGGGAGTTTGTAAATAAGTCAACAAGAGTGGTTAATAATTTTGTCAAGTCGTTTTTCTTGTATTTTAGGTATATTAATTAAAAGTGAGTTGCAGTAGTCAAGTTTAGATAGAATGTAGACAGATGTGAGTATTTTGAGTGATGTCTGATTGAGAAAGTGTTTAATTTATTTTATTTTAAATATTTTATACATTGCTTAGATATTAATGCAATATGCTTGTCGAAGGTTAAGTCAGATTCAAATATTACACCTAAAGTAGTTATAGTTGTCTTAATGGGTATATCTTTATTTGCAATTTTAATATGTGTGATGGGTGGTGGCGTATGACTTATACTATGGAATATGATGCATTCAGTTTTCTGTAAATTAAATTTCAAGTAATTATAATTAAAGAAATTTTCTAATTTCGTCGTTATGCTATTGATTTCTTTTAGTGTATTCGGTAATTCATTAAAGGTTGTGGAAGTGTAAATGTGTGTGTCGTCAGCGTACATGTGATATTTAGTATTATAGCAGTTCATAATTAAGTCGATATCGGATTTGAGAGCAGTTACAAATTGTACTCAGTTTATCAGATTTAATATTGAAGGTTCTCCCGGTTAAATATGATTTTATTGGTTGTATTATTGTGTTATGGATTCATATTGATTGTAATTTAGCGACTAATATGTTGTGGTTTATAGTATCAAAAGCGGCAGTTAAATCTAGTAATATAAGAATTTCAAAACGATTGTTTTTTATGTTATGAGAAATTTAATTGGTAAGAATTAGTAATAGTGTTTCATTGTTATGGTAAAGCTTGTAGGCATTCTGCATTGTATTATCTAAACTATTGGTGGTGATATGTTTAATGATATGGGTGGCAATAATCCTTTCGAAAAATTTTGATAGTAAAGATAAGTTAGGTATAGGTCTGTAGTTGTTAGGAATGGAGTAGTCTAGGGAAGTTTTTTTATGATTGGAGTTATAATGGAGTGTTTCAGTGAAAGTGGGAAGTTGTTATGAGTAATACATTTGTTAATGAGATTAGAGTAAATAAGTGAAATAAAGCGGATGTTTAATTATAGAAATTGGGGTGTCATGCAGTCTATATAAATGTTAGTTTTAAAATGAGTTAGTCTTATAAGTCGTTCAATATATGTTGAGGTTATAGTTGGTATGGCTTCCGAGATACAAGTAGGTTTTTTTAGTGTGTCTATGTATTTATCTCTTAAATTGTTATCTGAGTTGAATTCTATTTCATTATAAATTATATTTATTTTATCAATAAAAACGTTTGCAAAAGATTCATTATGTGCAGGGTATTCAATTTTTTCCTTAATGTTTAATAGACCATCAAATGTTTTATAGAGTCGTTTCATATTATATGTGTGTGGGTATGTGTGTGTGCGTTTATGTGTGTAAGTTTGTAAGTATGTATGTGTGTATGTGTGTAAGTTTGTATGTGTGTAAGTTTGTAAGTATGTATGTGTGTAAGTGTGTAATTGTGTATGTGTGTATGTGTGTAAGTTTGTAAGTATGTATGTGTGTATGTGTGTAATCGTGTATGTGTGTATGTGTGTAAGTTTGTATGTGTGTATGTGTATGTGTGTATGTGTGTAAGTATGTATGTGTGTATGTGTGTATTTGTGGGTGTGTGTGTGTGTGTGCGTAAAATAATAATATATATTTCTTTATAAAACATATATTTCATACGATAGTCAAATAATAGTATTGTTTTTCCATTCAATTATTTGGTTGCAATAATATAATACTATAGTCTGTTATAATCTGAGAAGTGAGTAAAATGTCTAGCAGTAAATTATACACTCAATTTACAATAGTATATATAATAATCTGGTAATACTTGTACGGAAGAGATTTCAATTGATATTTGATATTAAAACAAATCAGAATATATTAAATTGCAGTATAAACTATATACTATATACTATAAACTATATACTATATAGTATTATAAAATACTTTAACAATAAAAAATACTTATGTTTAATACAATATTGTTATTTTCTTTTTTTATTGTAATTTATTGTAATTAATTAAATTAAATAATTAAATTAATAATTGTTGATTGATTTCCAGCCTAATATTATTTCATGTGTGTTAATAGTAGTCGGCAATATCTTGCGCTTATATAATTGTATAATATAGATTATATAAATTATATAGATTATATAGATTATATAGATTATATAAATTATATAGATTATATAGATTATATAAATTATATAGATTATATAGATTATATAGATTATATAGATTATATAAATTATATAGATTATATAGATTATATAGATTATATAGATTATATATTTTATATATATTGTATATTTTATATATATTGTATATATATTTCAAAAAAATAATTAACGGACCTATAATTAATATAAAATACCCTTACAACTATAATATCGACTTAATCGTTTATTCAACACATATGTTCCTCTATAGGGTCTGGATCAAACGGTGCCGACATTCGATTACATGGTCCACTAAATCACCATTGTACGAGTAATGTATTATTGTGAACGTTTTGTTAGAGTTGTAAGCTCCGCCCCTTTACTCACTTCGTCATTACGAGGGACACAGTTTGTCACCTCCAAGCCCCGCCCATCCGAACTCTGAGTCATTGCTAGGAATGTGATTCATCGTCCCAAACGCCGCCATTTCGATTTGTCGGACCCCCATTGAACCGCCCGGTAAACATTCCACGTAATTCCATTGTTTACGTTTCATAATTTCGTGTAAACCAATGCTTTTTGTAGCACACGAAAGGATTTTAATAATCCATTACGTCACTGTTCGCGGGGTGGAAGTGGTCCCAGGCGATAGTAATACAAGAAGGGGTTCAAACACAGCTAGAGAGTAGATACTAGTTGGTGTTCAAAGGCTAGTCTATAGATTAGCTGCGATATTATCTCTAGTTCTACGCATTGTATTCATTGTGTGGTGTGCGCGTGCGGTGTGTGGTGTGCGCGTGCGGTGTGTGGTGTGCGAGTTCCGATCTCGACAGCGATAGCAAAATACGTGGTTCCGAAATGATAGTCTCATACAAGGAATCAATTTAGAATTAAGATCTTCTATGACTGGGTAAGCTCTTGATCCTAGAAATCTCCAAGAAGTCAGCGTATATTATCACAGGTGTTAGTATACGTTATAAACATCGCATAACTTATAGTTTATAGAGGTCTGAGAGAGCATTGGACAATTGGAGTATTGTTTCACTAGTAAACGGGACTTTCTCAGTTGTTTAGTTATCTATCTCACAGGTTAATATGGATTATTTTATAAAGCATTTATTATTTTATATTGGTTATGACATAGTTCCGCGAATTCCGTATTTACTTCTTGCGAGCCTACAAATACCTAATTATGTAGTTCATCAATCAACACACCGACGTCTCAATTAAACAAACTACCAATTCCAAAAACTCCTAGAACTTATAAAAAACCTCAATGCAACAATTCTCATTGTAAAACACTTCAACAAGATAACAGCACTTCTTTGAAAAGAAATAGAAAACTTTTTAGTATTGTCCTGGATAATCATTATGTAACTGAGGTCATTTATCATTAGAGTGAATTAGAACTTTTTAATATTTTATTCTGGATTAACATAAATAACTTCATAATTATCTTTAAGATTTATGCAGATATTATTAGTAATATAATTAAGCGGATAATATATCTAATTGGTTTAATAGTCCAGCATATAATGTATTCAGTACAGTGTACTGGGTACCATCAATGTACTAGGTACAGTATACTGGGTACCATTACTGTACTCAGTACAGTGTGCCATTACTGTACTTAGTACAGTGTACTGGGTACCATTACTGTACTTAGTACAGTGTACTGGGTACCTTTACTGTACTAGGTACAGTGTACTCTACACCATTACTGTACTCAGTACAGTGTACTGGGCACCATTACTGTACTAAGTACAGTGTACTGGTCACCATTACTGTACTCAATACAGTGTACTGGGTACCATTACTTTACTCAGTACAGTGTACTGGGTACTATTACTGTACTCAGTACAGTGTACTGGGCACCTTTACTGTACTAGGTACAGTGTACTCTACACCATTACTGTACTCAGTACAGTGTACTGTGTGCCATTACTATACTCAGTACAGTGTACTGGGTACCATTACTGTACTCAGTACAGTGTACTGGGTACCATTACTGTACTCAGTACAGTGTACAGGGCACCATTACTGTACTCAGTACAGTGTACTAGACATCATTACTGTACTCGGTACAGTGTACTGGGTACCATTACTGTACTCAGTACAGTGTACTGTGCACCATTACTGTACTCAGTACAGTGTACTGTGCTCCATTACTGTACTTAGTACAGTGTACTATACACCATTACTGTACTCAGTACAGTGTACAGGGCACCATTACTGTACTCAGTACAGTGTACTGGGCACCATTACTGTACTCGGTACAGTGTACTGGGTACCATTACTGTACTCAGTACAGTGTACTGTGCACCATTACTGTACTCAGTACAGTGTACATTGTACATCAGTGTGCCATTACTAAATATAATGTACATTTTATTCCATAACTTGCACAGATTTTCTATTGATCCTAAAAACTTCAAAAAACGATATCGACGTTGCGATATTGAATTTTCTTTTCCGTTATTCTTAAAACTAAAATTTAGACCGTACATTGTAAGGCGTACAATATACAATGTACAGTACACAATGTGCATTGTAAACGCGAAATAAAACCAATATAACGACTTTAGTTTAGTTTTACTGACACGTACATTTGCAATGTAAGAACTGGTATGTTCTATACAATTAGTTTACTCCGAACGCTATCTGATACACTATTTGAAATATAATTAAAAACGAATTGAAATTATGTAACATGGCACTTCCGGTTCGCCGTGTACCGTTATTATTCCGACACACCCTATTTAATTTAACAATAGGCTTTATTTAATTAATACGCCCTCTTTTAAAAATCCTACCTTTCATTGCTGACCGATGACGACCACTACTACTGGTAACCAACGACGCTTGAGGATTAGAAGTACCTGGGCGCGCGAATATGACGCCCGCCACACTACTGCGAACGCCACCGCCGAATGGGGATTGCGCAATCGACCGTTAATTCAACGAGCAGCCATTTAGCTCCTAATTCATGCGAGGCTAACGTATGAAATATTCACATCCACTAGATTTAGCAATTCAACAAACAAAAGATTGTTTGTTTACGCAATTATCGATACTTGGCGGTGAAATAAAAGGAATAGATTATTATACCT
>OZ038312.1:1822973-1943459 GCA_964035775.1 Osedax frankpressi | reverse complement strand
ATTGATAATATATATATATATATGTATATACATATATATATATATATACATATATATATATATATATATATATATATATATATATATGTATATATATATATACATATATATTTATATATATATATATATATATATATATATATACATATATATATATATATATATATATGTATATACATATATATATATATATTATCAATGAAAATACTAATATTAATAACTGCATGTTATGAAGTGTATTGAAACTATATATATAATTATTAATATTAGTATTTTCATTGTTAATTTAAAAAGGATATATATATATATATATATATATATATATATATATATATTATATATATAATATATATATATATATATATATATATATATATATATATATATATATATATATATATATATATATATATACATATATTATATATATATATATATATATATATATATATATATAAATATATATATATATATATATATATATATATATATATATATATATATATATATATATATATATATATATATATATATATATGTATATATTTATATAATATATATATATATATATATATATATATATATATACATAATATATATATATATATATATATATGTATATACATATATATATATATTATCAATGAAAATACTAATATTAATAACTCATGTTATGAAGTGTATTGAAACTATATATATAATTATTAATACATATATATACATATATATTTATATATATATATATATATATATATATATGTATATATATACATATATATTTATATATATATATACATATATATATACATATATATATATATGTGTATATATATATATATATATATACATATATATATATACATATATATATATATGTGTATATATATATATATATACATATATATATATACATATATATATATATATATATATATATATATATGTATATATACATATATATATATATATACATATATATATATATATATATATATATATATATACCTCCAATGAATATTTTCACACGACTTTCTGAGATTAAAATTATATACTAAATGATAAAATTGATAACAATATAAATGATATTCATCTCTTCACATATTATTATTTAAAATATATTTATTTGGACATAATTCATACCTTTAAAGTGCAGATAGACTTTTTATTCACCATACTTCCTTTAGTTTACACATGAATTACAGATTAGACTCTATTAAATCACATTCAGTTTAGATAGTTTATAATAATTGATTTCAATGTCATCACTCCATCACCTTCGTTAGCATTTTGTATAATCACAAGGTATTTAGTTCAAGGTATACATAAACCATTGCCTTTTATTATCCGAAATCAATATACTTATTTTGGTATTCAATTTTCTTGATAAGTTCAATTCTTGTCTAGCTTTCTTGTACATTTTCTATAATAAAACACAATAAACATAAATGACAATTTATTACATTCATGTGTGAATAAATAAACAGATCATAATTTGTTATAAGAAATTGAATTTTTCTATATTATTTTTATAAACTCATCAAATCATTTAAATATATATCACCACTATTTGATTACTATAGGAAAATACGAATTGCTTCAACTATATATTATATTATATATATATAAATATATATTAAATATTAAATAATGAAATAAAAAATTGCAATTTTTATTTATTGTATATATAAAAAATCCAAAATTAAATATTCAAAAATTAAAAAATAAAATTGCTATTTATAGAACATTGAATCACACATTTGCTGGCTAGACTTACAAATGCATCGACTACAGTATTTAATATTTCATTTTGCATCGACTACATTATTTAAATAATTAATAATACAAATTATGATTTGTAAAGAATATGATTATATTCGTAATTGTTTTGTAAAAAAAAATATTTAGTAAATTGATAGTTTTTAAAATTAAATAAAAATGAAAGACTAGATAACAAATTACGATTAAATTACGATAAAAAATGAGAAATTCGATTCTTTACTGGAGTTGAAATGTAATTCAAAAGTAAATTAAATATCATATGATGAATATCTTGAGATTTTCCTCGTATATTTCCTTATGCTTTTCACCGGTTTAATGTTTTCTTCGGGTTTGTTAATTGTGGAGTTTGTATCGCAAACTACAGTTGTGGGAGGAGCTACCAGAATAATGGGTTCCTCGGTAGCCTTAAGTACGGGGTCCTGCGATGTTTTTTTCTTAACTGAAGTTACCCTTTTTTTGGGTTTCGACGTGGCTTCGGTATGAGACGTTGGTTCAACTTCGTCAAGGGTGGGCTCTACATTCGACTTGACCTTTAACCCCGCAGACGAGGGTTTACGACCTCGCGGAGGTCTTACCGCAATACGAACGGGCGGGGGAGTCGAGTTGTCTACGTGGTAAGTAATGGGATTGGGATAGTAAGGATTTAGCAAAGTTTATTGATGGGTTGTTAAGGTTAGTGGTTATCGGAAAGTGAGGAGGATATAATTGGGGCGGGGAGAGTGAGTGGGATGTAAAGAGGAAATATAGAAGAAAAGTGAATATGATGAGAATATTGGAGAGTAGGGAGGGCTGTGAGGGAGTAGAAGAGGAGAGGAAGTAGAAGAGGAAGAGGGAGAGCGAGAAGTTGAAATAGAGTTAGGGATGGCTGTGAGGAAGTAGAAGAGGAAGAGGGAGAGCGAGAAGTTGAAATAGAGTTAGGGAAGGCTGTGAGGAAGTAGAAGAGGAAGAGGAAGTAGAAGAGAAGATGGAGAGCGAGAAGTTGAAATAGAGTTAGGGATGGCTGTGAGGAAGTAGAAGAGGAAGAGGGAGAGCGAGAAGTTGAAATAGAGTTAGGGAAGGCTGTGAGGAAGTAGAAGAGGAAGAGGAAGTAGAAGAGAAGATGGAGAGCGAGAAGTTGAAATAGAGTTAGGGATGGCTGTGAGGAAGTAGAAGAGGAAGAGGGAGTAGAAGAGGAGAGGAAGTAGAAGAGGAAGAGGAAGTAGAAAAGGAGAGGAAGTAGAAGAGGAAGAGGAAGTAGAAGAGGAGAGGGAGTAGAAGAGGAAGAGGAAGAGCGAGAAGTTGAAATAGAGTTAGGGAGGGCTGTGAGGAAGTAGAAGAGGAAGAGGGAGTAGAAGAGGAGAGGAAGTAGAAGAGGAGAGGGAGTAGAAGAGGAGAGGAAGAGGGAGAAGTTGAAATGGAGTTAGGGAGGGCTAAATATTTGCAATTGATAGAATAATAAATATTTATGTTCTCAATAATGTTATGTTATTAATTTGTAAGTAATGTGTGATTTAATATCACTTTCAATATAGATAATTAATATTTATAATAATACAATTAGAATTACAGTAATTATGAATCACTTATCACCTACTCCAGATATATATTATTATAATTTTATATATTTTCAATATAAAGAACTTTTATCATTAATTTAAAACATAAAAATAAAATTATAACTCATGATTTTTTAAAGATTGATTTTCTTAGAGTTTAGACTTTATTATTCAAATGACGTAAGCCACGTGTATATAAATGATGCAATAGAACAATACTGACCATTGTATTCCACTTGTTGCCAGAGAATCATGTTGATTAGACGACCTCTGAACTCGGGTACAATATCGCTGTCGAATGAGGTCACTAAATCATCAGAAGTATCGTCGCATCTCATCCAGCCTACGGCAAGGTGTCGAGGGTGTTTGGAAAGTGGTGGTGGCGGTGGCGGTGGTGGTGGTGGAGAGATTAAGAATTTTAAATTTATGAATATAGATAAAAAAAACAATAAAAGATCTTTTTGGTGGGATTTTGGGTAAATTTGAAGTTAACGAACAAAAAATTCCATGAGCAGTAAAGAATGACAAATTTTAGTATAAGATATTATTATATGATATAACGTAATTACATTTAAAGAACATACCATAATTTCTATTTAACATTTGAACAACTAATTAAGCGAAAGAATCAGAATAAAGTGGTAAGTGAGATTTGTTCAATAGGAATTCTATTAAAATTGACACCAAATGACCTCAACACTCAACGACTTTTGCGCGACCCCTAGCTTATACGACCTTTGCTCTGTCCGTATATCCACGTCACATAGTGGTTCTGCGAATGTGAGATGATTGCCCTGAGTCTGTATTTGCGATCGCAGATTGTTGGATGGAAGAACTTCTCGGTAGCTTGTCGGTTGGACAGGAAGTACTCGTTTATTCCCTCGGAAAAGTTCACCAAAACATTTTCCCCGACTCTGAGAACAGCACAATAAGATATTCTTATCCATTGTTAATATTAATTGTATTTTGTCAATACAAAATATCAGCAATGGTAGCAATATCAAAAGTAGTAGTAGTAGTAGTAGTAGTAGTACTTGTAGTAGTAGTACTTGTAGTAGTAGTACTTGTAGTAGTAGTACTTGTAGTAGTAGTACTTGTAGTAGTAGTACTTGTAGTAGTAGTACTTGTAGTAGTAGTACTTGTAGTAGTACTTGTAGTAGTAGTAGTAGTAGTACTTGTAGTAGTAGTACTTGTTGTAATAGTAGAAGAGTAGTAGTTGTAACCTATCATAGAACATGTACATCTTCTGATTAGAAGCCAAACACTCAGTACATTTTGCCTTCACTACAACTGCATTCAAATCAAACTTTCGGTCAAAACTTGGAAGGGTTATAACTGGTTCCGTAATCCTGGAGGTATAGAGAAAGGACTTATTAATTCTGTTTTCAATAAAGTCTAATATATAATACTAAGACATGTTAAAAAGATTTATATTAAAATCAAATGTTTTATAGGTTAATTAAATTATAGTTAAATATTAGTTAAACGTATGCAATACAAATTTGAAAATTATGTAACATTTTACGGATTGATTTTCACAAAATTACAAACATATGAAATCATTTGAATATTATTTTACACGCAAATATATTAAATATATACATATAATATTATGAACATTTCATTAAAATTGTTTAATATGTACCAAATATATTTTTTTATACAAATAAATTATTTTGATAACAAGATAGATTTTTAATTAATACATTTCAATTTTGGATGTGATATTTGTAAACTTGAATTTATATGAAATCATTGTAAATAAAAATTTTTGATTAATATTTTTTTTGCAAAATTTACAAATAAAATGCAAAAAGCTTTTAAAAAAAACTATATTCACAAAGTTATTTAAGGTTTAAACATAATGAATTAATAAACAATTACTATTTGTAATACAAATAAATATTATCCAATATGATGTGATTAATCATTTTATATTTGGTACATTTATCTAGATTAATAATAAAAGTTGATAAGCTTGTGATCAAGAAAATAATCTAGAATAATCTAGAATAATCTGATGCTATTGAGTATCTAACTTGTCAATATGAATATAGCCACATATCAAACACTTTATTCTCCAGCGGTAGGAAACCTGAAATAAAAGGTAAAATAAAATAAAAGATACTTATTTGTACCATTAATAATAAAAATATATAAACGATAGATTTGAAATAAAAAATAGATTATTAATAATATAGAAATATAATATTGTAGATGTTCATAATTAATTAACTATAGAATTAGTAAATATATAAAGAAAATATGTTATTAGTAATTAAATATAATATAATTACATATCTGTAATTATATAAATAATAAATTATATATTTATTGTTCTGTTTATATAATTAATAACTAGATAATTAGTAATAATAACTATTTGAATTAGCATTTTAAGGGTCATATAATAATATTACGTAGAATCGAAGGTTAATCCGAAGATGAAATACCAATTGAAAATTTTTTTTCCACGGAAATGATGCCGAATTCCCATGGAAATTATAATCAAACATGTTTGTTAATGTCATCATAATCTAAGCGAAACCAAAGACTTTTAATAATATTCTTGCATATAAATATAAAATTCAAATATCACATGATTTTATAATTGAAGTTTCAAATCTCTTTTGAATACACATCCTATAGACAATTATGGGATTCCAAAAATTGCATATCAAAATAGATATAATAAGATATCTATTTAAAATCCCAAACCAAATTAATTGGTTCTCTGGGTTAACTATATAAATTCTTCAAAATAAAATCAAATATGTATTATAAACAATGATTAACCTGTCATTAACGATGGAATGAATCCATTAATAATAGAATGAATCCATTAATAATGGAATGAATCCATTAATAATAGAATGAATCCATCAATAATAGAAGTAATCCATTAATAATATAAGAAGCTGGTCATTATCAACTAAGTCTAGACTACTCACCTGGAAGTTAGGTACTCCGGCCAATAGCTGTGGTAGGGTGAACACAGGACTATAACGATATCCTCGTTGTAATCGCAGATGTCCACAGGCGGAGAGAACATTGTCTCGCAGTTTTGCCATCTCCGAGTCGACGTCAAATTCTGACGCTCGCGGCGAAGCGTTCGATTGGTCGACGGAGGCAGTCGATTGGTCGGAGGAACTACCGCCCAGACGTGCCGTAAAGCTCATAGTGCCAGCACTACTAATGGCCGAGTAAGACGTGGCCAGCGTGTAAGTCTGACCGCGGGGCGTGGGTGAGGAGTCGTGTTCCTGAGACGATGAATTAGAACAGTCGATAGTTGGTACTTCTCATTGAAATGTGCAAATATTATCGCAGTTTATGTAACATATGCAAATTCTCGCTTATACTAGCGATTTAAACATTAATTACAAGATTTAGCTGAAAGTCGCAAAGGATATTCTAAACTAAATAAAAAGTGCAAACATTGGAAATTTCTAAAGCATTTATTCTACAAATAATTTGTAAACCTTATAGCTCTTTAGAATAGATCTGTAGCCTCGTAGCAAGAGATCCAGTGCTTGCGATTCAGCAACGGAGGAGCGAATGCTGCAACTAGATACTAGCACGTTGAAAGAAGCGTGCAACCAGCTCATGCCGTCTACTGCCGCCCACAGCAACGTCACCTGGTGGCCGTCCAAGCGATTATACGAGTACCGAGAATGCCTGGATGAAGGGCAAATGGGAGCGCGACGCTTTTTTTGTTGCAGCCGAGGATGGGTGTTGGACTGGGGCTGATCTTGAGTCGTGGGTTTAAGTTGGGGCTTAAATTGAGGCTGAGAGTGAGGTTGGTTACGAAGTTGGGGTATGGCCTGCATTTGGGGATGGCTCTGAACGTGTCGATGGTGAAGCAATAATTCAGAAGGTTCGCGTCGCTTGTGTGCCTGGGAAGGAGTCGACAACGAAGTGAGGACGGAATCTACGTCGGTCGGAGATACGAAATCAACAATCTTCGAATCTGCGCAAATCTGCGCAGGAGACAAAATGTTGCTGGTTGCCGTGGCGATATCTGCGACGTCTTCATTGGCAACCATCGAGCAGCCGTTATAGCTGACCCCGCTTCCGTCCCCATCCATGTATTGATACAGTTCTGTAGCGATGAGGTCAAGGGTTAGGGAGCGCAAACACTCACTGCGTTGAACGCAACGCAACACAATACATTCTATTGTTTTATTATTATGTATAACTATTTCGGAAATTGCCGGATGTGGTGTAATTGATATTATTAACGGCAAATTTTCTGAGGGATTTAATTTCATACCTCATCGGTTGGTTTACGAACGATTGCGCAATACGTTAACAATAGAAACGGCGTTATATAATAACCATTGTCTAAGAATGACCAATCGTCGGTGTCATCGCACTGCCCGACAGTTGGGGGACTGCCGTTGAAGTCTCGATCGGAGCGAGATTTCGGTCCAGTTGTTATATCAGTCACTATATCGTCGGTACCGGAGGGAAGTTGAGGTTCTACGACCTCTACGACCTCAACGACTGAATCGCAACTCAATTGGTCCACTGATGGCGCCGGCGAAAACTTTTTAGTCGAACATGGAATGTAGATATCGGATGCAATTCTAGTATCTAATAATCGACTCATTGATATCGACGCTTCCATCATTGGATGAAGTGGAGATGGTGCGACTGATTCACCAATAATTGGTTGGTTTGAAGATGTTGGGAGCGTTTCATCGTTATTCGTTTGGTTCTTAGGAAGTGGGAGCGTCGCCTCCGAAATGAATTGGTTTGAAGATGGGAGAATTTCAACTATCATTGGTGGTATTGAAGTAGATGGTACTCTTTTTATTATTGACTGAATTGAAGGAATTGAGAGTGCATCCTCTTTATTTGAAAGGGGTTTATCATCCTTAATTGGTTGGATAGAAGAACGTTGTAGTTTTCCATCTATTATTAATTCTTTTGAAGGAGATTGGAGTATTTCATCTATAATTGGTTGGATCGAAAGCGGTGGGATAATTTCATCTGCAATTAGTTTTGTTGAAGATAACGAGATAATTTCATCGAGAATGAATTCACTCGAAGGGGATTGGAGTATTTCATCTACAATCGGCTGGATTAAATGAGGCGAGAGAATTCCATCGATAACCGATTTGTTTGGAGATGATGGGAGAGTTTCATCTGGAATGATCTGTTTTGAAGGAGGATGAACTATGTCATCAATAATAGTTTGGGGAGCAGATGATATCATCGTTCGCGACGACACATGTGTGTCTAGAATAAATTGTATTGGGGGTAGTAACTGTGGTTCTTCTAGAGTTTGTCGAGTGAAACTGTTACCTTCCAAGAGATGATTTGAATGAGACGGTGATATCAGCGGTGACGATGAATCGAGGTGTTTCGGCGATGTGGATATAAGCGTTGGAGATAGAAACGCTTGAGGAGAAAGCGGAGGCGGTGTTTGGGAGGTTGGTATTGGCCGTACAGATTCTGGAGAGGGCGGTATAGTTTGTACAACGGATTTGGTTAGCGGAGCAGCTGCAACGAGTTGCGGAGACTGCGCTGTTGGAGAATTCGACGGCTGCGGCGGAAATTGTATTTGAGGTCGGAAAGTTGGTGTCAAATCTCTAGATTTTCGAGATGCTGTTTTCGGAGGAGGTTGATGCTCCGATTGGTTGATTTGTTGACAGGTTAAAGACTGGAAACTAGAGTCCGCCTTTATCTTGACGACTCGAGAGTCGATCTGACTATCGACGTAACGAACGTAGCTGGTAAAATCTGAATCAAATATGTTGGTAGATTCCATTTTGTCACTGACTTCATTCTCGTCAAGAATTGACTTCTCTATCACATCTGATTTAATGAATAAAATAAACGCACATTTTTATCATTTCGCAATTAAACTTAGATATATGAGATATATGCCATGGGAAAAGAAAGGGTTAATAAAGGGGTTATGAACGGGGTTAAGAAAGGGGTTATGAAAGGGGTTATGAAAGGGGTTATGAAAGGGGTTATGAAAGGGGTTATGAAAGGGGTTATGAAAGGGGTTATGAAAGGGGTTATGAAAGGGGTTATGAAAGGGGTTATGAAAGGGGTTATGAAAGGGGTTAACAAAGGGGTTAAGAAAGGGGTTATGAAAGGGGTTATGAAAGGGGTTACAATGAGCATTACAGAAACAATAGATATAGCTCAGATACTTACTTGACGATGTTTTAATTTCACCGAGTCGGGAGAGGAGTGCGTCAAGTTTTGTTTGACAGGTACTCGTTGACAGGCACTCAACAATTGAATCAATGGTGTTCTCGTCGGCAAAAGAGAAATGTTGATTTTCTGTTCGTAGTTCTTTTTCTTCCTCGGAATCCTCGAAGCATTCCGTCGCTAAGCAATATTGCCAAATGACAGCAAAGTTTAATTAATATTATTTATATTTATAAATAATAACAAAACAAAACAAATATTGACTTACAAATTGATCTAAGATGACAAAATATTATATTATATTTTGATTTGACTACAATTAAAATATTGAAATGTAGTCATAAATTTTATCATTCCGCTAATAAAATATAATATGATGATAATTGTCCAGAATGTGTCGGCATTTATCAAAAACTAAATTATAAATTAATAATATTAAAAATAATGTTACCTCGAGTTGCCTGCAGCTGAAAACTGTGACAATACTTATCCCATGACTCATCAATTCCGTGTTCAAATTCATATCTGGAGTCTTCATTCGCACATGAATTGCAAGAAGTTCGAAGATCTAGAATGTATATTTCATATAATCCAATATTGTCAATACAAAAACTTAATACTAAAACAAAATTCGCGATTTGAAAACACATGGCAAATTACTTGTATACAAAATAATGTTGGTTTGAATTAAGTTTTTAGTGGGAAGAATACATTGAATCATAATATATTAGTTAAATATATTAGTTAAATATATTAGTTAATATATTAGTTAATATATTAGTTAATATATTAGTTAATATATTAGTTAATATATTAGTTAATATATTAGTTAATATATTAGTTAAATATATTAGTTAATATATTAGTTAATATATTAGTTAATATATTAGTTAATATATTAGTTAATATATTAGTTAATATATTAGTTAATATATTAGTTAATATATTAGTTAATATATTAGTTAATATATTAGTTAATATATTAGTTAATATATTAGTTAATATATTAGTTAATATATTAGTTAAATATATTAGTTAATATATTAGTTAATATATTAGTTAATATATTAGTTAATATATTAGTTAATATATTAGTTAATATATTAGTTAATATATTAGTTAAATATATTAGTTAATATATTAGTTAATATATTAGTTAATATATTAGTTAATATATTAGTTAATATATTAGTTAATATATTAGTTAATATATTAGTTAATATATTAGTTAATATATTAGTTAATATATTAGTTAATATATTAGTTAATATATTAGTTAAATATATTAGTTAATATATTAGTTAAATATATTAGTTAAATATATTAGTTAATATATTAGTTAATATATTAGTTAATATATTAGTTAATATATTAGTTAATATATTAGTTAATATATTAGTTAATATATTAGTTAAAAACCTGATATAGAACGATTTTCGTAACAATTATTATTCCTGAAATCGTCTTCTGCAGAATCAAAATGATAAACAACTTTTGAGTCTTTTACAAAAAATGGAAACGAACACTAATTTGAAATGTTATAATTATTAATATAAAAAAATATTTAAAACATTTTTACTAAAAGATTATATGATCACTAGAGATATCAATATCATTAAATTTGAAATACAAAAGTAATAACATCATATTTATAGCAAAATGTTAACAAAATATCAAATTATATTAAACAATAATTTGTATATTACAAATATAATAAATATTATTTATTAAATATATTAAATAATAATTCTAATTTTAACTTTAAAATCAGCACATATAATTATGAATTCTTCAGGTCCTATATATACTTTTTTCAAATCGTTTAATATTCCATTTTTATGACACTTGGGACATTTAGTGTGTTCCATAACTATTAATTATAATATTATGATTAATATTTATTAAGTTTTTTAAGTATTACTTATAATACTATAAAGATAAAATAATTTCTTCAAACATATCCATTATATTTTTACTAGATATGTATGATAGCATTAATAAACTATATCTAATATTTACAAAATATAATTTTAATAGCCTAATTATTATCTAGAGAATAAAACATATAATTTAGATAATATAATATTTATTATTAGAGAAATACATCAAACCCACTTTATTAATAAAGTGAATATAACTGTCCATTAAATCTTACATCTAGCTATATTTAATTATTCACATCTCCAATTTAGCTGCCATATCGAACTTTATATTAATGCATGTGTATTCTATTATATCTATCACATATGCATATACTTATAGAAATTAATCGAAATATCAAATACTGCAGCATAAAAACACATACGTATCTATATAAAATAAACATATATTATTTATATGTATTTAATTTATATATATATATATATATATATATATATAATATTATAAAGTATATAATACATATATATTTAAAATATATATTATACACAAATATATAAATGCACATATATATATATATATATTTTATAGATAATTAATATATAGTAATAGTGAGAATTACTAATATATTAAGATTAGTAATTAGAAATATAAATGTATACATTTTAATTGTTTTTTATTTATCTAATAATATTAATTCAGAGTTCTGTATTGAAATAAACATATTTTAGAGATAGTGTCATGTGCAATTTGGCAAGCTATGCAATTTGGCAAATACCATTGACTGCGAGGTTATTTCAACTTTCAAAAACTACAATATAAATTATAAATAATCTTGAAAGTTAATGAAATTGCTTTATGACAATGTAATAATATACGTATAAATATTTTGTAATTTTTAAAGGTTAAAATAAGATAGTGGTACTTAAAATATTTTCATTAATACTCAATAAAATAATTTCCAATTTCAAGTATTCATACTGTCAGTTAGTTGAAAATAGACACGCCCACTATAGGCGTCGCCCAGCGATACATAAATAGAATTGTTAAATTTTAATAATATAATAATTACTTTAATAAAGTAATTCTTTATATACGATATTACTGAATGTATCTACTTACTTTTTTAATTGGGGAGACATAAGTATTTACTTTACTGATCTCGGTCTTGCTAATATGATATACTATATATTTTTTGAATTAAATGTATTTGATAATACTAGTATAATATTAAATAGTAAATTTCCAAAGGAATATATATATTATAAACTATTAAATGCAAAAGTTAGTTAACTAACTCGGCGGTATTAAATATCAAGTATGATAATAAATATCATACATTGTATATATATTTAAATATAATTTACAATCTGTATAAAATGATAAATAATTTACAAAGTTAATTTATTAAATATATGTTTTCTCATATAATCGATATGTAGTGTTACATGTCGAAAATGAAACATATTGAAAATGTATTATTTAATAAAAAATAATAAATTTCTTTGACTAAATCGAAACTCATGATAATATACAATATAATTAATAACAATTTAAAAATTATACACATGTATATTTGAATTTCAAATTAATCACGCCTATAAATACGCCCAATTATAAAATAATTAAATCATAATATTTAATATTAATTAAAAAAATATATTGTGATAAATAATGATTAATTACATTATTTGTAATCATTGTAGAATTATAATTTATTTTTATATAATTTTTTAAAGTGTATTACAATGAAAATAGATAAAATCACAGGAAGTTTGCCAAATTGCATAGCTTGCCAAATTGCATACGACAATAGTCAAATACAATACATTATAATTATTATAATTTTAATTAACAAATTTTGTGTTCGACATATACAAATATATAACATTAATGATATAAAAATATGTTAAGGTACGGGGTAACCTTTGTTTACTTAACTTTCTTTAATAGTAAATGAAAATGATTTTATACAATTTCTATTATTATTTTTCTGTAATATTTATATTTTTAGTATAATTAACAATGTGTATTAAACATATATGTTGGATATTAACTAGATGTTTCTTATATTTGACATTTAAACATTCCAAAGTTACTGCATATTGCATTACTACATTAACTACTCATCAATATTACATAACATCAACACATAATACTATAAAATTACTAACTGATTACTATGAATTACTTACATAATATTTACTAATAATATATATATATATTATATATATATGATATAGATATGCATTCTATAATAAATATATATATTATATATAATGTATTTATATCAATGTAGAAGATACATATTATTAATAAAATATATATATTTCTAATTATATAATATGTTGATATATAGCCTGTAATTTTCTATAGTTTAGCGATTCAACCATGCATCATCATACTGAATAATAGTGATATTAATAAACATAAGTTAATACAAATATCAGTCATATTATTTTGAATACGACTATTTAGTATGTTATAACACGCAACTCCGGCATAATTTGAACTTGCCGTATAAAGTACTTGCTCCTTAATATATATTAAATTATAACGTCCCTTCATATTATAAATATACATAATCTAATAATTATAATTAGTAATCACATTTATTTTTAAATTAAAAAAATAAAATTAGTGTTTTTAAAAAATATAATATAAAATATATATATAAGTTTATATAAATCTATCTATGATCAAGTACAAAATACATTACATTTTAAAATATATAATATAATAATAACATTAAGCTAAATTTTACGTAAAGTAATATACCTTTTCCATAGAAATTATATATGATAGGGCATACAAAAACGTGAAAATATTAAAACAATTTCAAATTAAAATATTTTTCAAATAAATAAATCATGGGTGTTTGGTTGTTTATGAATCATAGATATTGAATAAATAATGAACATTTTTTATTAAATATTATTTTTATTAATATATTATTTAAATATAACAAATATACCGCAGATTTGAATATCTGATATTTTACAATTCGTCGGGAAGTTATAATATTTATTACGAATTTATATGAAAAGAAATTGTATATCACGTGAAGTCTAAAATTGCATACGACAACGGAGATGTATGTGTGAGTGTGTTCATTATTGTAAGCGTGGCGTTGTAATTGACCTGGAAGATATACAAAGAAATACATATAATTAAATTTTACAAAATTGTTGTTATATATTTTACGAGTACATGACATTCAAAATTTAACATAGTTATTTACATATCAAATATATATGAAAATTGCAGTTATTTTCAATAAAAAAGTAAAAATTCCTAAAATGTTGTCTATCTATAAAATAACATATAACAATTAATATAAAATTATTTTACAAAAATGTTAAAAATATCCTAGAAATTTAGATAAATAATGTGTTTTGATTTTTTATTGGATCATTAAATTTTTTATTCCTCGCAAAATGTTAACAAATCTATATAATATTAGTTTATCCTATTAATTTGAAAACAATATTTATAATATGTTTGGATTTATAGTAGATTTACTAAGATAGACATAATGTTCTCATAATTTTGTTATACATTTTTTTTTGCGAAATACGAAATATGAGCAATATATGAGCAATATATTGCTAATTTTATATCATATTGCTGAATATATTGCTTATTTTATATCATATTGCTGAATAGATATATATCCATGATGCATTTAGCGGAGTCATCTTGTTTTCGTAATAATATCATCATCAAATTAGTCAATTTATAGTATTATGCATAGCTAAATATATACCCAAGATTATCTCAGTGTACTTAATCGTGGGCCTTACTGTGGACTAATATTGACATATATAGATATAGGTGTATCACGTTCTATGACATTGCTATTATAATAATATTATACAATCGTAGTGCCTATAGTTACTACGATATAACAATACGTGAAATAATATACATCATACACTCATCAACTAAGAAAATAGTTGATGAAAAATTGTATTAATACAATTTTTCAAAGATAATGGAAGTGTAATAATTTGAAATATTATTACATTATTACAACAATAAACAAAATAGAAGAGTAAATGAACATATGTATAGATACATAAGTGGATTATAATCACCAGTTGTATTTCTGATACAATGATAATGGTTTTGGGAGCAATATAAAATTGTCAATAGAATAGAGGTAAAATAAAACTTTAGAGACTTGTTATTGTCCAGAGGGATATTATTTATTTTATTTTATTATAAATCATATATTATAACATCTATCACATTAGTAAGTTAGGAATATTGGTTAAATGTATCTTAAAGTAATGTATATTATATTAGGTGTATAAATTATAATTCTAGTAGATGTTAGGAAATTATTATTTAGTGTTACATTTCTTCTATATACATTATACTATAAAATATTAGCGAATTATTATTATTAATATTAGTATATAAACGTGAATATTAAAATATGCTATTTGACTGTTAAATGTACAGTGTACACTGTACATTATAAAGCATATTTACCAATTATAAATTTCTACATATGATTTAACTATGGTTATAAAAATGTTAACTTACTGAAAATATCATTTGAATATTCTCTATATGCCAAACCAAAATATAGCACACTTAAAATCATTCAAACATAATTACACAAAATAATAAATCTATCAAAGCATATTGGATACAAATATTAAGTGAATTAAATTAAATTACTAAATGAATACAAATTAAAAAATAATCATACATAAAATAGTAAATCCATCTACTGCGAAAATGAAAATTTGCCTCCTATTATATAATAATAAATTATTTAATGAAAAAACATCAATTTCCAATGATTACAAATTCATAAAATAAATTCAACTAAAACCATTATATACCTTTTAATTATATTAACAATAGATTAATAATATAAAAATACTAAAAATCAAGATTATTGTTCTATGATATAATATTTATTATTCTTTATATTTTAACATGCAATATAATAATTAAAATATAATAAATATTAAAATTTTATTAAAAATATCTTGATAAATAATAATAAATAAAAAATTAGAAATATTGAAATTTATAATACTTTGTAATATTCTTTTAAAGTTTTCATGACAATAAATAACAATGTAGAAATATAATATAATAAGATATCACAAATAATTAGATTCCAAGATCTCTCATTTTTTGTTCGTAATCGACATTCATTTGTACAGCTTGTTTGTAATTATATTTCAAATCCTCAATTTCTTCAAAGAATTCAGGACCAAAATTCGATAATTCTGCTTTTAGCTATAAAATATTATTTTTATATAAAAAAATCTGATTAAAATTGGTTCAAAACTCAACAATATTTATAGTTTAGGATTGAGTATAATATTTTATGCAAAATAAAATACCATTATTTATTTACATGATATATGATATACGTAGGATATCATCAATAACAGTATTATTGTTTAAATTTATAATATTGAATT
Organism: Osedax frankpressi; assembly: GCA_964035775.1. Taxonomy (NCBI): domain Eukaryota; kingdom Metazoa; phylum Annelida; class Polychaeta; order Sabellida; family Siboglinidae; genus Osedax; species Osedax frankpressi. The sequence goes on along the minus strand of OZ038312.1, from coordinate 1,926,649 downwards.
TTCAAAGAATATAGATTAAATTAAATATAAAAGGTATTTTGAAAAGTCACTGGATAATTATTTCGCAGTTCATGATTATAACAAAATTTGTAAATTATTTTTTAAAAACAAATGATAACCATATCAATTTCTTTTGCTTGTAAAAGTAATTCCCTTTCATGTTCCAATTTTGAGGCTTTTATTGCATCTCCATCGTAACTCTTACCCTGGGCAAGGAACGCGTGTATTCTATATACTATGAAATCTAGTATCGTATAGGCTAAAGTAATTGCTATATTCGCTAAAATTTCAATTGAGATTAAATATAGATTATTTAGAGCTTGAATATTCCTAGAATAATTACAATGTTTAAATTGCCAGACATAAACAAGATCATAAACTCTAATTACCAAATAGTATTATAATTCGTCCTAACCTATATTCACATATAATTATTTATATTAAGGGGTCATGAACTCTACTCACCCTGCCATTTTTACATCACAAAGACATGCATTTTACTTATTTCCCCATTATTTACATATTTACAAAGTCACGAACCCTACTCACCTGAGCCAGCAAAACGGTAATCTTTTCTTCAAGCTTTTTTATCGTGATTCGCGCTTCAGATATTAGATTGGTCTGAGGTGAAGTTAAAATGGTTATATAAAATGGACAGATTATATATTCAAATACGTTATTAAATAAATAATTAAATAAATTTAATAAATAATCTGTACATATTATATTGAAAAAAAAATGTATAAAAGATATAGTTATAATTGAACTTAATATCAAATATCATAGGATATATTATAGTCCCCATATTATTATTAGTTTAAATATATTAATTCCAATACCAGATAAGATGTTACATAAGTAATTCAATACGTTGTTCATTTAATTTTAAATGTTTAATTATTCTGATATGCAAATTGTATCTAACCTATATAAAAAATAATCTATTTGGTGAACTGATTGGTGAACTGCGTAGTTAACCAGTTAATATGTCACATGCAGAGAGAGAAGGAATTACAAAGCCAAACAAAAATTAGAATAAAACATTCAAGCTGAAGTTTGAACCTTTTTGGCGAGCAGTTGATCCATTGCTTGTAATTTACCTTCGTAGTTTCGTGTTGAAACAGCGGACTTCCAACCCGAAATGTCGTCAGCGAAGCTTGTGTCGCGTGAGGAGGAGGAAGAGGTTGTCTTCTGTGTGACAGAGGGGGAGAGTTGGCATATAGAAACAGAGGTAGTCTCTGTTAACTGAAGGGAAGGTCATCATATCTAATAACAGAATATACCATTTGATAATAAATAATTATTTTAATAATATTATAATTAGATATATATTATTTATATAAATCAATAAGTCAAATGGAAAATAATTCAATATTTGAATTGAATACAAACAGGTAAAGGAGTTTTGTTGTATTTTGAATTCAACAATTCGAGATATCTGTTCTTTTGCGAAATGCTCTTCAGTTTAGTTTTCAACGAGTCCACCATTGCGGATTCCTGTAAAGAACAAATACAATGACTAATTATGCAAGGCATTGTAAAATGTGAAATCTACGACGAATAAGGTTGAAGTCGATGGTAGCTCCATGACCTTAACCAGACGACATTTCAACTGTTCGAGGTCAAGATCCGTAATTGAAGAATGAATTCCGTGGAGGTGTCCATCACCGAAATCGGAAGTCTGTAGAGGAAATCAGTTTAAATAGATCTTATAATTATAATAATTAATAATTGAGTTATAATATTTAATTATATAGTTAAAATATTTAATTATATGGATAAAATATTTAATTGTATAGTTATAATATACAATTATAAAGTTATGCAATTTAATTAAAAAACAATTGTAATTAAAAAATCATTACGACTGAGAAAATAAGTTTAATTTGCAATTGTTAGTTTAATTGTTAGTCCCAATTGTTCGGTTATTGTAAAAAACCTGCTGAAACTTGCCGACCTTTGAAGATAAATGATGAGCGTTTGCAGTAATTGATGCCATGGATCTTTTTAATTCAAGGTTTTCAGCGTGAGACTTATCGATAACTTTCTTGAGCAGTGAAATCGTCTTTTCGAGTTCCTTCTGCGAACGGCCGCTTTCCCCTACCTACGTTGGGAAGAGATGTCATCGACGACGAGCGGTCAATGCATCGGGAGTGGTCAAAAAGTGACAAATGCAAACACAAATAATATTATTTTGTCCTTAAATTTAATATCATTCAAATCGAAAAGCGAATGAATTATAATTGATAAGTGAAAATTATTAAAATAAAATGAGTATATAATGATGAAAAACATATTCAATTTATCATAATTAATCACCGATATGTTATCGGAAATCTGTTTTACTAAAAAATAATGTAAATTAATAATTTACTCGATATTCAAGGAATATTATTCAACTAAAAATTACTCAATTCAACTAAAAAATACATAAATATATGTGAGTTGTTTTATTTAGAAAATATGAGATAACATTTATTGAATTTGCTTTCATTAAGCCTTACACTATATTGAATTTGCTTTCATTAAGCCTTACACTATATTGAATTTACTTACATTAAGCCTTACACTATATTGAATTTGCTTTCATTAAGCCTTACACTATATTGAATTGACTTACATTAAGCCTTACACTATATTGAATTTACTTTCATTAAGCCTTACACTATATTGAATTGACTTACATTAAGCCTTACACTATATTGAATTTACTTTCATTAAGCCTTACACTATATTGAATTTACTCTCATTAAGCCTTACACTATATTGATAATGGGTAGTGTAACTTGTATACAGAAGGGAAATATGTACAAATTCAGAGAATACTAAATAAATCAGTTTTTGATTGAACAATTATTCAATTTATAGATTATATATTCTTTTAAATTATTCTTTTCTAGAAATAGATAATATAATGAATCCAGGCAATCAATACGTCAGTTGTATATTCTAGGTTACCTGGGGTTCCTGGATCTAAATAAACGTGATGTACCTTCTTGATATTACTGGAGTTGAGGCTGAGGGTGGTGGTGACCGCCGCTGTACTATGGTCCGCTTGTGATTCAAGGTCACTCTTCTCCTTCTTCAGTACGTCGGTGTACTCTTGGAGGTCGCGGATTCTTTGCTATGGAAGGTCGGGTGTTCGCGATATTAGCTCCGGGTGTATTGGAAATCAACAAATATAATAAGACAGACGTCGGACAGACAGATAGATAGATAGACAGAGAGACAGAGAGACAGAGAGACAGATAGACAGACAGGCAGATAGACAGATAGACAGATAGACAGATAGACAGATAGACAGATAGACAGATAGACAGATAGACAGAGAGACAGATAGACAGATAGACAGATAGACAAATAGACAAATAGACAGATAGACAGAGAGACAGATAGACAGAGAGACAGATGGACAGAGAGACAGATAGACAGATAGACAGATAGACAGATAGACAGAAATATAGATATTCAGACCTTCAGGATGGGAATACTGGAGTTCAGCTGTTCAAGTTCAAATCTCATTTCGATGTTCTCTTCGGAGAGTTTCAACACTTGACGTTGCAACGGAATCTCGCGGTCCAAGCGATTCGCTTGAGCGACCACCGCCTTAGCTCCGCTCTTCTGTACGGGGGGTAAGTCGGTTGAGGTGTTTTAATAAACCATGCAGTTGTGCCAAGTCTACACGAAATTATACCACTACAAAGACATACAATTGCGTATTGCATATTCATAGTAAATACTTATAAACCTAACACCGAGATATGAAAAGTTTTTTAATTAATTAACTAATATTATTTTTTTGAGAATAACATTCCCAATGATTACTAAAATGAACCAATGTTACAATGTATTCATTGCAAATTAACATCGAGAGTCAACACCCGTCGCAGCATTGCTAAACTGACTTCGTATTGACCAAGTGTAGCCACTTGGACTTCGAGGGAGGCAATTGTACCCTGAAGAAACTCCAACTTCATGTTGTTGCGTTCGAAGGCTTTCTCTTGACCGACCATTAGGTTCTTCTTTGCCTCCTCGAGCTGAGTGTATGGAAACGACCGCGGAGTAAAGGGTTTGACTATATCGGCACATATTGTAATACTAATAAAAGTGGAGAAAATGTTCCTGTGATATCATATCTTACGCATAATTATTTTAAAATCTAAATCATTATAAACAAATTTATATATTTTTCTTTCATATATTTTATATCTATCTCCATCTTGACAGTAATCAAAATTACCACCAATATAAAATAATATATAGTACCTCTAAAAGACTGCAAAATAAATGAGTATAAATGAATCAAGAAGTACAATTTTGTAGTAAGTAATAACTTCAATTGGTTGATAAATTAGAAATAATCAAAATCAAATTTGTGAAAACTTTTCAGGATAATTAATAGTTCAATATTTAGTAAATATGTGAAAAGGAATGAAAAAGAATAATCTATATTAAAAAAATCAATGTAAATCTCTATTCAACTACTTTCCTGAAACCTCTTGTTCCAACATGAAATTCTTTTCTTGTAATTCGACGAGTTGGTGAATTTCTTTCGCGGGCAATGTCGACAGCAATCCATTAACGAGGGGCTCCGTAATCATCGGTACTGCGATGGGTTGCAATTGTTGACGTTTTGCGAGATCTTCGGCGTTACGTCGACGGACAGAGTTGCGTTCAACGGCCGCTTTTAGCAAATCATTGGACCTCGAAAACTTGTCGACTTCCTCTTGTTTCTCCTTGAGACGAAGGCGGAGTTTATCTGCGACCCGTTGCAACTTCTTGTTCTCTTCCCACTTGGTGAACTGCAACTGAGAAAATACTCACAAATGAGAGAACATCGCTACTTCGAATCAATGTTTGACTATGAAATAGAGAAAAGTTCTCCAGATAAAGATCAGTCAGAAATATTACATATTATATTATATTAATTAATTTATAATTATATTATAATCTCATTAACATTATTAGATTAAAATGTTGATCACAAAATATATAAATTTGTTATAAAATTATATTATTTAAATTCTAATTTAGTCAACAACTGATTTTAAAGATTCATAGAAATAATAAATAATGATATAACAATAATTATACAATAAACATATAATTAGTTATCATATTAACCTTGGTGTTAGATGATTGTTTCTTGATGTCATTGGGTTGGTCAACTTCAATAGTTTCAGCATCTTGACCGACTTCTAAAATACGGTTCCTCCTTCTTAATTCATCCATTTCTACTTTCATTTCCGCGGCCACTCCACTCTGAAGTAGAACAATTCAAACAGTTATAATGAAAGATGCTTAATTCTAATGACATAATGATAGACTTAATTCTAAACATTTAATGCTAAATACCTAATGCTATAGACTTGATCTAAAGATTTATTGCTAAACTTTAAGGATACAGATTGATTTTATAAGCATTGGATCGAAATCGTTAGAGAAATCCATACAGATTGCGATAAAAGATCTCGTAGTAATTATTCTAATGTTACTATCCTCGCGTATACATTCCATTATTTAACTGAGATTTTACTTGTTTTCTTTACTCTTCATAATCTAATGAATTTAAACTAATTTGCGCGAAAAGAAAAACCTGTTTCGCCATTGAGTTGATACGCTCCACTTTGCTCTGCAACTCTTCAACTTCAGTTTGCAGATTAAGTTTGTCTTGCTTCGCTCTCTTCAACTGCAAATCTTTGCGGTCTGTTGGGGAATTAGTGAAATATTGAAAATGATCATGAAATTTAATTAAAGGAGGAAATTTTGTAAGCAAATTTAAAATGTAATAAATTACCGGTGTCAGCCTTTTCCTCATCCAAGTCGAGGGTAAGTGCAGACTCCCTACTACGCAACTTCTTCAAAGACTTCTTGAGGTTGTCATTATCTTCTTGCAATTCATCAATCTTTGTCTATAAAGAGATAAACTCGCATATGAAATCAAACTATTTATTCGTATCTATTTAATTACTAGTACAAATCATGAATCAAGAAAATTAAATGAAGTTGTAATATATTTTAAATAAGAATATAATTAATGAATCTAATTATTAGAGAATTGGTATCAATAAGATGACAAAGATTAACATTTTTATGTTTAATTCATATTTTTATAATGTTTATTTATATAAATACTATTAATCTTAGAAATACAGAAAACTTAATAATATATACTTATGAAATCCTAGGTAGTAGGAATTGTAGTTTTGACCTGCAAAGGTTGAGTTTCATCTGAAATACGTTGCATTACGTTCTTCTCATCATTTTGTCGGAGAACAGTGGCTCTGACGTCATCTTGTGCCTGAGTTACGAGGTCTGCTCGTAGATCCAGCAATGCCTTACTCAACGACTGCAAACATTGAGGATAGAGTGTTATTAGAGAACGCCGTTTATTAACGCCGTTTATTAACGCCGTTTAGAGAACGCCGTAAGCATTCTAATATCATCCGGTCTAAACGTATTCACTCGCTGTTACTAGTTTTCACAAGTTCTAACAGATTCGTCCTAATTATTACCATCGCTGTACGTTTCGATGCTCTGCAAGTCTACGAAATACAATAAAACTACCAGAGAACAACTCATTGACGTACTCCATTTCCACTCTCTCAAGACCTGATGCTGTTTCTCTTTGCTGGCCAATTGGTTTTTGAGCCTTTCGACGAGTTGTTTCAGTTGGGAAGAGGGTGCCTTGGCATTGTTCTTTTTCTCGACGGCGAGTTGCCCTTCTAATTGATTACTAAGTTGTCGCGCTTCGGTGAGCAATCGGTTACGGTCCACTGCTTCCGTATTCATCTTCGCCTCTACTTTATCGCTATCAGCCTGCCTTCTATAGACGTGCATATGGGTAATGTCAACATGCTATGTCATTACTGGGTCTAGTTAGGTCTATTAAGGTCTAGTTAGGTCTAGTTAGATCTAATTGGGTCTATTTGGGTCTAGTTGGGTCTAGTTAGGTCTAGTTGAGTCTAGTTAGGTCTAGTTAGGTCTAGTTAGGTCTAGTTAGGTCTAGTTGAGTCTAGTTAGGTCTAATTAGGTCTAGTTAGGTCTAGTTAGGTCTAGTTGGGTCTAGTTAGGTCTAGTTAGGTCTAGTTAGGTCTAATTAGGTCTAATTGGGTCTAGTTAGGTCTAGTTAGGTCTAGTTAGGTCTAATTGGGTCTAATTAGGTCTAGTTAGGTCTAGTTAGGTCTAGTTGGGTCTAGTTGGGTCTAGTTAGGTCTAATTAGGTCTAGTTAGGTCTAGTTAGGTCTAGTTAGGTCTAGTTGGGTCTAGTTAGGTCTAGTTAGGTCTATTAAGGTCTAGTTAGGTCTAGTTAGGTCTATTAAGGTCTAGTTAGGTCTAGTTAGGTCTAGTTAGGTTTAATTAGGTCTAATTGGGTCTAGTTAGGTCTAGTTAGGTCTAATTGGGTCTAGTTAGGTCTAGTTAGGTCTAGTTAGGTCTAGTTGGGTCTAGTTGGGTCTAGTTAGGTCTAGTTAGGTCTATTAAGGTCTAGTTAGGTCTATTAAGGTCTATTAAGGTCTAGTTAGGTCTAGTTAGGTCTAGTTAGGTCTAATTAGGTCTAGTTAGGTCTAGTTAGGTCTAGTTAGGTCTAGTTAGGTCTAGTTAGGTCTAGTTAGGTCTAGTTAGGTCTAGTTAGGTCTAGTTAGGTCTAGTTAGGTCTAGTTAGGTCTAGTTAGGTCTAGTTAGGTCTAGTTAGGTCTAGTTAGGTCTAGTTAGGTCTAGTTAGGTCTAGTTAGGTCTAGTTAGGTCTAGTTGGGTCTAGTTAGGTCTAGTTGGGTCTAGTTAGGTCTAGTTAGGTCTAGTTGGGTCTAGTTAGGTCTAGTTAGGTCTATTAAGGTCTAGTTAGGTCTAGTTAGGTCTAGTTAGGTCTAATTGGGTCTAGTTAGGTCTAGTTAGGTCTAATTGGGTCTAGTTAGGTCTAGTTAGGTCTAGTTGGGTCTAGTTGGGTCTAGTTGGGTCTAATTGGGTCTAGTTAGGTCTAGTTAGGTCTAGTTAGGTCTAGTTAGGTCTAGTTGGGTCTAGTTGGGTCTAGTTAGGTCTAGTTAGGTCTAGTTAGGTCTAGTTGGGTCTAGTTAGGTCTAGTTAGGTCTAGTTAGGTCTAGTTGGGTCTAGTTGGGTCTAGTTGGGTCTAGTTGGGTCTAGTTAGGTCTAGTTGGGTCTAGTTGGGTCTAGTTAGGTCTAGTTAGGTCTAGTTGGGTCTAGTTGGGTCTAGTTGGGTCTAGTTGGGTCTAGTTAGGTCTAGTTAGGTCTAGTTAGGTCTAGTTAGGTCTAGTTAGGTCTAGTTAGGTCTAATTAGGTCTAGTTAGGTTTAATTGGGTCTAGTTAGGTCTAGTTAGGTCTAGTTAGGTCTAATTAGGTCTAGTTAGGTCTAGTTAGGTCTAGTTAGGTCTAGTTAGGTCTATTTAGGTCTATTTAGGTCTAGTTAGGTCTAATTAGGTCTAGTTAGGTTTAATTGGGTCTAGTTAGGTCTAGTTAGGTCTAGCTAGGTCTAGTTAGGTCTAGTTAGGTCTAGTTACGTCTAGTTAGGTCTAGTTAGGTCTAGTTAGGTCTAGTTAGGTCTAGTTAGGTCTAGTTAGGTCTAGTTAGGTCTAGTTAGGTCTAGTTAGGTCTAGTTAGGTCTAGTTAGGTCTAGTTAGGTCTAGTTAGGTCTAGTTAGGTCTAGTTAGGTCTAGTTAGGTCTAATTAGGTCTAATTGGGTCTAGTTAGGTCTAGTTAGGTCTAATTGGGTCTAGTTAGGTCTAGTTAGGTCTAGTTAGGTCTAGTTGGGTCTAGTTGGGTCTAGTTAGGTCTAATTGGGTCTAGTTAGGTCTAGTTAGGTCTAGTTAGGTCTAGTTAGGTCTAGTTGGGTCTAGTTAGGTCTAGTTAGGTCTATTAAGGTCTATTAAGGTCTAGTTAGGTCTAGTTAGGTCTAGTTAGGTCTAGTTAGGTCTAATTAGGTCTAATTGGGTCTAGTTAGGTCTAGTTAGGTCTAATTGGGTCTAGTTAGGTCTAGTTGGGTCTAGTTGGGTCTAGTTAGGTCTAATTGGATCTAGTTAGGTCTAGTTAGGTCTAGTTAGGTCTAGTTAGGTCTAGTTAGGTCTAGTTGGGTCTAGTTAGGTCTAGTTAGGTCTAGTTAGGTCTAGTTGGGTCTAGTTAGGTCTAGTTAGGTCTAGTTAGGTCTAGTTGGGTCTAGTTGGGTCTAGTTGGGTCTAGTTAGGTCTAGTTAGGTCTAGTTAGGTCTAGTTAGGTCTAGTTAGGTCTAGTTGGGTCTAGTTGGGTCTAGTTAGGTCTAATTAGGTCTAGTTAGGTCTAGTTAGGTCTAGTTGGGTCTAGTTAGGTCTAGTTAGGTCTATTAAGGTCTATTAAGGTCTAGTTAGGTCTATTAAGGTCTAGTTAGGTCTAGTTAGGTCTAGTTAGGTCTAGTTAGGTCTAGTTAGGTCTAGTTAGGTCTAGTTAGGTCTAGTTAGGTCTAGTTAGGTCTAGTTAGGTCTAGTTAGGTCTAGTTAGGTCTAGTTAGGTCTAGTTAGGTCTAGTTAGGTCTAGTTAGGTCTAGTTAGGTCTAGTTAGGTCTAGTTAGGTCTAGTTAGGTCTAATTAGGTCTAATTGGGTCTAGTTAGGTCTAGTTAGGTCTAATTGGGTCTAGTTAGGTCTAGTTAGGTCTAGTTAGGTCTAGTTGGGTCTAGTTGGGTCTAGTTAGGTCTAATTGGGTCTAGTTAGGTCTAGTTGGGTCTAGTTAGGTCTAGTTAGGTCTAGTTAGGTCTAGTTAGGTCTAGTTAGGTCTAGTTAGGTCTAGATGGGTCTAGTTGGGTCTAGTTAGGTCTAATTAGGTCTAGTTAGGTCTAGTTGGGTCTAGTTAGGTCTAGTTAGGTCTATTAAGGTCTAGTTAGGTCTAGTTAGGTCTATTAAGGTCTAGTTAGGTCTAATTAGGTCTAGTTAGGTCTAGTTAGGTCTAGTTAGGTCTAGTTAGGTCTAGTTAGGTCTAGTTAGGTCTAGTTAGGTCTAGTTAGGTCTAGTTAGGTCTAGTTGGGTCTAGTTAGGTCTAGTTAGGTCTAGTTGGGTCTAGTTGGGTCTAGTTGGGTCTAGTTGGGTCTAGTTAGGTCTAGTTAGGTCTAGTTGGGTCTAGTTGGGTCTAGTTGGGTCTAGTTGGGTCTAGTTGGGTCTAGTTAGGTCTAGTTAGGTCTAGTTAGGTCTAGTTAGGTCTAGTTAGGTCTAGTTAGGTCTAGTTAGGTCTAGTTAGGTCTAGTTAGGTCTAGTTAGGTCTAGTTAGGTCTAGTTAGGTCTAGTTAGGTCTATTAAGGTATAGTTAGGTATAGTTAGGTCTAGTTAGGTCTATTAAGGTCTAGTTAGGTCTAGTTAGGTCTAGTTGGGTCTAGTTAGGTCTAGTTGGGTCTAGTTGGGTCTAGTTAGGTCTAGTTAGGTCTAGTTGGGTCTAGTTGGGTCTAGTTGGGTCTAGTTAGGTCTAGTTAGGTCTAGTTAGGTCTAGTTAGGTCTAGTTAGGTCTAGTTAGGTCTAGTTGGGTCTAGTTGGGTCTAGTTAGGTCTAGTTAGGTCTAGTTAGGTCTAGTTAGGTCTAGTTAGGTCTAGTTGGGTCTAGTTAGGTCTATTAAGGTCTAGTTAGGTCTAGTTAGGTCTATTAAGGTCTAGTTAGGTCTAGTTAGGTCTAGTTAGGTCTAGTTAGGTCTAGTTAGGTCTAGTTAGGTCTAGTTAGGTCTAGTTAGGTCTAGTTAGGTCTAGTTAGGTCTAGTTAGGTCTAGTTAGGTCTAGTTAGGTCTAGTTAGGTCTAATTATGTCTAGTTAGGTCTAGTTAGGTCTAGTTAGGTCTAGTTAGGTCTAGTTAGGTCTAGTTAGGTCTAGTTGGGTCTAGTTAGGTCTAATTAGGTCTAGTTAGGTCTAGTTAGGTCTAGTTGGGTCTAGTTAGGTCTAGTTAGGTCTATTAAGGTCTAGTTAGGTCTAGTTAGGTCTATTAAGGTCTAGTTAGGTCTATTAAGGTCTAGTTAGGTCTAGTTAGGTCTATTAAGGTCTAGTTAGGTCTAGTTAGGTCTAATTAGGTCTAGTTAGGTCTAGTTAGGTCTAGTTAGGTCTAGTTAGGTCTAGTTAGGTCTAGTTAGGTCTAGTTAGGTCTAGTTAGGTCTAGTTAGGTCTAGTTAGGTCTAGTTAGGTCTAGTTAGGTCTAGTTAGGTCTAGTTAGGTCTAGTTAGGTCTAGTTAGGTCTAGTTAGGTCTAGTTAGGTCTAGTTAGGTCTAGTTAGGTCTAGTTAGGTCTAGTTAGGTCTAGTTAGGTCTAATTAGGTCTAGTTAGGTTTAATTGGGTCTAGTTAGGTCTAGTTAGGTCTAGTTAGGTCTAATTAGGTCTAGTTAGGTTTAATTGGGTCTAGTTAGGTCTAGTTAGGTCTAGTTAGGTCTAATTAGGTCTAGTTAGGTCTAGTTAGGTCTAGTTAGGTCTAATTAGGTCTATTTAGGTCTAGTTAGGTCTAATTAGGTCTAGTTAGGTTTAATTGGGTCTAGTTAGGTCTAGTTAGGTCTACTTAGGTCTAGTTGGGTCTAGTTAGGTCTAGTTAGGTCTAGTTGGGTCTAGTTGGGTCTAGTTAGGTCTAGTTAGGTCTAGTTAGGTCTAGTTGGGTCTAGTTGGGTCTAGTTGGGTCTAGTTGGGTCTAGTTGGGTCTAGTTAGGTCTAGTTAGGTCTAGTTGGGTCTAGTTGGGTCTAGTTGGGTCTAGTTGGGTCTAGTTAGGTCTAGTTAGGTCTAGTTAGGTCTAGTTGGGTCTAGTTAGGTCTAGTTAGGTCTAGTTAGGTCTAGTTAGGTCTAGTTAGGTCTAGTTAGGTCTAGTTGGGTCTAGTTGGGTCTAATTAGGTCTAGTTAGGTCTAGTTAGGTCTAGTTGGGTCTAGTTAGGTCTAGTTAGGTCTATTAAGGTCTATTAAGGTCTAGTTAGGTCTAGTTAGGTCTATTAAGGTCTAGTTAGGTCTAGTTAGGTCTAGTTAGGTCTAGTTAGGTCTAGTTAGGTCTAGTTAGGTCTAGTTAGGTCTAGTTAGGTCTAGTTAGGTCTAGTTAGGTCTAGTTAGGTCTAGTTAGGTCTAGTTAGGTCTAGTTAGGTCTAGTTAGGTCTAATTAGGTCTAATTGGGTCTAGTTAGGTCTAGTTAGGTCTAGTTAGGTCTAGTTAGGTCTAGTTAGGTCTAGTTAGGTCTAGTTAGGTCTAGTTAGGTCTAGTTAGGTCTAGTTAGGTCTAGTTAGGTCTAATTAGGTCTAGTTAGGTCTAGTTAGGTCTAGTTAGGTCTAGTTAGGTCTAGTTAGGTCTAATTGGGTCTAGTTAGGTCTAGTTGGGTCTAGTTGGGTCTAGTTGGGTCTAGTTAGGTCTAATTGGGTCTAGTTAGGTCTAGTTAGGTCTAGTTAGGTCTAATTAGGTCTAGTTGGGTCTAGTTAGGTCTAGTTAGGTCTAGTTGGGTCTAGTTGGGTCTAGTTAGGTCTAGTTAGGTCTAGTTAGGTCTAGTTGGGTCTAGTTGGGTCTAGTTGGGTCTAGTTGGGTCTAGTTAGGTCTAGTTAGGTCTAGTTAGATCTAGTTAGGTCTAGTTAGGTCTAGATGGGTCTAGTTGGGTCTAGTTAGGTCTAATTAGGTCTAGTTAGGTCTAGTTGGGTCTAGTTAGGTCTAGTTAGGTCTATTAAGGTCTAGTTAGGTCTAGTTAGGTCTATTAAGGTCTAGTTAGGTCTAATTAGGTCTAGTTAGGTCTAGTTAGGTCTAGTTAGGTCTAGTTAGTTCTAGTTAGGTCTAGTTAGGTCTAGTTAGGTCTAGTTGGGTCTAGTTGGGTCTAGTTGGGTCTAGTTAGGTCTAGTTAGGTCTAGTTGGGTCTAGTTGGGTCTAGTTGGGTCTAGTTGGGTCTAGTTAGGTCTAGTTAGGTCTAGTTAGGTCTAGTTAGGTCTAGTTAGGTCTAGTTAGGTCTAGTTAGGTCTAGTTAGGTCTAGTTAGGTCTAGTTAGGTCTAGTTAGGTCTAGTTAGGTCTAGTTAGGTCTATTAAGGTATAGTTAGGTATAGTTAGGTCTAGTTAGGTCTATTAAGGTCTAGTTAGGTCTAGTTAGGTCTAGTTGGGTCTAGTTAGGTCTAGTTAGGTCTAGTTAGGTCTAGTTAGGTCTAGTTAGGTCTAGTTAGGTCTAGTTAGGTCTAGTTAGGTCTAGTTAGGTCTAGTTAGGTCTAATTATGTCTAGTTAGGTCTAGTTAGGTCTAGTTAGGTCTAGTTAGGTCTAGTTAGGTCTAGTTAGGTCTAGTTGGGTCTAGTTAGGTCTAATTAGGTCTAGTTAGGTCTAGTTAGGTCTAGTTGGGTCTAGTTGGGTCTAGTTAGGTCTATTAAGGTCTAGTTAGGTCTAGTTAGGTCTATTAAGGTCTAGTTAGGTCTAGTTAGGTCTAATTAGGTCTAGTTAGGTCTAGTTAGGTCTAGTTAGGTCTAGTTAGGTCTAGTTAGGTCTAGTTAGGTCTAGTTAGGTCTAGTTAGGTCTAGTTAGGTCTAGTTAGGTCTAGTTAGGTCTAGTTAGGTCTAGTTAGGTCTAGTTAGGTCTAGTTAGGTCTAGTTAGGTCTAGTTAGGTCTAGTTAGGTCTAGTTAGGTCTAGTTAGGTCTAGTTAGGTCTAGTTAGGTCTAGTTAGGTTTAATTGGGTCTAGTTAGGTCTAGTTAGGTCTAGTTAGGTCTAGTTAGGTCTAATTAGGTCTAATTAGGTTTAATTGGGTCTAGTTAGGTCTAGTTAGGTCTAGTTAGGTCTAATTAGGTCTAGTTAGGTCTAGTTAGGTCTAGTTAGGTCTAGTTAGGTCTAATTAGGTCTATTTAGGTCTAGTTAGGTCTAATTAGGTCTAGTTAGGTTTAATTGGGTCTAGTTAGGTCTAGTTGGGTCTAGTTAGGTCTAGTTAGGTCTAGTTAGGTCTAGTTAGGTCTAGTTAGGTCTAGTTGGGTCTAATTAGGTCTAGTTAGGTCTAGTTAGGTCTAGTTAGGTCTAGTTAGGTCTATTAAGGTCTAGTTAGGTCTAGTTAGGTCTAGTTAGGTCTATTAAGGTCTAGTTAGGTCTAGTTAGGCCTAATTAAGTCTAGTTAGGTCTAGTTAGGTCTAGTTAGGTCTAGTTAGGTCTAGTTAGGTCTAGTTAGGTCTAGTTAGGTCTAGTTAGGTCTAGTTAGGTCTAGTTAGGTCTAGTTAGGTCTAGTTAGGTCTAGTTAGGTCTAGTTAGGTCTAGTTAGGTCTAGTTAGGTCTAGTTAGGTCTAATTAGGTCTAATTGGGTCTAGTTAGGTCTAGTTAGGTCTAGTTAGGTCTAGTTGGGTCTAGTTGGGTCTAGTTAGGTCTAATTGGGTCTAGTTAGGTCTAGTTAGGTCTAGTTAGGTCTAGTTAGGTCTAGTTGGGTCTAGTTAGGTCTAGTTAGGTCTAGTTAGGTCTAGTTAGGTCTAGTTGGGTCTAGTTAGGTCTAGTTAGGTCTAGTTAGGTCTAGTTGGGTCTAGTTGGGTCTAGTTGGGTCTAGTTGGGTCTAGTTAGGTCTAGTTAGGTCTAGTTAGGTCTAGTTAGGTCTAGTTAGGTCTAGTTAGGTCTAGATGGGTCTAGTTGGGTCTAGTTAGGTCTAATTAGGTCTAGTTAGGTCTAGTTGGGTCTAGTTAGGTCTAGTTAGGTCTATTAAGGTCTAGTTAGGTCTAGTTAGGTATATTAAGGTCTAGTTAGGTCTAATTAGGTCTAGTTAGGTCTAGTTAGGTCTAGTTAGGTCTAGTTAGGTCTAGTTAGGTCTAGTTAGGTCTAGTTGGGTCTAGTTGGGTCTAGTTGGGTCTAGTTAGGTCTAGTTGGGTCTAGTTGGGTCTAGTTGGGTCTAGTTGGGTCTAGTTAGGTCTAGTTAGGTCTAGTTAGGTCTAGTTAGGTCTAGTTAGGTCTAGTTAGGTCTAGTTAGGTCTAGTTAGGTCTAGTTAGGTCTAGTTAGGTCTAGTTAGGTCTAGTTAGGTCTAGTTGGGTCTAGTTGGGTCTAGTTAGGTCTAGTTAGGTCTATTAAGGTATAGTTAGGTCTAGTTAGGTCTATTAAGGTCTAGTTGGGTCTAGTTAGGTCTAATTAGGTCTAGTTAGGTCTAGTTATGTCTAGTTGGGTCTAGTTAGGTCTAGTTAGGTCTATTAAGGTCTAGTTAGGTCTAGTTAGGTCTATTAAGGTATAGTTAGGTATAGTTAGGTCTAGTTAGGTCTAGTTAGGTCTAGTTGGGTCTAGTTAGGTCTAGTTAGGTCTAATTAGGTCTAGTTAGGTCTAGTTAGGTCTAGTTAGGTCTAGTTAGGTCTAGTTAGGTCTAGTTAGGTCTAGTTAGGTCTAGTTAGGTCTAGTTGGGTCTAGTTGGGTCTAGTTAGGTCTAGTTAGGTCTAGTTAGGTCTAGTTGGGTCTAGTTAGGTCTAGTTAGGTCTATTAAGGTCTAGTTAGGTCTAGTTGGGTCTAGTTAGGTCTAGTTAGGTCTAGTTAGGTCTAGTTAGGTCTAGTTGGGTCTAGTTGGGTCTAGTTAGGTCTAGTTAGGTCTAGTTGGGTCTAGTTAGGTCTAGTTAGGTCTATTAAGGTCTAGTTAGGTCTAGTTAGGTCTAGTTGGGTCTAGTTAGGTCTAGTTAGGTCTATTAAGGTCTAGTTAGGTCTAGTTGGGTCTATTAAGGTCTAGTTAGGTCTAATTAGGTCTAATTAGGTCTAGTTAGGTCTAGTTAGGTCTAGTTAGGTCTAGTTAGGTCTAGTTAGGTCTAGTTAGGTCTAGTTAGGTCTAGTTAGGTCTAGTTGGGTCTAGTTGGGTCTAGTTAGGTCTAGTTAGGTCTAGTTGGGTCTAGTTGGGTCTAGTTGGGTCTAGTTGGGTCTAGTTGGGTCTAGTTAGGTCTAGTTAGGTCTAGTTAGGTCTAGTTAGGTCTAGTTAGGTCTAGTTAGGTCTAGTTAGGTCTAGTTAGGTCTAGTTAGGTCTAGTTAGGTCTAGTTAGGTCTAGTTAGGTCTAGTTAGGTCTAGTTAGGTCTAGTTAGGTCTAGTTAGGTCTAGTTAGGTCTAGTTAGGTCTAGTTAGGTCTAGTTAGGTCTAGTTAGGTCTAGTTAGGTCTAGTTAGGTCTAGTTGGGTCTAGTTAGGTCTAGTTAGGTCTAGTTAGGTCTAGTTAGGTCTATTAAGGTATAGTTAGGTATAGTTAGGTCTAGTTAGGTCTATTAAGGTCTAGTTAGGTCTAGTTAGGTCTAGTTAGGTCTAGTTGGGTCTAGTTAGGTCTAGTTGGGTCTAGTTAGGTCTAGTTAGGTCTAGTTGGGTCTAGTTGGGTCTAGTTGGGTCTAGTTAGGTCTAGTTAGGTCTAGTTAGGTCTAGTTAGGTCTAGTTAGGTCTAGTTAGGTCTAGTTAGGTCTAGTTGGGTCTAGTTAGGTCTAATTAGGTCTAGTTAGGTCTAGTTGGGTCTAGTTAGGTCTATTAAGGTCTAGTTAGGTCTAGTTAGGTCTATTAAGGTCTAGTTAGGTCTAGTTAGGTCTAATTAGGTCTAGTTAGGTCTAGTTAGGTCTAGTTAGGTCTAGTTAGGTCTAGTTAGGTCTAGTTAGGTCTAGTTAGGTCTAGTTAGGTCTAGTTAGGTCTAGTTAGGTCTAGTTAGGTCTAGTTAGGTCTAATTAGGTCTAGTTAGGTTTAATTGGGTCTAGTTAGGTCTAGTTAGGTCTAGTTAGGTCTAATTAGGTCTAGTTAGGTTTAATTGGGTCTAGTTAGGTCTAGTTAGGTCTAGTTAGGTCTAATTAGGTCTAGTTAGGTCTAGTTAGGTCTAGTTAGGTCTAATTAGGTCTATTTAGGTCTAGTTAGGTCTAATTAGGTCTAGTTAGGTTTAATTGGGTCTAGTTAGGTCTAGTTGGGTCTAGTTGGGTCTAGTTAGGTCTAATTAGGTCTAGTTAGGTTTAATTGGGTCTAGTTAGGTCTAGTTAGGTCTAGTTAGGTCTAGTTAGGTCTAGTTAGGTCTAGTTAGGTCTAGTTAGGTCTAGTTAGGTCTAGTTAGGTCTAGTTAGGTCTAGTTAGGTCTAGTTAGGTCTAGTTAGGTCTAGTTAGGTCTAGTTAGGTCTAGTTGGGTCTAGTTGGGTCTAATTAGGTCTAGTTAGGTCTAGTTAGGTCTAGTTAGGTCTATTAAGGTCTAGTTAGGTCTAGTTAGGTCTAGTTAGGTCTATTAAGGTCTAGTTAGGTCTAGTTAGGTCTAATTAGGTCTAGTTAGGTCTAGTTAGGTCTAGTTAGGTCTAGTTAGGTCTAGTTAGGTCTAGTTAGGTCTAGTTAGGTCTAGTTAGGTCTAGTTAGGTCTAGTTAGGTCTAGTTAGGTCTAGTTAGGTCTAGTTAGGTCTAGTTAGGTCTAGTTAGGTCTAATTAGGTCTAATTGGGTCTAATTGGGTCTAGTTAGGTCTAGTTAGGTCTAGTTAGGTCTAGTTGGGTCTAGTTGGGTCTAGTTAGGTCTAATTGGGTCTAATTGGGTCTAGTTAGGTCTAGTTAGGTCTAGTTAGGTCTAGTTAGGTCTAGTTAGGTCTAGTTGGGTCTAGTTAGGTCTAGTTAGGTCTAGTTGGGTCTAGTTAGGTCTAGTTAGGTCTAGTTAGGTCTAGTTGGGTCTAGTTGGGTCTAGTTGGGTCTAGTTGGGTCTAGTTAGGTCTAGTTAGGTCTAGTTAGGTCTAGTTAGGTCTAGTTAGGTCTAGTTAGGTCTAGATGGGTCTAGTTGGGTCTAGTTAGGTCTAGTTAGGTCTAGTTAGGTCTAGTTAGGTCTAGTTAGGTCTAGTTAGGTCTAGTTAGGTCTAGTTAGGTCTAGTTAGGTCTAATTAGGTCTAGTTAGGTTTAATTGGGTCTAGTTAGGTCTAGTTAGGTCTAGTTAGGTCTAATTAGGTCTAGTTAGGTCTAGTTAGGTCTAGTTAGGTCTAGTTGGGTCTAGTTGGGTCTAGTTAGGTCTAGTTAGGTCTAGTTGGGTCTAGTTGGGTCTAGTTGGGTCTAGTTGGGTCTAGTTGGGTCTAGTTAGGTCTAGTTAGGTCTAGTTAGGTCTAGTTGGGTCTAGTTGGGTCTAGTTGGGTCTAATTAGGTCTAGTTAGGTCTAGTTAGGTCTAGTTAGGTCTATTAAGGTCTAGTTAGGTCTAGTTAGGTCTAGTTAGGTCTATTAAGGTCTAGTTAGGTCTAGTTAGGTCTAATTAGGTCTAGTTAGGTCTAGTTAGGTCTAGTTAGGTCTAGTTAGGTCTAGTTAGGTCTAGTTAGGTCTAGTTAGGTCTAGTTAGGTCTAGTTAGGTCTAGTTAGGTCTAGTTAGGTCTAGTTAGGTCTAGTTAGGTCTAGTTAGGTCTAGTTAGGTCTAGTTAGGTCTAATTAGGTCTAATTGGGTCTAGTTAGGTCTAGTTAGGTCTAGTTAGGTCTAGTTGGGTCTAGTTGGGTCTAGTTAGGTCTAATTGGGTCTAGTTAGGTCTAGTTAGGTCTAGTTAGGTCTAGTTAGGTCTAGTTGGGTCTAGTTGGGTCTAGTTAGGTCTAGTTAGGTCTAGTTAGGTCTAGTTAGGTCTAGTTGGGTCTAGTTAGGTCTAGTTAGGTCTAGTTAGGTCTAGTTGGGTCTAGTTGGGTCTAGTTGGGTCTAGTTGGGTCTAGTTAGGTCTAGTTAGGTCTAGTTAGGTCTAGTTAGGTCTAGTTAGGTCTAGTTAGGTCTAGTTAGGTCTAGTTGGGTCTAGTTGGGTCTAGTTGGGTCTAGTTGGGTCTAGTTAGGTCTAGTTAGGTCTAGTTAGGTCTAGTTAGGTCTAGTTAGGTCTAGTTAGGTCTAGATGGGTCTAGTTGGGTCTAGTTAGGTCTAATTAGGTCTAGTTAGGTCTAGTTGGGTCTAGTTAGGTCTAGTTAGGTCTATTAAGGTCTAGTTAGGTCTAGTTAGGTCTATTAAGGTCTAGTTAGGTCTAATTAGGTCTAATTAGGTCTAGTTAGGTCTAGTTAGGTCTAGTTAGGTCTAGTTAGGTCTAGTTAGGTCTAGTTAGGTCTAGTTAGGTCTAGTTGGGTCTAGTTGGGTCTAGTTAGGTCTAGTTAGGTCTAGTTGGGTCTAGTTGGGTCTAGTTGGGTCTAGTTGGGTCTAGTTAGGTCTAGTTAGGTCTAGTTAGGTCTAGTTAGGTCTAGTTAGGTCTAGTTAGGTCTAGTTAGGTCTAGTTAGGTCTAGTTAGGTCTAGTTAGGTCTAGTTAGGTCTAGTTAGGTCTAGTTAGGTCTAGTTGGATCTAGTTAGGTCTAGTTAGGTCTATTAAGGTATAGTTAGGTCTAGTTAGGTCTATTAAGGTCTAGTTAGGTCTAGTTGGGTCTAGTTAGGTCTAATTAGGTCTAGTTAGGTCTAGTTATGTCTAGTTGGGTCTAGTTAGGTCTAGTTAGGTCTATTAAGGTCTAGTTAGGTCTAGTTAGGTCTATTAAGGTATAGTTAGGTCTAGTTAGGTCTAGTTAGGTCTAGTTGGGTCTAGTTAGGTCTAGTTAGGTCTAGTTAGGTCTAGTTAGGTCTAGTTAGGTCTAATTAGGTCTAGTTAGGTCTAGTTAGGTCTAGTTAGGTCTAGTTAGGTCTAGTTAGGTCTAGTTGGGTCTAGTTGGGTCTAGTTGGGTCTAGTTAGGTCTAATTAGGTCTAATTAGGTCTAGTTAGGTCTAGTTGGGTCTAGTTGGGTCTAGTTAGGTCTATTAAGGTCTAGTTAGGTCTAGTTAGGTCTAGTTAGGTCTATTTAGGTCTAGTTGGGTCTAGTTAGGTCTATTAAGGTCTAGTTAGGTCTAGTTAGGTCTAGTTAGGTCTAGTTAGGTCTAGTTAGGTCTAGTTAGGTCTAGTTAGGTCTAGTTAGGTCTAGTTAGTTCTAGTTAGGTCTAGTTAGGTCTAGTTAGGTCTAGTTGGGTCTAGTTGGGTCTAGTTGGGTCTAGTTAGGTCTAGTTAGGTATAGTTGGGTCTAGTTGGGTCTAGTTGGGTCTAGTTGGGTCTAGTTAGGTCTAGTTAGGTCTAGTTAGGTCTAGTTAGGTCTAGTTAGGTCTAGTTAGGTCTAGTTAGGTCTAGTTAGGTCTAGTTAGGTCTAGTTAGGTCTAGTTAGGTCTAGTTGGGTCTAGTTAGGTCTAGTTAGGTCTATTAAGGTATAGTTAGGTCTAGTTAGGTCTATTAAGGTCTAGTTAGGTCTAGTTGGGTCTAGTTAGGTCTAATTAGGTCTAGTTAGGTCTAGTTATGTCTAGTTATGTCTAGTTGGGTCTAGTTAGGTCTAGTTAGGTCTATTAAGGTCTAGTTAGGTCTAGTTAGGTCTATTAAGGTATAGTTAGGTCTAGTTGGGTCTAGTTGGGTCTAGTTAGGTCTAGTTGGGTCTAGTTAGGTCTAGTTAGGTCTAGTTAGGTCTAGTTGGGTCTAGTTGGGTCTAGTTGGGTCTAGTTAGGTCTAGTTAGGTCTAGTTAGGTCTAGTTAGGTCTAGTTAGGTCTAGTTAGGTCTAGTTAGGTCTAGTTAGGTCTAGTTGGGTCTAGTTAGGTCTAATTAGGTCTAGTTAGGTCTAGTTAGGTCTAGTTGGGTCTAGTTGGGTCTAGTTAGGTCTATTAAGGTCTAGTTAGGTCTAGTTAGGTCTAGTTAGGTCTAGTTAGGTCTAATTAGGTCTAGTTAGGTCTAGTTAGGTCTAGTTAGGTCTAGTTAGGTCTAGTTAGGTCTAGTTAGGTCTATTTAGGTCTAGTTAGGTCTAGTTAGGTCTAGTTAGGTCTAGTTAGTTCTAGTTAGGTCTAGTTAGGTCTAGTTAGGTCTAGTTAGGTCTAGTTAGGTCTAATTATGTCTAGTTAGGTCTAGTTAGGTCTAGTTAGGTCTAGTTAGGTCTAGTTAGGTCTAGTTAGGTCTAGTTGGGTCTAGTTGGGTCTAGTTAGGTCTAATTAGGTCTAGTTAGGTCTAGTTAGGTCTAGTTGGGTCTAGTTAGGTCTAGTTAGGTCTATTAAGGTCTAGTTAGGTCTATTAAGGTCTAGTTAGGTCTAGTTAGGTCTAGTTAGGTCTAATTAGGTCTAGTTAGGTCTAGTTAGGTCTAGTTAGGTCTAGTTAGGTCTAGTTAGGTCTAGTTAGGTCTAGTTAGGTCTAGTTAGGTCTAGTTAGGTCTAGTTAGGTCTAGTTAGGTCTAGTTAGGTCTAGTTAGGTCTAGTTAGGTCTAGTTAGGTCTAGTTAGGTCTAGTTAGGTCTAGTTAGGTCTAATTAGGTCTAGTTAGGTTTAATTGGGTCTAGTTAGGTCTAGTTAGGTCTAGTTAGGTCTAATTAGGTCTAGTTAGGTCTAGTTAGGTCTAATTAGGTCTAGTTAGGTTTAATTGGGTCTAGTTAGGTCTAGTTAGGTCTAGTTGGGTCTAGTTGGGTCTAGTTAGGTCTAATTAGGTCTAGTTAGGTCTAGTTAGGTCTAGTTGGGTCTAGTTAGGTCTAGTTAGGTCTATTAAGGTCTAGTTAGGTCTATTAAGGTCTAGTTAGGTCTAGTTAGGTCTAGTTAGGTCTAATTAGGTCTAGTTAGGTCTAGTTAGGTCTAGTTAGGTCTAGTTAGGTCTAGTTAGGTCTAGTTAGGTCTAGTTAGGTCTAGTTAGGTCTAGTTAGGTCTAGTTAGGTCTAGTTAGGTCTAGTTAGGTCTAGTTAGGTCTAGTTAGGTCTAGTTAGGTCTAGTTAGGTCTAGTTAGGTCTAGTTAGGTCTAGTTAGGTCTAATTAGGTCTAGTTAGGTTTAATTGGGTCTAGTTAGGTCTAGTTAGGTCTAGTTAGGTCTAATTAGGTCTAGTTAGGTCTAGTTAGGTCTAATTAGGTCTAGTTAGGTTTAATTGGGTCTAGTTAGGTCTAGTTAGGTCTAGTTAGGTCTAATTAGGTCTAGTTAGGTCTAGTTAGGTCTAGTTAGGTCTAATTAGGTCTATTTAGGTCTAGTTAGGTCTAATTAGGTCTAGTTAGGTTTAATTGGGTCTAGTTAGGTCTAGTTAGGTCTAGTTAGGTCTAGTTAGGTCTAGTTAGGTCTAGTTAGGTCTAGTTAGGTCTAGTTAGGTCTAGTTAGGTCTAGTTAGGTCTAGTTAGGTCTAGTTAGGTCTAGTTAGGTCTAGTTAGGTCTAGTTAGGTCTAGTTAGGTCTAGTTAGGTCTAATTAGGTCTAGTTAGGTTTAATTGGGTCTAGTTAGGTCTAGTTAGGTCTAGTTAGGTCTAATTAGGTCTAGTTAGGTTTAATTGGGTCTAGTTAGGTCTAGTTAGGTCTAGTTAGGTCTAATTAGGTCTAGTTAGGTCTAGTTAGGTCTAGTTAGGTCTAATTAGGTCTATTTAGGTCTAGTTAGGTCTAATTAGGTCTAGTTAGGTTTAATTGGGTCTAGTTGTTAATAATTAAACACAGCTCCGATGACCTTTCCAATTACTCAACCTCTTTCTATTATCTTTGTAGTCGGTGATCTCACGTTGATGTCTTTGGTCGGAGAGTGCGGCTTCGTCTCTCGCTTCGTCCAATTTCGCCTTGAGGCTCGTGATAACGGAGTCCTGGTCACCAACGATGTCTTCGAGTTGGTCAAGTCTCTTCATCTATCTCAGGCGATGACAAGTTAGTGGAAAGTTAGTGGAAAGTTAGTGGAAAGTTAGTGGAAAGTTTGTGGGTAGTTAGTGGAAAGTTAGTGGAAAGTTAGTGGAAAGTTTGTGGAAAGTTTGTGGAAAGTTAGTGGATAGTTAGTGGAAAGTTAGTGGAAAGTTTGTGGAAAGTTAGTGGATAGTTAGTGGAAAGTTAGTGGAAAGTTAGTGGATAGTTAGTGGAAAGTTAGTGGAAAGTTAGTGGATAGTTAGTGGGTAGTTAGTGGAAAGTTAGTGGAAAGTTAGTGGAAAGTTAGTGGAAAGTTAGTGGAAAGTTAGTGGAAAGTTAGTGGAAAGTTAGTGGGTAGTTAGTGGAAAGTTAGTGGATAGTTAGTGGGAAGTTAGTGGATAGTTAGTGGAAAGTTAGTGGAAAGTTAGTGGATAGTTAGTGGAAAGTTAGTGGAAAGTTAGTGGAAAGTTAGTGGAAAGTTAGTGGAAAGTTAGTGGAAAGTTTGTGGAAAGTTTGTGGAAAGTTAGTGGATAGTTAGTGGAAAGTTAGTGGAAAGTTTGTGGAAAGTTAGTGGATAGTTAGTGGAAAGTTAGTGGAAAGTTAGTGGATAGTTAGTGGAAAGTTAGTGGAAAGTTAGTGGATAGTTAGTGGATAGTTAATATGAAAGTTAGTGGAAAGTTAGTGGATAGTTAGTGGAAAGTTAGTGGAAAGTTAGTGGATAGTTAGTGGATAGTTAATATGAAAGTTAGTGGAAAGTTAGTGGGTAGTTAGTGGAAAGTTAGTGGAAAGTTAGTGGAAAGTTAGTGGAAAGTTAGTGGATAGTTAGTGGAAAGTTAGTGGAAAGTTAGTGGGTAGTTAGTGGAAAGTTAGTGGAAAGTTAGTGGAAAGTTAGTGGAAAGTTAGTGGAAAGTTTGTGGAAAGTTAGTGGATAGTTAGTGGAAAGTTAGTGGAAAGTTAGTGGATAGTTAGTGGAAAGTTAGTGGAAAGTTAGTGGAAAGTTAGTGGAAAGTTAGTGGAAAGTTAGTGGAAAGTTAGTGGATTGTTAGTGGAAAGTTAGTGGAAAGTTAGTGGATTGTTAGTGGAAAGTTAGTGGAAAGTTAGTGGAAAGTTAGTGGAAAGTTAGTGGAAAGTTAGTGGAAAGTTAGTGGAAAGTTAGTGGAAAGTTAGTGGATAGTTAGTGGAAAGTTAGTGGAAAGTTAGTGGAAAGTTAGTGGGTAGTTAGTGGAAAGTTAGTGGAAAGTTAGTGGAAAGTTAGTGGAAAGTTAGTGGAAAGTTAGTGGAAAGTTAGTGGAAAGTTAGTGGGTAGTTAGTGGAAAGTTAGTGGATAGTTAGTGGGAAGTTAGTGGATAGTTAGTGGAAAGTTAGTGGAAAGTTAGTGGGTAGTTAGTGCACTCAATGCATGTGATGCATTGAGTTTATTTGCTACAACGCTGTAAGTAATCGAGCAACGAACCTGTTCTCTTGAAGCCATACCGATTGGCTCCTTGGCTAGGTCAGTCAAAATCTTCGATTTGAACTTGTCGAATTGGTTGTCGGATTTCTCGTTCAGTTTGATTTGCATAATCTGTTGCAGGATAATATTATCAAAACTTAGAAATAGAATTATGTTATTAAACGACCACCGATTTTAATGAAGTACATTTACTCTATCAACGCAGACACGCGATTGACGAAATGTAACGCTTATCCAACAAGTGACGTGCGATGGTACGAATTATCTGAAAACTAGCAAAAGACACGCGATATCTAACAAGTGATATCGCTTGCGGAGTTTACTTCTCAACACTATGGCAACAAAAAGGTACTTGCGACAAACTCACTTGTAGTTCTTCGTTGAATTTCGCGTTGCTTCTAATTGAAGATGCTCGAGAGTCCTCCAACATTTGCTCGTATTTCTTTAAAGATTCGCACTTCTGATTCAATCGCAACTATTGGTTGGAGGGGTTGCGGAGAACATTTAGGGGGATCTCGAAGGAGGGAATTGAAGGTGAAACTTCTGAGAGGATCTCGTAAATGGATTCGTGAGGGTAGCTTGTGAGAGAGCTCGATGGAGAAAACAGTGAGAGGGGAGTGTAGGAGGATCTAGTGGGAAAGGAATGTAAAAGAGACATTGTCATTCTGAGGAGAATTTGAAGATTTTGAAGTGGAAGGATTCTTTGAAATGAGAACATTCGCATGTAGAAATGATGTGGGAAAAGAAGATGAATTTTTACAATATGAACGAGGACAAAACCTGAAGACTCTCTATTGTAGATTGAGCGACCTTCAAAGCTTGCATATTATCAGACAATGGAACATCTGTGTAAATCATTAAATGTAGCATTATTAAAAGAGAGCATTTGTTTTATAAAAATATACATTTTATTTGGGTAATAAAAGTATTTTTAATTAGCATACAAATATATTATAGTAATTATTTAATTAATATATTATAGTATTTATTTAATTAATATATTATAGTATTTATTTAAATGAATTTTTAAAATATCTGACAACTTTATTAATATTTCGATATTGAAACGAACTAATTCAGTTTTTTGGTACCCAGTCGAATAACAATGACATTTTCAATTGAATACACATCGGATACATATGACCTTTCACCTCTCACCGCAAACCTCCTGATATTACACACCGAACGCCTGCACAACTAACCTGGACGTCCTTTAGAAGTGCAAACTACGGCATTGTTAAAAACTTCATCGCGTTCCCTACTGGCGGGCAGTCGTAGTCTAAGTTCTGTGATTGCTTTCTCGTGTTGAATCAAATTACGATCTTTAGTCTTTAGCTCGAATTCGAGGTCTTCGATACGCTGCATTGCATAACCATGAATTATATGAGAATCGATTATATAAGATCAACTCGAATAAATATTACTGTAAAAAACACAATATAAAATCCACTTTAGCTTGTCATAGAAACTTTTTTGTAGACTTTGGATTCGGCTTTCACTGTTAAAATAGTTTTCACATTGCGTTGGATTGTAGTTGTGGAGTGTTCGAGTTGTCGGGCAACTGGCCAATCGGGATTCGGCATTTGATTGACAGCTTCGTCAAACTATAAAAAGGTGTACATTGCGTTAACTCAATTTATAAACTGAATTCGGAAGCAAATGACTTGCAACATCATCGAGAATTTTTCAAGTAGTTTCAATTTGTTTCAATTAAAATATTATTCAATAAATTAATTTAATTTTGTAACAAAATTTGAATATTAAAAAGAATTCTTATTTTATAGGCAAGTTCTTTAAAAAGTTGATTACACAAGTTTTATATAACATTGTATAATATCTTTTAATCAATTATTCAAAAGTACTCTTTTTAATTCACGTAATTATGCTAATAACTCAACATTTGTAAAGAAATATAATCAATATAACTAATAACAATACTAATTAATAAGAACTCAATGTACTCAATAAATGTACTCAATGTACTTATTAATTTCTTAGTGTACATATGTACCCAATAATACAAGATAACATTACATTACATAAATTATTTATGAAATATGCCCATAATTCAAACATTATGCAATGACACAATTAGCCACACTGCGATGTAATAACACAAAGAGACCTGATTGGCTGCGATGACCACTCCTTCTGTTCTCTCCGCCAATTCGTCGAGTCTCCTCTCAAGCTCCACCTCGCGGCGGTTCCAAGTTAATTCACGATCCTCAAAGTTCTGTGAAATCAAATAATGTTGGGAGACCGCAGCAATGAAATATAAATTAACTGCATACAAACACGAATATATTTCCTTTACGCATGAAAAAGTAAGAATAATTGCAATAAAATAATTAACTTGTAATTTGAAATGGAATTAATGCAAATATAATTTTAACACTAATTTTATTTCATTAAATCATGATTTTTATAAACTATAATTCCACAAATCAGATTAGTAAATAAATTATTATAAAATTATTTGTAAATAGAATATAAATATAAATATAAATACAAATCAAATATTTTGAAACCTTTTTATTATTTAATTAAATTAAACAATTCAAATACCCTGGATGACTACTTATGCCTCGATATGAAAGTTTAATTACGTCGAATGCTGGAGTTATTCAACCTTGACTGTGAGAACGGAGCTTTCTTCAAGTGACGAGATATCCCGTTGAAGTCGTTTGGTTATTTGACTTTCAAAATCTCGTTGCTCTCGTAAACGTTGCAAGTCTCGCTTCTGTCTTAAATCTGTTAATCGCAAGGCTTGCATCTTTTGCTGCCACTCCGAGATCTGAAAGAATAGAATAGGGATGGAGGGGAGAGAGGTATGTATAAGAAATAGAGGGATTGAACGGGAGAGAGAGGGGAATGAACTAGGATAGAATGAGAGGGAGGGGGAGTGAGGGGGAGGGAGGGGGAGAGAGAGGAGAGAGGGGGAGGGAGGGGGGAAAGGATGGGGCAGGGAGGGAGTGAAAGAGAGGGATGACGAAAGGAGGAGAGGGAGAGGAGTTTGTGATGAAAGGGTGTAAGGTTAAGTATTTACAGGTGTAAGGTTAAGGATTTACAGGTGTAAGTTTACAATTTATGTTTTTTCTCAAGTAGAACATTATTAAACCTTTTAAAAATCTTCTAAACTGAATATAAACCCTATTTACAACTCCGTATAAAACCCTACCTTGGAAGCTCCACGGCCATCTTTAATTGTTGCCATGAGCTCTTTGAGTCCTTCATGCTTAACTTTCAAGCTACAAAGTCGATCTTCGATGTCCATTTTTTGTACGACCATCTGCGATATGAGGTCATAGACTTAGCGTGAAATATAAAGTTAAGCTACCACAACGTAAACGTAATCAGGAGTCAACACTAATAAGGTTAAGTAGGCGGGTTTAGGGGTCGAGATACTTTAAAAACTAAATACAATATAAATTAAAACTGGTAAAGTATTAAAGATACAATTGCACATGTTAATAACACATTGATATTGAGAAATAATGTTCAAACATTGTATTGACATATGTACTGTCATCCATAGTTGCCATGCCATACTATGTACACCAAACTAGAGCCGGATTAGAGTGAAATGCCATTGAAGTGCCGGGATTGGAAACCTGTTTCAATTTGACCTCGGTGTCCAGTTTATCATTTTGTATTGTAATCATTGTAGCGGTAAAATGTTCTTGTTGTTTCAAAGGAATTGCACCGGCATAAATGCAACGAAGGTTTTGTATCTGAGGAAGGTAAGGGATAGGTGAGGAGTAGGGGTTAAGGTTTGGGAGTAGGGGATAAGGTTGAGGAGTAGGGGATAAGGTTTGGGAGTAGAGGTTTGGGTTTGGGAGTAGGGGATAAGGTTGAGGAGTAGGGGTAATGTTGAGGAGTAGGAGTTAAGGTTTGGGAGTAGGGGATAAGGTTTGGGAGTAGAGGTTTGGGAGTAGGGGATAGGTGAGGAGTAGGGGTTAAGGTTGAGGAGTAGGGGTTAAGGTTTGGGAGTAGGGTATAAGGTTAGGGAGTAGGGGGTAAGGTTGAGGAGTAGGGGTTAAGGTTGAGGAGTAGGGGATAAGGTTTGGGAGTAGGGGTTAAGTTTTGGGATTACGGGATAAGGTTAGGGAGTAGGGGTAATGTTGGGGAGTAGGGGTAATGTTGGGGAGTAGGGGTAATGTTGGGAGTAGGGGTAAAGTTGGGGAGTAGGGGTAATGTTGTGGGTAGGGGTTAAGGTTGGGGAGTAGGGGTAATGTTGGGGAGTAGGGGTAAAGTTGGGGAGTAGGGGTAATGTTGTGAGTAGGGGTTAAGGTTGGGGAGTATGGGTTAAGGTTGGGGAGTAGGGGATAAGGTTGTGGAGTAGGGGTTAAGGTTGGGGAGTATGGGTTAATGTTAGGGAGTAGGGGATAAGGTTGGGGAGTAGGGGTTAAGTTTTGGGATTACGGGATAAGGTTAGGGAGTAGGGGTAATGTTGTGGAGTAGGGGTAATGTTGGGGAGTAGGGGTAATGTTGGGGAGTAGGGGTAAAGTTGGGGAGTAGGGGTAATGTTGTGGGTAGGGGTTAAGGTTGGGGAGTAGGGGTAATGTCGGGGAGTAGGAGTTAAGGTTGGGGAGTATGGGTTAAGGTTAGGGAGTAGGGGATAAGGTTGGGGAGTAGGGGTAGTATTGTGGGGTAGGGATTAAGGTTGGGGAGTAGGGGTAATGTTGTGGAGTAGGGTAATGTTGTGGAGTAGGGGTTAAGGTTAGGCAGTAGGGGATAAGATTGGGGAGTAGGGGTTAAGGTTGGGGAGTAGGGGTAGTGTTGTGGGGTAGGGATTAAGGTTGGGGAGTAGGGGTAATGTTGTGGAGTAGAAAAGTGTATATAAAGAATATGGAGAAGAGAATAAGGGAAAAGAGGAGTGGATTTTTCCAGATATCCACCACCCTTACCCCACCCCTACCCCACCTCTGCCCTATCCCTACCCCATCCCACGATGTCACTAGATATCCGCCACCCCTATCCCACTCCTACCCTATCTCTACCCCACACCTACCCCATCCCTACCCTATTCCTACCCCACCCCTACCCCACCCCTACCCATCCCTACCCACCTCTACCCTACCACTACCCCATCCCTACCCATCCCTACCCCACCACTACCCCACCACTACCCAATCCTCGGATATCGCCTTCGTCAACATTCACCTCTCACTGACCGTCTGCTTCAAATGTTGAACTCTCGCTCTACCATCACTCCTGGAGTGCCATAGCGCACCTTCGCTGTCATCCAGACGTTGGTCACGCTTCAGTAAATCTCCGTGTAGTCGGCGAATATGACGTTTCTGATCGGCGTCACGCTTCGCTGCGTCACACTCGCTAATCCTCAGCTGCACGGTGAGCCTGTGTAGCTTGCCTGAAGAGAATGAGATGGAGTGGGAGTGGGAGTGGGAGTGGGAGAGGGAGTGGGTGAGGGAGAGGGAGAGGGAGAGGGAGAGGGAGTGGGAGTGGGAATGGGAGTGGCAGTTGGAGTGGGACAGTTAGAGGTAGAGGTAGATAGAGTAGGGGTGGGATAGGTAAAGAGAGAGGGAGAGTGAGATTGAGAGACAGCGGGAAAAGAATATTGAAAGGAAAAAGAGAAAATATTAAAAGGAGATTGATCTGTTATCGGAATATGAATAAATATGAAGATGAAAGTTAAGAAAACATTCGCTGACCGATTGCTGATCTCTCATCGCTCTTCGTCTGCAAGTCCACGAGTTGGTGACGTAAAGAAAAGAGTTCTTTCTCACGACCAGCATTACGGGATTCAAAAGCATTGGTTTGGTTGGAGGCAACTTCTGCAATGTTCTGTTGCAGCGACGATAGTTATGGGGTTATGGGGGGATGGGGGGATGGAAATGGGGGGATGGTATATAATGGGGAACTATATATAATGAATGTATGGTGTGTAATATAGATGGGATATGAATATATAAGTTGTACATGATTTCAATACAAATAAAGAATATTCACATTTTGGAAATCAATAGAAATAATATAAAATTTAGTGATTTACAATTGAAGATATATTTCAGGATTCACATCAAATTTATATAACTTGGGAATAAATAAATCTCGGGGATTAAATAGCAGAACCTTTAACATGACGACTTCATCCCTGAGATGGTTGAGTTCCTTTTCGACTTTAAGGAGTTCACATTGTCGTAAGTCATGAATTTCTTTAGTAACACATTCTGTTTAATTAAAAATGAGTCAAGTAGCAAATAGATTTTTGTACATAACAATAGAAAAAGGTAATGCCACATACCAGACAGTTTATCTTGAAGTTTGCTTTCGGATTTCTGTAATCCCAAATGTAATTTGGTCAACTGAAAAGAAAATATAAATATATATCGGTTAGAACATATCTAATTGTTTTAAATAGAATTACATCAATTAAAAGAGGAAAACTGAGAAAATAATTACATTTTTATTTTATAGTTAAATAAAATGTCATTGAATATGTAGACAGGAAGTGAATTAATTCGACAAAAAGATACCTCAGAAAACTTAAGTTCCAAATTAAAATTTCGCTCTTCGACTGAAGTGAGTTGAGATTTCTGTACTTGGTACATATTGACAGCATGTTCTGCTTTTTGACGTTCATTCAACTCCTGACACAGGGGAGTAGAAGAGTAAAATGAATTGGAGGGCAGAAGGATATGATAAGGACATGATCAGGACATGATCAGGACATGATAAGGACATGATAAGGACATGATCAGGACATGATCAGGATATGATAAGGACATGATCAGGACATGATAAGGACATGATCAGGACATGATCAGGACATGATAAGGACATGATAAGGACATGATCAGGACATGATAAGGACATGATCAGGACATGATAAGGACATGATCAGGACATGATAAGGACATGATCAGGACATGACCAGGACATGATAAGGACATGATCAGGACATGATAAGGACATGATCGGGATATGATAAAGTAAACAAACAAGTGTTTGTAAAAGTAAAATGTTTCTAGAATCACATTTAAAATACTGAAATATATTGAAAGTTAATTGCTTAATTGTTAATTGTTTAATAGAAAATAAAATTGTAAATATCCATAAACATCTCATCTACAAATTCAAAGAGACTTCAACTACACCTACTGTGTAGGCCCTAGTGTAGGCCCTAGTGTAGGACCTAGTGTAGGCCCTAGTGTAGACCCTAGTGTAGACCCTAGTGTAGGCCCTAGTGTAGGCCCTAGTGTAGGCCCTAGTGTAGGCTCTAGTGTAGGCCCTAGTGTAGGCCCTAGTATAGGCCCTAGTGTAGGCCCTAGTGTAGTCCCTAGTGTAGGCCCTAGTGTAGACCCTAGTGTAGGCCCTAGTATAGGCCCTAGTGTAGGCCCTAGTGTAGGCCCTAGTGTAGGCCCTACAGTGCAGGCCCTAGTGTAGACCCTAGTGTAGGCCCTAGTGTAGGCCCTACAGTACAGGCCCTAGTGTAGGCCCTAGTGTAGGCCCTATTGTAGACCCTAGTGTAGGCCCTAGTGTAGGCCCTACAGTACAGGCCCTAGTGTAGGACCTAGTGTAGGCCCTACAGTACAGGCCCTAGTGTAGGCTCTAGTGTAGGCCCTAGTGTAGGCCCTACAGTGCAGGCCCTAGTGTAGGCTCTAGTGTAGGCTCTAGTGTAGGCCCTAGTGTAGGCCCTACAGTGCAGGCCCTAGTTTAGGCCCTAGTACAGGCCCTACAGTACATGCTCTAGTATAGGCTCTAGTGTAGGCCCTAGTTAGGCCCTAGTGTAGGCCCTAGTGTAGGCCCTACAGTACAGGCCCTAGTGTAGGCCCTAGTGTAGGCCCTAGTGTAGGCCCTAGTTTAGGCCCTAGTGTAGGCCCTAGTGTAGGCCCTAGTGTAGACCCTAGTACAGGCCCTAGTGTAGACCCTAGTGTAGGCCCTACAGTACAGACCCTAGTGTAGGCCCTAGTGTAGGCCCTAGTGTAGGCCCTATTGTAGACCCTAGTGTAGGCCCTAGTGTAGGCCCTACAGTACAGGCCCTAGTGTAGGACCTAGTGTATGCCCTACAGTACAGGCCCTAGTGTAGGCCCTAGTGTAGGCCCTAGTGTAGGCCCTAGTGTAGACCCTAGTACAGGCCCTAGTGTAGGCCCTATGTAGACCCTAGTGTAGGCCCTAGTGTAGGCCCTAGTGTAGGCCCTAGTGTAGGCCCTAGTGTAGGCCCTAGTGTAGGCCCTAGTGTAGGCCCTAGTGTAGGCCCTAGTGTAGACCCTAGTACAGGCCCTAGTGTAGGCCCTAGTGTAGGCCCTACAGTACAGACCCTAGTGTAGGCCCTAGTGTATGCCCTAGTGTAGGCCCTACAGTACAGGCCCTAGTGTAGGCCCTACAGTGTAGGCCATACAGTACAGGCCCTAGTGTAAGCCCTAGTGTATGCCCTAGTGTAGGCCCTACAGTACAGGCCCTAGTGTAGGCCCTAGTGTAGGCCCTAGTGTATGCCCTAGTGTAGGCCCTACAGTACAGGCCCTAGTGTAGGCCCTACAGTGTAGGCCATACAGTACAGGCCCTAGTGTAAGCCCTAGTGTATGCCCTAGTGTAGGCCCTACAGTACAGGCCCTAGTGTAGGCCCTAGTGTAAGCCCTAGTGTATGCCCTAGTGTAGGCCCTACAGTACATGCTCTAGTGTAGGCCCTAGTGTAGGCCCTAGTGTAGACCCTACAGTACAGGCCCTAGTGTAGGCCCTAGTGTAGGCCCTAGTACAGGCCCTACAGTGTTATTAATACCTTAAGTTCGACTGTTGTAAGGCGGGCAGCTAGAGTGACGTCAGCAGCGTCGGCAGTTGGAAGTTCTCCATTTCGTCTTCGTAAAGAATCCACAGAAGCTTCTAGAGAATGCAATTTCTCCTTCTCAATAGCGAGAGCTGACCTTAGGCAATCATTATCAGCCAGGAGACGTTTTGATTCACACTGGTCAGGTTACAATAATAATATACATCAATAATAGTGTTATTCAATATAACAATAGTCTTATTCAACATTATAATGTGTTATTCAATTCAACATTATAATGTGTTATTCAATACTATAAAGGTGTCATGTGACTTATCCTATAATCTATAATATTGTTATTTAGTTTTCTAAAATAATGTTTATAATCTATAATAATTTAGTGCTAGTGCCTCTAAGAGAGTTCATGACCTCTTATAAATAACATGAACTCTAAAATCCTCGTATGACCTCTAAAAAAATTACTTGAACTGTAAAAATCTCTCATGATTTTAATGATCTATCCAATCAATCATATCAAATCATCTTCAATTATAAAAATAATAATAAAACTCTTACATAACTTCGTTCAATCAATAACAATAACAATACTCAATCTATGCTCTCTATTCGTAAATGAAATCTTCTCTCCCCAGTGGAGAACACAAACTCTCTATTCCCTTCCGACCTCGTATTTTTGACCGGCGTCATTGCGGGTCACGAGTTCGTTACTTTGGGTCAAGAGGTCGCGATACTTCTCAGTGAGGTCAGAGTTCGCGCGGTTAGCAACGTCTAGTTCGTGGGCGGGTACGGCCATGTCGAGGTGTTTGTGTAGAGTGGAGAGCTTGTAGGCTGCATTATCCTGTTGTGCGAGGGAACTATGGGGGCGAGGGAACTATGGGGGGTGAGGGAACTATAGGGGGCAAGGGAACTATAGGGGGTGAGGGAACTATAGGGGGTGAGGGAACTATAGGGGGTGAGGGAACTATAGGGGGTGAGGGAACTATAGGGGGTGAGGGAACTATATGGGGCGAGGGAACTATAGGGGGCAAGGGAACTATAGGGGGTGAGGGAACTATAGGGGGTGAGGGAACTATAGGGGGTGAGGGAACTATAGGGGGTGAGGGAACTATAGGGGGCGAGGGAACTATAGGGGGCAAGGGAACTATAGGGGGCGAGGGAACTATAGGGGGCGAGGGAACTATAGGGGGCGAGGGAACTATAGGGGTGAGGGAACTATAGGGGGTGAGGGAACTATAGGGGGCGAGGGAACTATAGAGGGTGAGGGAACTATAGGGGGCAAGGGAACTATAGGAGACAAGGGAACTATAGAGGGCAAGGGAACTATAGGGCGTGAGGGAACTATAGGGGACAAGGGAACTATAGGGGGTGAGGGAACTATAGGGGGTGAGGGAACTATAGGGGGTGAGGGAACTATAGGGGGTGAGGGAACTATAGGGGGTGAGGGAACTATAGGGGGTGAGGGAACTATAGAGGGTGAGGGAACTATAGGGGGTGAGGGAACTATAGGGGGTGAGGGAACTATAGGGGGTAAGGGAACATAGGGGGTGAGGGAACTATAGGGGGTGAGGGAACTATAGGGGGCAATGAACTATAGGGGACAAGGGAACTATGGTGATGGGTAATACAATGTTGTTATGGTGGTGATAGGTAATACAATGTTGTTATGGTAGTGGGTAATACAATGTTGTTATGGTAGTGGGTAATACAATGTTGTTATGGTAGTGGGTAATACAATGTTGTTATGGTAGTGGTGGGTAATACAATGTTGTTATGGTAGTGGTGGGTAATACAATGTTGCTATGGTAGTGGTGGGTAATACAATGTTGGTATGGTAGTGATGGGTAATACAATGTTGTTATGGTAGTGATGGGTAATACAATGTTGTTATGGTGGTGGTGGGTAATACAATGTTGTTATGGTGGTGGTGGGTAATACAATGTTGTTATGGTGGTGGGTAATACAATGTTGTTATGGTAGTGGTGGGTAATACAATGTTGTTATGGTAGTGGTGGGTAATACAATGTTGTTATGGTAGTGGTGGGTAATACAATGTTGTTGTGGTGATGGGTAATACAATGTTGTTATGGTAGTGGTGGGTAATACAATGTTGTTATGGTGGTGGGTAATACAATGTTGTTATGGTAGTGGGTAATACAATGTTGTTATGGTAGTGGTGGGTAATACAATGTTGTTATGGTAGTGGTGGGTAATACAATGTTGTTATGGTAGTGGTGGGTAATACAATGTTGTTGTGGTGATGGGTAATACAATGTTGTTATGGTGGTGATGGGTAATACAATGTTGTTATGGTGGTGGTGGGTAATACAATGTTGTTATGGTAGTGGTGGGTAATACAATGTTGTTATGGTGATGGGTAATACAATGTTGTTATGGTAGTGGTGGGTAATACAATGTTGTTATGGTAGTGGTGGGTAATACAATGTTGTTATGGTAGTGGTGGGTAATACAATGTTGTTATGGTAGTGGGTAATACAATGTTGTTATGGTAGTGGTGGGTAATACAATGTTGTTATGGTAGTGGTGGGTAATACAATGTTGTTATGGTGGTGGTGGGTAATACAATGTTGTTATGGTAGTGGTGGGTAATACAATGTTGTTATGGTGGTGGGTAATACAATGTTGTTATGGTAGTGATGGGTAATACAATGTTGTTATGGTAGTGATGGGTAATACAATGTTGTTATGGTGGTGGGTAATACAATGTTGTTATGGTAGTGGGAAATACAATGTTGTTATGGTAGTGATGGGTAATACAATGTTGTTATGGTGGTGATGGGTAATACAATGTTGTTATGGTGGTGGTGGGTAATACAATGTTGTTATGGTGATGGGTAATACAATGTTGTTATGGTGATGGGTAATACAATGTTGTTATGGTAGTGGTGGGTAATACAATGTTGTTATGGTAGTGGGTAATACAATGTTGTTATGGTGGTGATGGGTAATACAATGTTGTTATGGTAGTGATGGGTAATACAATGTTGTTATGGTAGTGGGTAATACAATGTTGTTATGATAGTGGGTAATACAATGTTGTTATGGTGGTGGGTAATACAATGTTGTTATGGTAGTGGTGGGTAATACAATGTTGTTATGGTGATGGGTAATACAATGTTGTTATGGTAGTGGTGGGTAATACAATGTTGTTATGGTGGTGGTGGGTAATACAATGTTGTTATGGTGATGGGTAATACAATGTTGTTATGGTAGTGGTGGGTAATACAATGTTGTTATGGTGGTGGTGGGTAATACAATGTTGTTATGGTGATGGGTAATACAATGTTGTTATGGTAGTGGGAAATACAATGTTGTTATGGTAGTGATGGGTAATACAATGTTGTTATGGTGATGGGTAATACAATGTTGTTATGGTAGTGGTGGGTAATACAATGTTGTTATGGTGGTGGTGGGTAATACAATGTTGTTATGGTGGTGGGTAATACAATGTTGTTATGGTGGTGGGTAATACAATGTTGTTATGGTGGTGATGGGTAATACAATGTTGTTATGGTGGTGATGGGTAATACAATGTTGTTATGGTGGTGGTGGGTAATACAATGTTGTTGTGGTGATGGGTAATACAATGTTGTTATGGTAGTGGTGGGTAATACAATGTTGTTATGGTGGTGGTGGGTAATACAATGTTGTTATGGTAGTGGGTAATACAATGTTGTTATGGTAGTGGGTAATACAATGTTGTTATGGTAGTGGGTAATACAATGTTGTTATGGTAGTGGTGGGTAATACAATGTTGTTATGGTGGTGGGTAATACAATGTTGTTATGGTAGTGGTGGGTAATACAATGTTGTTATGGTGGTGGGTAATACAATGTTGTTATGGTAGTGGTGGGTAATACAATGTTGTTATGGTGGTGGGTAATACAATGTTGTTATGGTGGTGGTGGGTAATACAATGTTGTTATGGTAGTGGGTAATACAATGTTGTTATGGTAGTGGGTAATACAATGTTGTTATGGTAGTGGGTAATACAATGTTGTTATGGTAGTGGTGGGTAATACAATGTTGTTATGGTGGTGGGTAATACAATGTTGTTATGGTAGTGGTGGGTAATACAATGTTGTTATGGTGGTGGGTAATACAATGTTGTTATGGTAGTGGTGGGTAATACAATGTTGTTGTGGTGATGGGTAATACAATGTTGTTATGGTGGTGATGGGTAATACAATGTTGTTATGGTAGTGATGGGTAATACAATGTTGTTATGGTAGTGGTGGGTAATACAATGTTGTTATGGTGATGGGTAATACAATGTTGTTATGGTAGTGGTGGGTAATACAATGTTGTTATGGTAGTGATGGGTAATACAATGTTGTTATGGTGGTGGTGGGTAATACAATGTTGTTGTGGTGATGGGTAATACAATGTTGTTATGGTAGTGGTGGGTAATACAATGTTGTTATGGTGGTGGTGGGTAATACAATGTTGTTGTGGTGATGGGTAATACAATGTTGTTATGGTAGTGGTGGGTAATACAATGTTGTTATGGTAGTGGTGGGTAATACAATGTTGTTATGGTGGTGGGTAATACAATGTTGTTATGGTGATGGGTAATACAATGTTGTTATGGTGGTGGTGGGTAATACAATGTTGTTATTGTGATGGGTAATACAATGTTGTTATGGTGGTGGTGGGTAATACAATGTTGTTATGGTGGTGATGGGTAATACAATGTTGTTATGGTGGTGGGTAATACAATGTTATTATGGTGGTGGGTAATACAATGTTGTTATGGTAGTGATGGGTAATACAATGTTGTTATGGTGATGGGTAATACAATGTTGTTATGGTAGTGATGGGTAATACAATGTTGTTATGGTGATGGGTAATACAATGTTGTTATGGTAGTGATGGGTAATACAATGTTGTTATGGTGGTGGGTAATACAATGTTGTTATGGTAGTGGTGGGTAATACAATGTTGTTATGGTAGTGGTGGGTAATACAATGTTGTTATGGTGGTGGTGGGTAATACAATGTTGTTATGGTAGTGGGTAATACAATGTTGTTATGGTGGTGATGGGTAATACAATGTTGTTATGGTAGTGGGTAATACAATGTTGTTATGGTGGTGATGGGTAATACAATGTTGTTATGGTAGTGATGGGTAATACAATGTTGTTGTGGTGGTGGGTAATACAATGTTGTTATGGTGGTGGGTAATACAATGTTGTTATGGTGGTGGTGGGTAATACAATGTTGTTATGGTAGTGGTGGGTAATACAATGTTGTTATGGTGGTGGGTAATACAATGTTGTTATGGTGGTGGGTAATACAATGTTGTTATGGTGGTGATGGGTAATACAATGTTGTTATGGTAGTGATGGGTAATACAATGTTGTTATGGTGGTGGGTAATACAATGTTGTTATGGTGGTGGGTAATACAATGTTGTTATGGTAGTGGTGGGTAATACAATGTTGCTATGGTGGTGGGTAATACAATGTTGTTATGGTGGTGGGTAATACAATGTTGTTATGGTAGTGATGGGTAATACAATGTTGTTATGGTAGTGGTGGGTAATACAATGTTGTTGTGGTGGTGGTGGGTAATACAATGTTGTTGTGGTGGTGGTGGGTAATACAATGTTGTTATGGTGGTAATGGGTAATACAATGTTGTTATGGTAGTGGTGGGTAATACAATGTTGTTATGGTAGTGGTGGGTAATACAATGTTGTTATGGTAGTGGTGGGTAATACAATGTTGTTATGGTGGTGGGTAATACAATGTTGTTATGGTAGTGGTGGGTAATACAATGTTGTTATGGTAGTGGTGGGTAATACAATGTTGTTATGGTAGTGGGTAATACAATGTTGTTATGGTAGTGGTGGATAATACAATGTTGTTATGGTGATGGGTAATACAATGTTGTTATGGTAGTGGTGGGTAATACAATGTTGTTATGGTGGTGGTGGGTAATACAATGTTGTTATGGTGATGGGTAATACAATGTTGTTATGGTGGTGGGTAATACAATGTTGTTATGGTAGTGGTGGGTAATACAATGTTGTTATGGTAGTGGTGGGTAATACAATGTTGTTATGGTGATGGGTAATACAATGTTGTTATGGTGGTGGTGGGTAATACAATGTTGTTATGGTAGTGGTGGGTAATACAATGGTGTTATGGTGGTGGGTAATACAATGTTGTTATGGTAGTGGGTAATACAATGTTGTTATGGTAGTGGTGGGTAATACAATGTTGTTATGGTAGTGGTGGGTAATACAATGTTGTTATGGTAGTGATGGGTAATACAATGTTGTTATGGTGGTGATGGGTAATACAATGTTGTTATGGTGGTGGGTAATACAATGTTGTTATGGTAGTGGGTAATACAATGTTGTTGTGGTGATGGGTAATACAATGTTGTTATGGTGGTGATGGGTAATACAATGTTGTTATGGTAGTGGGTAATACAATGTTGTTATGGTGATGGGTAATACAATGTTGTTATGGTAGTGGTGGGTAATACAATGTTGTTATGGTAGTGGTGGGTAATACAATGTTGTTATGGTAGTGGTGGGTAATACAATGTTGTTATGGTAGTGATGGGTAATACAATGTTGTTATGGTAGTGGTGGGTAATACAATGTTGTTATGGTAGTGGTGGGTAATACAATGTTGTTATGGTAGTGGTGGGTAATACAATGTTGTTATGGTAGTGATGGGTAATACAATGTTGTTATGGTGGTGATGGGTAATACAATGTTGTTATGGTAGTGGTGGGTAATACAATGTTGTTATGGTAGTGGTGGGTAATACAATGTTGTTATGGTAGTGATGGGTAATACAATGTTGTTATGGTGGTGATGGGTAATACAATGTTGTTATGGTAGTGGTGGGTAATACAATGTTGTTATGGTGGTGGGTAATACAATGTTGTTATGGTAGTGGGTAATACAATGTTGTTATGGTAGTGATGGGTAATACAATGTTGTTATGGTGATGGGTAATACAATGTTGTTATGGTGGTGGGTAATACAATGTTGTTATGGTAGTGATGGGTAATACAATGTTGTTATGGTGGTGGGTAATACAATGTTGTTATGGTAGTGATGGGTAATACAATGTTGTTATGGTGGTGGTGGGTAATACAATGTTGTTGTGGTGGTGGGTAATACAATGTTGTTATGGTGATGGTGGGTAATACAATGTTGTTATGGTAGTGGGTAATACAATGTTGTTATGGTAGTGGTGGGTAATACAATGTTGTTATGGTAGTGATGGGTAATACAATGTTGTTATGGTAGTGGTGGGTAATACAATGTTGTTATGGTAGTGGTGGGTAATACAATGTTGTTATGGTGGTGGGTAATACAATGTTGTTATGGTGGTGGTGGGTAATACAATGTTGTTATGGTGGTGGGTAATACAATGTTGTTATGGTAGTGGGTAATACAATGTTGTTATGGTGGTGGGTAATACAATGTTGTTATGGTGGTGATGGGTAATACAATGTTGTTATGGTAGTGGGTAATACAATGTTGTTATGGTGGTGATGGGTAATACAATGTTGTTATGGTAGTGGTGGGTAATACAATGTTGTTATGGTAGTGGTGGGTAATACAATGTTGTTATGGTAGTGGTGGGTAATACAATGTTGTTATGGTAGTGATGGGTAATACAATGTTGTTATGGTGGTGGTGGGTAATACAATGTTGTTATGGTAGTGGTGGGTAATACAATGTTGTTATGGTAGTGGTGGGTAATACAATGTTGTTATGGTAGTGATGGGTAATACAATGTTGTTATGGTGGTGGTGGGTAATACAATGTTGTTGTGGTGGTGGGTAATACAATGTTGTTATGGTAGTGGTGGGTAATACAATGTTGTTATGGTAGTGATGGGTAATACAATGTTGTTATGGTGGTGGTGGGT
Source organism: Osedax frankpressi (assembly GCA_964035775.1). NCBI lineage: Eukaryota > Metazoa > Annelida > Polychaeta > Sabellida > Siboglinidae > Osedax > Osedax frankpressi. The sequence goes on along the minus strand of OZ038312.1, from coordinate 1,886,111 downwards.
AATACAATGTTGTTGTGGTGGTGGGTAATACAATGTTGTTATGGTAGTGGTGGGTAATACAATGTTGTTATGGTAGTGGTGGGTAATACAATGTTGTTATGGTAGTGATGGGTAATACAATGTTGTTATGGTGGTGGTGGGTAATACAATGTTGTTGTGGTGGTGGGTAATACAATGTTGTTATGGTAGTGGTGGGTAATACAATGTTGTTATGGTAGTGGTGGGTAATACAATGTTGTTATGGTAGTGATGGGTAATACAATGTTGTTATGGTAGTGGTGGGTAATACAATGTTGTTATGGTGATGGGTAATACAATGTTGTTATGGTAGTGGTGGGTAATACAATGTTGTTATGGTAGTGGTGGGTAATACAATGTTGTTATGGTAGTGGTGGGTAATACAATGTTGTTGTGGTGATGGGTAATACAATGTTGTTATGGTAGTGATGGGTAATACAATGTTGTTATGGTAGTGGTGGGTAATACAATGTTGTTATGGTAGTGGTGGGTAATACAATGTTGTTATGGTGGTGATGGGTAATACAATGTTGTTATGGTGGTGGGTAATACAATGTTGTTATGGTAGTGATGGGTAATACAATGTTGTTATGGTGGTGATGGGTAATACAATGTTGTTATGGTAGTGGTGGGTAATACAATGTTGTTGTGGTGGTGGTGGGTAATACAATGTTGTTATGGTGGTGGGTAATACAATGTTGTTATGGTGATGGGTAATACAATGTTGTTATGGTAGTGGTGGGTAATACAATGTTGTTATGGTAGTGATGGGTAATACAATGTTGTTATGGTAGTGGTGGGTAATACAATGTTGTTATGGTAGTGGTGGGTAATACAATGTTGTTATGGTGGTGATGGGTAATACAATGTTGTTATGGTAGTGGTGGGTAATACAATGTTGTTATGGTAGTGGTGGGTAATACAATGTTGTTATGGTAGTGATGGGTAATACAATGTTGTTATGGTGGTGGTGGGTAATACAATGTTGTTATGGTAGTGGTGGGTAATACAATGTTGTTATGGTAGTGATGGGTAATACAATGTTGTTATGGTAGTGGTGGGTAATACAATGTTGTTATGGTAGTGGTGGGTAATACAATGTTGTTATGGTAGTGGTGGGTAATACAATGTTGTTATGGTAGTGATGGGTAATACAATGTTGTTATGGTAGTGGTGGGTAATACAATGTTGTTATGGTGGTGATGGGTAATACAATGTTGTTATGGTAGTGATGGGTAATACAATGTTGTTATGGTGGTGGGTAATACAATGTTGTTATGGTAGTGATGGGTAATACAATGTTGTTATGGTGGTGGTGGGTAATACAATGTTGTTATGGTAGTGGTGGGTAATACAATGTTGTTATGGTAGTGGGTAATACAATGTTGTTATGGTAGTGGTGGGTAATACAATGTTGTTATGGTGGTGGGTAATACAATGTTGTTATGGTAGTGATGGGTAATACAATGTTGTTATGGTGGTGGTGGGTAATACAATGTTGTTATGGTAGTGGTGGGTAATACAATGTTGTTATGGTAGTGGTGGGTAATACAATGTTGTTATGGTAGTGGTGGGTAATACAATGTTGTTATGGTAGTGGTGGGTAATACAATGTTGTTATGGTGGTGGGTAATACAATGTTGTTATGGTGGTGGTGGGTAATACAATGTTGTTATGGTGGTGGTGGGTAATACAATGTTGTTATGGTAGTGGGTAATACAATGTTGTTATGGTAGTGATGGGTAATACAATGTTGTTATGGTAGTGGTGGGTAATACAATGTTGTTATGGTAGTGGGTAATACAATGTTGTTATGGTGGTGGGTAATACAATGTTGTTATGGTGGTGGTGGGTAATACAATGTTGTTATGGTAGTGATGGGTAATACAATGTTGTTATGGTAGTGGTGGGTAATACAATGTTGTTATGGTGGTGGGTAATACAATGTTGTTGTGGTGGTGGGTAATACAATGTTGTTATGGTAGTGATGGGTAATACAATGTTGTTATGGTAGTGGTGGGTAATACAATGTTGTTATGGTGGTGGGTAATACAATGTTGTTATGGTAGTGGTGGGTAATACAATGTTGTTATGGTAGTGGTGGGTAATACAATGTTGTTGTGGTGGTGGGTAATACAATGTTGTTATGGTAGTGGTGGGTAATACAATGTTGTTATGGTAGTGGTGGGTAATACAATGTTGTTATGGTAGTGATGGGTAATACAATGTTGTTGTGGTGGTGGTGGGTAATACAATGTTGTTATGGTAGTGGTGGGTAATACAATGTTGTTATGGTAGTGGTGGGTAATACAATGTTGTTATGGTGGTGGGTAATACAATGTTGTTATGGTAGTGGTGGGTAATACAATGTTGTTATGGTAGTGGTGGGTAATACAATGTTGTTATGGTGGTGGGTAATACAATGTTGTTATGGTAGTGGTGGGTAATACAATGTTGTTATGGTGGTGATGGGTAATACAATGTTGTTATGGTGGTGGGTAATACAATGTTGTTATGGTAGTGGTGGGTAATACAATGTTGTTATGGTAGTGGTGGGTAATACAATGTTGTTGTGGTGGTGGGTAATACAATGTTGTTATGGTAGTGATGGGTAATACAATGTTGTTATGGTAGTGGTCGGTAATACAATGTTGTTATGGTGGTGGTGGGTAATACAATGTTGTTATGGTAGTGGTGGGTAATACAATGTTGTTATGGTAGTGGTCGGTAATACAATGTTGTTATGGTGGTGGTGGGTAATACAATGTTGTTATGGTGATGGGTAATACAATGTTGTTATGGTAGTGATGGGTAATACAATGTTGTTATGGTGGTGGTGGGTAATACAATGTTGTTATGGTAGTGGTGGGTAATACAATGTTGTTATGGTGGTGATGGGTAATACAATGTTGTTATGGTAGTGGTGGGTAATACAATGTTGTTATGGTAGTGGTGGGTAATACAATGTTGTTATGGTAGTGGGTAATACAATGTTGTTATGGTAGTGGTGGGTAATACAATGTTGTTATGGTAGTGGTGGGTAATACAATGTTGTTATGGTAGTGGTGGGTAATACAATGTTGTTATGGTAGTGGTGGGTAATACAATGTTGTTATGGTAGTGGGTAATACAATGTTGTTATGGTGATGGGTAATACAATGTTGTTATGGTAGTGGTGGGTAATACAATGTTGTTATGGTAGTGGTGGGTAATACAATGTTGTTATGGTAGTGGTGGGTAATACAATGTTGTTATGGTAGTGGGTAATACAATGTTGTTATGGTAGTGGTGGGTAATACAATGTTGTTATGGTAGTGGTGGGTAATACAATGCTGTTATGGTAGTGGTGGGTAATACAATGTTGTTATGGTAGTGGTGGGTAATACAATGTTGTTATGGTAGTGGGTAATACAATGTTGTTATGGTAGTGGTGGGTAATACAATGTTGTTATGGTAGTGGTGGGTAATACAATGTTGTTATGGTAGTGGTGGGTAATACAATGTTGTTATGGTGGTGGTGGGTAATACAATGTTGTTATGGTAGTGGTGGGTAATACAATGTTGTTATGGTGGTGATGGGTAATACAATGTTGTTATGGTGATGGGTAATACAATGTTGTTATGGTGATGGGTAATACAATGTTGTTATGGTAGTGGTGGGTAATACAATGTTGTTATGGTGATGGGTAATACAATGTTGTTATGGTGATGGGTAATACAATGTTGTTATGGTAGTGATGGGTAATACAATGTTGTTATGGTGGTGGGTAATACAATGTTGTTATGGTGGTGGGTAATACAATGTTGTTATGGTAGTGGTGGGTAATACAATGTTGTTATGGTAGTGGTGGGTAATACAATGTTGTTATGGTGGTGGGTAATACAATGTTGTTATGGTAGTGGTGGGTAATACAATGTTGTTATGGTAGTGGTGGGTAATACAATGTTGTTATGGTAGTGGTGGGTAATACAATGTTGTTATGGTAGTGGTGGGTAATACAATGTTGTTATGGTAGTGGGTAATACAATGTTGTTATGGTAGTGGTGGGTAATACAATGTTGTTATGGTGGTGGGTAATACAATGTTGTTATGGTGGTGATGGGTAATACAATGTTGTTATGGTGGTGGGTAATACAATGTTGTTATGGTAGTGGTGGGTAATACAATGTTGTTATGGTGGTGGGTAATACAATGTTGTTATGGTAGTGGTGGGTAATACAATGTTGTTATGGTAGTGATGGGTAATACAATGTTGTTATGGTGGTGATGGGTAATACAATGTTGTTATGGTGATGGGTAATACAATGTTGTTATGGTAGTGGTGGGTAATACAATGTTGTTATGGTAGTAGTGGGTAATACAATGTTGTTATGGTAGTGGTGGGTAATACAATGTTGTTATGGTGGTGGTGGGTAATACAATGTTGTTATGGTAGTAGTGGGTAATACAATGTTGTTATGGTAGTGGTGGGTAATACAATGTTGTTATGGTAGTGGTGGGTAATACAATGTTGTTATGGTAGTGGTGGGTAATACAATGTTGTTATGGTAGTGATGGGTAATACAATGTTGTTATTGTGGTGGGTAATACAATGTTGTTATGGTGATGGGTAATACAATGTTGTTATGGTGATGGGTAATACAATGTTGTTATGGTAGTGGTGGGTAATACAATGTTGTTATGGTAGTGGTGGGTAATACAATGTTGTTATGGTGGTGGGTAATACAATGTTGTTATGGTGATGGGTAATACAATGTTGTTATGGTAGTGGTGGGTAATACAATGTTGTTATGGTAGTGGTGGGTAATACAATGTTGTTATGGTAGTGGGTAATACAATGTTGTTATGGTAGTGATGGGTAATACAATGTTGTTATGGTAGTGATGGGTAATACAATGTTGTTATGGTAGTGGGTAATACAATGTTGTTATGGTGGTGGGTAATACAATGGTGTTGTGGTGGTGGGTAATACAATGTTGTTATGGTAGTGGTGGGTAATACAATGTTGTTATGGTAGTGGGTAATACAATGTTGTTATGGTGGTGGGTAATACAATGTTGTTATGGTGGTGGGTAATACAATGTTGTTATGGTAGTGATGGGTAATACAATGTTGTTATGGTGGTGGGTAATACAATGTTGTTATGGTAGTGGTGGGTAATACAATGTTGTTATGGTGGTGGGTAATACAATGTTGTTATGGTGATGGGTAATACAATGTTGTTATGGTAGTGGTGGGTAATACAATGTTGTTATGGTAGTGGTGGGTAATACAATGTTGTTATGGTGGTGGGTAATACAATGTTGTTATGGTGATGGGTAATACAATGTTGTTATGGTAGTGGTGGGTAATACAATGTTGTTATGGTAGTGGTGGGTAATACAATGTTGTTATGGTAGTGGGTAATACAATGTTGTTATGGTAGTGATGGGTAATACAATGTTGTTATGGTGATGGGTAATACAATGTTGTTATGGTGATGGGTAATACAATGTTGTTATGGTAGTGGTGGGTAATACAATGTTGTTATGGTAGTGGTGGGTAATACAATGTTGTTATGGTGGTGGGTAATACAATGTTGTTATGGTGATGGGTAATACAATGTTGTTATGGTAGTGGTGGGTAATACAATGTTGTTATGGTAGTGGTGGGTAATACAATGTTGTTATGGTAGTGGGTAATACAATGTTGTTATGGTAGTGATGGGTAATACAATGTTGTTATGGTAGTGATGGGTAATACAATGTTGTTATGGTAGTGGGTAATACAATGTTGTTATGGTGGTGGGTAATACAATGGTGTTGTGGTGGTGGGTAATACAATGTTGTTATGGTAGTGGTGGGTAATACAATGTTGTTATGGTAGTGGGTAATACAATGTTGTTATGGTGGTGGGTAATACAATGTTGTTATGGTGGTGGGTAATACAATGTTGTTATGGTAGTGATGGGTAATACAATGTTGTTATGGTGGTGGGTAATACAATGTTGTTATGGTAGTGGTGGGTAATACAATGTTGTTATGGTGGTGGGTAATACAATGTTGTTGTGGTGGTGGGTAATACAATGTTGTTATGGTAGTGATGGGTAATACAATGTTGTTATGGTAGTGGTGGGTAATACAATGTTGTTGTGGTGGTGGGTAATACAATGTTGTTATGGTAGTGATGGGTAATACAATGTTGTTATGGTAGTGGTCGGTAATACAATGTTGTTATGGTGGTGGTGGGTAATACAATGTTGTTATGGTAGTGGTGGGTAATACAATGTTGTTATGGTAGTGGTCGGTAATACAATGTTGTTATGGTGGTGGTGGGTAATACAATGTTGTTATGGTGATGGGTAATACAATGTTGTTATGGTAGTGATGGGTAATACAATGTTGTTATGGTGGTGGTGGGTAATACAATGTTGTTATGGTAGTGGTGGGTAATACAATGTTGTTATGGTGGTGATGGGTAATACAATGTTGTTATGGTAGTGGTGGGTAATACAATGTTGTTATGGTAGTGGTGGGTAATACAATGTTGTTATGGTAGTGGGTAATACAATGTTGTTATGGTAGTGGTGGGTAATACAATGTTGTTATGGTAGTGGTGGGTAATACAATGTTGTTATGGTAGTGGTGGGTAATACAATGTTGTTATGGTAGTGGTGGGTAATACAATGTTGTTATGGTAGTGGGTAATACAATGTTGTTATGGTGATGGGTAATACAATGTTGTTATGGTAGTGGTGGGTAATACAATGTTGTTATGGTAGTGGTGGGTAATACAATGTTGTTATGGTAGTGGTGGGTAATACAATGTTGTTATGGTAGTGGGTAATACAATGTTGTTATGGTAGTGGTGGGTAATACAATGTTGTTATGGTAGTGGTGGGTAATACAATGCTGTTATGGTAGTGGTGGGTAATACAATGTTGTTATGGTAGTGGTGGGTAATACAATGTTGTTATGGTAGTGGTGGGTAATACAATGTTGTTATGGTGGTGGGTAATACAATGTTGTTATGGTAGTGGTGGGTAATACAATGTTGTTATGGTAGTGGTGGGTAATACAATGTTGTTATGGTAGTGGTGGGTAATACAATGTTGTTATGGTAGTGGTGGGTAATACAATGTTGTTATGGTGGTGGTGGGTAATACAATGTTGTTATGGTAGTGGTGGGTAATACAATGTTGTTATGGTGGTGATGGGTAATACAATGTTGTTATGGTGATGGGTAATACAATGTTGTTATGGTAGTGGTGGGTAATACAATGTTGTTATGGTGATGGGTAATACAATGTTGTTATGGTGATGGGTAATACAATGTTGTTATGGTAGTGATGGGTAATACAATGTTGTTATGGTGGTGGGTAATACAATGTTGTTATGGTGGTGGGTAATACAATGTTGTTATGGTAGTGGTGGGTAATACAATGTTGTTATGGTAGTGGTGGGTAATACAATGTTGTTATGGTGGTGGGTAATACAATGTTGTTATGGTAGTGGTGGGTAATACAATGTTGTTATGGTAGTGGTGGGTAATACAATGTTGTTATGGTAGTGGTGGGTAATACAATGTTGTTATGGTAGTGGTGGGTAATACAATGTTGTTATGGTAGTGGGTAATACAATGTTGTTATGGTAGTGGTGGGTAATACAATGTTGTTATGGTGGTGGGTAATACAATGTTGTTATGGTGATGGGTAATACAATGTTGTTATGGTAGTGGTGGGTAATACAATGTTGTTATGGTAGTAGTGGGTAATACAATGTTGTTATGGTAGTGGTGGGTAATACAATGTTGTTATGGTGGTGGTGGGTAATACAATGTTGTTATGGTAGTAGTGGGTAATACAATGTTGTTATGGTAGTGGTGGGTAATACAATGTTGTTATGGTAGTGGTGGGTAATACAATGTTGTTATGGTAGTGGTGGGTAATACAATGTTGTTATGGTAGTGATGGGTAATACAATGTTGTTATTGTGGTGGGTAATACAATGTAGTTATGGTGATGGGTAATACAATGTTGTTATGGTGATGGGTAATACAATGTTGTTATGGTAGTGGTGGGTAATACAATGTTGTTATGGTAGTGGTGGGTAATACAATGTTGTTATGGTGGTGGGTAATACAATGTTGTTATGGTGATGGGTAATACAATGTTGTTATGGTAGTGGTGGGTAATACAATGTTGTTATGGTAGTGGTGGGTAATACAATGTTGTTATGGTAGTGGGTAATACAATGTTGTTATGGTAGTGATGGGTAATACAATGTTGTTATGGTAGTGATGGGTAATACAATGTTGTTATGGTAGTGATGGGTAATACAATGTTGTTATGGTGGTGGGTAATACAATGTTGTTATGGTAGTGGTGGGTAATACAATGTTGTTATGGTAGTGGGTAATACAATGTTGTTATGGTGGTGGGTAATACAATGGTGTTGTGGTGGTGGGTAATACAATGTTGTTATGGTAGTGGTGGGTAATACAATGTTGTTATGGTAGTGGGTAATACAATGTTGTTATGGTGGTGGGTAATACAATGTTGTTATGGTGGTGGGTAATACAATGTTGTTATGGTAGTGATGGGTAATACAATGTTGTTATGGTGGTGGGTAATACAATGTTGTTATGGTAGTGGTGGGTAATACAATGTTGTTATGGTAGTGGGTAATACAATGTTGTTATGGTAGTGGTGGGTAATACAATGTTGTTATGGTAGTGGGTAATACAATGTTGTTGTGGTGGTGGGTAATACAATGTTGTTATGGTAGTGGTGGGTAATACAATGTTGTTATGGTAGTGATGGGTAATACAATGTTGTTATGGTAGTGGTGGGTAATACAATGTTGTTATGGTAGTGGTGGGTAATACAATGTTGTTGTGGTGGTGGGTAATACAATGTTGTTATGGTAGTGGGTAATACAATGTTGTTATGGTGGTGATGGGTAATACAATGTTGTTATGGTAGTGGTGGGTAATACAATGTTGTTATGGTAGTGGTGGGTAATACAATGTTGTTATGGTAGTGGTGGGTAATACAATGTTCTTAAGGTAGTGGTGGGTAATACAATGTTGTTATGGTAGTGGTGGGTAATACAATGTTGTTATGGTGGTGGGTAATACAATGTTGTTATGGTGGTGATGGGTAATACAATGTTGTTATGGTAGTGGTGGGTAATACAATGTTGTTATGGTGGTGGTGGGTAATACAATGTTGTTATGGTGGTGGTGGGTAATACAATGTTGTTATGGTAGTGGTGGGTAATACAATGTTGTTATGGTAGTGGGTAATACAATGTTGTTATGGTGGTGGGTAATACAATGTTGTTATGGTGGTGGGTAATACAATGTTGTTATGGTAGTGATGGGTAATACAATGTTGTTGTGGTGGTGGGTAAAACAATGTTGTTATGGTAGTGGTGGGTAATACAATGTTGTTATGGTGGTGGGTAATACAATGTTGTTATGGTGGTGGTGGGTAATACAATGTTGTTATGGTAGTGATGGGTAATACAATGTTGTTATGGTGGTGGGTAATACAATGTTGTTATGGTGGTGGTGGGTAATACAATGTTGTTATGGTAGTGATGGGTAATACAATGTTGTTGTGGTGGTGGGTAATACAATGTTGTTATGGTAGTGGTGGGTAATACAATGTTGTTATGGTGGTGGTGGGTAATACAATGTTGTTGTGGTGGTGGGTAATACAATGTTGTTATGGTAGTGGTGGGTAATACAATGTTGTTATGGTAGTGGTGGGTAATACAATGTTGTTATGGTAGTGGTGGGTAATACAATGTTGTTATGGTAGTGGGTAATACAATGTTGTTATGGTGATGGGTAATACAATGTTGTTATGGTAGTGGTGGGTAATACAATGTTGTTATGGTAGTGGTGGGTAATACAATGTTGTTATGGTAGTGGTGGGTAATACAATGTTGTTATGGTAGTGGGTAATACAATGTTGTTATGGTAGTGGTGGGTAATACAATGCTGTTATGGTAGTGGTGGGTAATACAATGCTGTTATGGTAGTGGTGGGTAATACAATGTTGTTATGGTAGTGGTGGGTAATACAATGTTGTTATGGTAGTGGGTAATACAATGTTGTTATGGTAGTGGTGGGTAATACAATGTTGTTATGGTAGTGGTGGGTAATACAATGTTGTTATGGTAGTGGTGGGTAATACAATGTTGTTATGGTGGTGGTGGGTAATACAATGTTGTTATGGTAGTGGTGGGTAATACAATGTTGTTATGGTGGTGATGGGTAATACAATGTTGTTATGGTGATGGGTAATACAATGTTGTTATGGTGATGGGTAATACAATGTTGTTATGGTAGTGGTGGGTAATACAATGTTGTTATGGTGATGGGTAATACAATGTTGTTATGGTGATGGGTAATACAATGTTGTTATGGTAGTGATGGGTAATACAATGTTGTTATGGTGGTGGGTAATACAATGTTGTTATGGTGGTGGGTAATACAATGTTGTTATGGTAGTGGTGGGTAATACAATGTTGTTATGGTAGTGGTGGGTAATACAATGTTGTTATGGTGGTGGGTAATACAATGTTGTTATGGTAGTGGTGGGTAATACAATGTTGTTATGGTAGTGGTGGGTAATACAATGTTGTTATGGTAGTGGTGGGTAATACAATGTTGTTATGGTAGTGGTGGGTAATACAATGTTGTTATGGTAGTGGGTAATACAATGTTGTTATGGTAGTGGTGGGTAATACAATGTTGTTATGGTGGTGGGTAATACAATGTTGTTATGGTGATGGGTAATACAATGTTGTTATGGTAGTGGTGGGTAATACAATGTTGTTATGGTAGTAGTGGGTAATACAATGTTGTTATGGTAGTGGTGGGTAATACAATGTTGTTATGGTGGTGGTGGGTAATACAATGTTGTTATGGTAGTAGTGGGTAATACAATGTTGTTATGGTAGTGGTGGGTAATACAATGTTGTTATGGTAGTGGTGGGTAATACAATGTTGTTATGGTAGTGGTGGGTAATACAATGTTGTTATGGTAGTGATGGGTAATACAATGTTGTTATTGTGGTGGGTAATACAATGTTGTTATGGTGATGGGTAATACAATGTTGTTATGGTGATGGGTAATACAATGTTGTTATGGTAGTGGTGGGTAATACAATGTTGTTATGGTAGTGGTGGGTAATACAATGTTGTTATGGTGGTGGGTAATACAATGTTGTTATGGTGATGGGTAATACAATGTTGTTATGGTAGTGGTGGGTAATACAATGTTGTTATGGTAGTGGTGGGTAATACAATGTTGTTATGGTAGTGGGTAATACAATGTTGTTATGGTAGTGATGGGTAATACAATGTTGTTATGGTAGTGATGGGTAATACAATGTTGTTATGGTAGTGGGTAATACAATGTTGTTATGGTGGTGGGTAATACAATGGTGTTGTGGTAGTGGGTAATACAATGTTGTTATGGTAGTGGTGGGTAATACAATGTTGTTATGGTAGTGGTGGGTAATACAATGTTGTTATGGTAGTGATGGGTAATACAATGTTGTTATGGTGGTGGGTAATACAATGTTGTTATGGTAGTGGTGGGTAATACAATGTTGTTATGGTAGTGGTGGGTAATACAATGTTGTTATGGTAGTGGGTAATACAATGTTGTTATAGTGGTGGGTAATACAATGTTGTTATGGTAGTGGTGGGTAATACAATGTTGTTGTGGTGATGGGTAATACAATGTTGTTATGGTAGTGGTGGGTAATACAATGTTGTTATGGTAGTGGGTAATACAATGTTGTTATGGTGGTGGGTAATACAATGTTGTTATGGTGGTGGGTAATACAATGTTGTTATGGTAGTGGTGGGTAATACAATGTTGTTATGGTAGTGATGGGTAATACAATGTTGTTATGGTGGTGGTGGGTAATACAATGTTGTTATGGTGGTGGGTAATACAATGTTGTTATGGTAGTGGTGGGTAATACAATGTTGTTATGGTAGTGATGGGTAATACAATGTTGTTATGGTGGTGGGTAATACAATGTTGTTATGGTAGTGGTGGGTAATACAATGTTGTTATGGTAGTGGGTAATACAATGTTGTTATGGTAGTGGTGGGTAATACAATGTTGTTATGGTAGTGGGTAATACAATGTTGTTGTGGTGGTGGGTAATACAATGTTGTTATGGTAGTGGTGGGTAATACAATGTTGTTATGGTAGTGATGGGTAATACAATGTTGTTATGGTAGTGGTGGGTAATACAATGTTGTTATGGTAGTGGTGGGTAATACAATGTTGTTGTGGTGGTGGGTAATACAATGTTGTTATGGTAGTGGGTAATACAATGTTGTTATGGTGGTGATGGGTAATACAATGTTGTTATGGTAGTGGTGGGTAATACAATGTTGTTATGGTAGTGGTGGGTAATACAATGTTGTTATGGTAGTGGTGGGTAATACAATGTTGTTATGGTAGTGATGGGTAATACAATGTTGTTATGGTGATGGGTAATACAATGTTCTTAAGGTAGTGGTGGGTAATACAATGTTGTTATGGTAGTGGTGGGTAATACAATGTTGTTATGGTAGTGGTGGGTAATACAATGTTGTTATGGTGATGGGTAATACAATGTTCTTAAGGTAGTGGTGGGTAATACAATGTTGTTATGGTAGTGGTGGGTAATACAATGTTGTTATGGTGGTGGGTAATACAATGTTGTTATGGTGGTGATGGGTAATACAATGTTGTTATGGTAGTGGTGGGTAATACAATGTTGTTATGGTGGTGGTGGGTAATACAATGTTGTTATGGTGGTGGTGGGTAATACAATGTTGTTATGGTAGTGGTGGGTAATACAATGTTGTTATGGTAGTGGGTAATACAATGTTGTTATGGTGGTGGGTAATACAATGTTGTTATGGTGGTGGGTAATACAATGTTGTTATGGTAGTGATGGGTAATACAATGTTGTTGTGGTGGTGGGTAAAACAATGTTGTTATGGTAGTGGTGGGTAATACAATGTTGTTATGGTGGTGGGTAATACAATGTTGTTATGGTGGTGGTGGGTAATACAATGTTGTTATGGTAGTGATGGGTAATACAATGTTGTTATGGTGGTGGGTAATACAATGTTGTTATGGTGGTGGTGGGTAATACAATGTTGTTATGGTAGTGATGGGTAATACAATGTTGTTGTGGTGGTGGGTAATACAATGTTGTTATGGTAGTGGTGGGTAATACAATGTTGTTATGGTGGTGGTGGGTAATACAATGTTGTTGTGGTGGTGGGTAATACAATGTTGTTATGGTAGTGGTGGGTAATACAATGTTGTTATGGTAGTGATGGGTAATACAATGTTGTTATGGTGGTGGGTAATACAATGTTGTTATGGTGGTGGTGGGTAATACAATGTTGTTATGGTAGTGATGGGTAATACAATGTTGTTATGGTGGTGGGTAATACAATGTTGTTATGGTGGTGGGTAATACAATGTTGTTATGGTGGTGGGTAATACAATGTTGTTATGGTGGTGATGGGTAAGACAATGTTGTTATGGTGGTGGGTAATACAATGTTGTTATGGTGGTGGGTAATACAATGTTGTTATGGTAGTGGTGGGTAATACAATGTTGTTATGGTGGTGGGTAATACAATGTTGTTATGGTGGTGGTGGGTAATACAATGTTGTTATGGTAGTGATGGGTAATACAATGTTGTTATGGTAGTGGGTAATACAATGTTGTTATGGTAGTGGTGGGTAATACAATGTTGTTATGGTAGTGGTGGGTAATACAATGTTGTTATGGTAGTGGTGGGTAATACAATGTTGTTGTGGTGGTGGTGGGTAATACAATGTTGTTATGGTGGTGGTGGGTAATACAATGTTGTTATGGTAGTGATGGGTAATACAATGTTGTTATGGTAGTGGGTAATACAATGTTGTTATGGTAGTGGTGGGTAATACAATGTTGTTATGGTGGTGGTGGGTAATACAATGTTGTTGTGGTGGTGGGTAATACAATGTTGTTATGGTAGTGGTGGGTAATACAATGTTGTTATGGTGGTGGTGGGTAATACAATGTTGTTATGGTAGTGGTGGGTAATACAATGTTGTTATGGTAGTGGTGGGTAATACAATGTTGTTATGGTGGTGGTGGGTAATACAATGTTGTTATGGTAGTGGTGGGTAATACAATGTTGTTATGGTGGTGGGTAATACAATGTTGTTATGGTGATGGTGGGTAATACAATGTTGTTATGGTGGTGGGTAATACAATGTTGTTGTGGTGGTGATGGGTAATACAATGTTGTTATGGTAGTGATGGGTAATACAATGTTGTTATGGTAGTGGTGGGTAATACAATGTTGTTATGGTGGTGATGGGTAATACAATGTTGTTATGGTGGTGGGTAATACAATGTTGTTATGGTAGTGGGTAATACAATGTTGTTATGGTGGTGGGTAATACAATGTTGTTATGGTAGTGGTGGGTAATACAATGTTGTTATGGTGATGGGTAATACAATGTTGTTATGGTAGTGGTGGGTAATACAATGTTGTTGTGGTGGTGGGTAATACAATGTTGTTATGGTAGTGATGGGTAATACAATGTTGTTATGGTGGTGATGGGTAATACAATGTTGTTATGGTAGTGATGGGTAATACAATGTTGTTATGGTAGTGATGGGTAATACAATGTTGTTATGGTGGTGGTGGGTAATACAATGTTGTTATGGTGATGGGTAATACAATGTTGTTATGGTAGTGGTGGGTAATACAATGTTGTTATTGTGGTGGGTAATACAATGTTGTTATGGTGGTGGTGGGTAATACAATGTTGTTATGGTGATGGGTAATACAATGTTGTTATGGTAGTGATGGGTAATACAATGTTGTTATGGTAGTGGTGGGTAATACAATGTTGTTATGGTAGTGGGTAATACAATGTTGTTATGGTAGTGGTGGGTAATACAATGTTGTTATGGTGGTGATGGGTAATACAATGTTGTTATGGTAGTGGTGGGTAATACAATGTTGTTATGGTGGTGATGGGTAATACAATGTTGTTATGGTAGTGATGGGTAATACAATGTTGTTATGGTAGTGATGGGTAATACAATGTTGTTATGGTAGTGATGGGTAATACAATGTTGTTATGGTGGTGGGTAATACAATGTTGTTATGGTAGTGATGGGTAATACAATGTTGTTATGGTAGTGATGGGTAATACAATGTTGTTATGGTAGTGATGGGTAATACAATGTTGTTATGGTGGTGATGGGTAATACAATGTTGTTATGGTAGTGATGGGTAATACAATGTTGTTATGGTGGTGGGTAATACAATGTTGTTATGGTAGTGATGGGTAATACAATGTTGTTATGGTAGTGATGGGTAATACAATGTTGTTATGGTAGTGGTGGGTAATACAATGTTGTTATGGTGGTGGTGGGTAATACAATGTTGTTATGGTAGTGATGGGTAATACAATGTTGTTATGGTAGTGGGTAATACAATGTTGTTATGGTGGTGATGGGTAAGACAATGTTGTTATGGTAGTGATGGGTAATACAATGTTGTTATGGTAGTGGTGGGTAATACAATGTTGTTATGGTAGTGATGGGTAATACAATGTTGTTATGGTGATGGGTAATACAATGTTGTTATGGTAGTGGTGGGTAATACAATGTTGTTATGGTGGTGATGGGTAATACAATGTTGTTATGGTAGTGATGGGTAATACAATGTTGTTATGGTAGTGGGTAATACAATGTTGTTATGGTGGTGATGGGTAAGACAATGTTGTTATGGTGGTGGGTAATACAATGTTGTTATGGTGGTGGTGGGTAATACAATGTTGTTATGGTAGTGATGGGTAATACAATGTTGTTATGGTGGTGGTGGGTAATACAATGTTGTTATGGTGGTGGGTAATACAATGTTGTTATGGTGGTGGTGGGTAATACAATGTTGTTATGGTAGTGATGGGTAATACAATGTTGTTATGGTGGTGGTGGGTAATACAATGTTGTTGTGGTGGTGGTGGGTAATACAATGTTGTTATGGTGGTGGGTAATACAATGTTGTTATGGTGGTGGTGGGTAATACAATGTTGTTATGGTAGTGATGGGTAATACAATGTTGTTATGGTAGTGGGTAATACAATGTTGTTATGGTAGTGGTGGGTAATACAATGTTGTTATGGTAGTGGTGGGTAATACAATGTTGTTATGGTAGTGGTGGGTAATACAATGTTGTTGTGGTGGTGGTGGGTAATACAATGTTGTTATGGTGGTGGTGGGTAATACAATGTTGTTATGGTAGTGATGGGTAATACAATGTTGTTATGGTAGTGGGTAATACAATGTTGTTATGGTAGTGGTGGGTAATACAATGTTGTTATGGTGGTGGTGGGTAATACAATGTTGTTGTGGTGGTGGTGGGTAATACAATGTTGTTATGGTAGTGATGGGTAATACAATGTTGTTATGGTAGTGGTGGGTAATACAATGTTGTTGTGGTGGTGGGTAATACAATGTTGTTATGGTAGTGATGGGTAATACAATGTTGTTATGGTGGTGATGGGTAATACAATGTTGTTATGGTAGTGATGGGTAATACAATGTTGTTATGGTAGTGGTGGGTAATACAATGTTGTTATGGTGGTGGGTAATACAATGTTGTTATGGTAGTGATGGGTAATACAATGTTGTTATGGTGGTGGGTAATACAATGTTGTTATGGTAGTGGTGGGTAATACAATGTTGTTATGGTGGTGATGGGTAATACAATGTTGTTATGGTAGTGGTGGGTAATACAATGTTGTTATGGTAGTGATGGGTAATACAATGTTGTTATGGTGATGGGTAATACAATGTTGTTATGGTGATGGGTAATACAATGTTGTTATGGTAGTGGTGGGTAATACAATGTTGTTATGGTAGTGATGGGTAATACAATGTTGTTATGGTGGTGGGTAATACAATGTTGTTATGGTAGTGGGTAATACAATGTTGTTATGGTGATGGGTAAGACAATGTTGTTATGGTGGTGGGTAATACAATGTTGTTATGGTAGTGATGGGTAATACAATGTTGTTATGGTAGTGGTGGGTAATACAATGTTGTTATGGTGGTGGTGGGTAATACAATGTTGTTATGGTAGTGATGGGTAATACAATGTTGTTATGGTAGTGATGGGTAATACAATGTTGTTATGGTGGTGGTGGGTAATACAATGTTGTTATGGTGGTGGGTAATACAATGTTGTTATGGTAGTGGTGGGTAATAATACAATGTTGTTATGGTAGTGATGGGTAATACAATGTTGTTATGGTAGTGGTGGGTAATACAATGTTGTTATGGTGGTGATGGGTAAGACAATGTTGTTATGGTGGTGGGTAATACAATGTTGTTATGGTAGTGGTGGGTAATACAATGTTGTTATGGTGGTGGGTAATACAATGTTGTTATGGTAGTGATGGGTAATACAATGTTGTTATGGTAGTGGTGGGTAAGACAATGTTGTTATGGTGGTGGTGGGTAATACAATGTTGTTATGGTGATGGGTAATACAATGTTGTTATGGTGATGGGTAAGACAATGTTGTTATGGTGGTGGTGGGTAATACAATGTTGTTATGGTGATGGGTAATACAATGTTGTTATGGTGATGGGTAATACAATGTTGTTATGGTAGTGATGGGTAAGACAATGTTGTTATGGTGGTGGTGGGTAATACAATGTTGTTATGGTGATGGGTAATACAATGTTGTTATGGTGGTGGGTAATACAATGTTGTTATGGTGGTGGTGGGTAATACAATGTTGTTATGGTAGTGGTGGGTAATACAATGTTGTTATGGTGATGGGTAATACAATGTTGTTATGGTAGTGATGGGTAATACAATGTTGTTATGGTGGTGATGGGTAAGACAATGTTGTTATGGTGGTGGGTAATACAATGTTGTTATGGTGGTGGTGGGTAATACAATGTTGTTATGGTAGTGGTGGGTAATACAATGTTGTTATGGTGGTGATGGGTAATACAATGTTGTTATGGTGGTGGTGGGTAATACAATGTTGTTATGGTGGTGGGTAATACAATGTTGTTATGGTAGTGGTGGGTAATAATACAATGTTGTTATGGTAGTGATGGGTAATACAATGTTGTTATGGTAGTGGTGGGTAATACAATGTTGTTATGGTGGTGATGGGTAAGACAATGTTGTTATGGTGGTGGGTAATACAATGTTGTTATGGTAGTGGTGGGTAATACAATGTTGTTATGGTAGTGGTGGGTAATACAATGTTGTTATGGTAGTGGTGGGTAATACAATGTTGTTATGGTGGTGATGGGTAATACAATGTTGTTATGGTGGTGGGTAATACAATGTTGTTATGGTAGTGGGTAATACAATGTTGTTATGGTGGTGGGTAATACAATGTTGTTATGGTAGTGGTGGGTAATACAATGTTGTTATGGTGATGGGTAATACAATGTTGTTATGGTAGTGGTGGGTAATACAATGTTGTTGTGGTGGTGGGTAATACAATGTTGTTATGGTAGTGATGGGTAATACAATGTTGTTATGGTAGTGGTGGGTAATACAATGTTGTTATGGTGGTGATGGGTAATACAATGTTGTTATGGTGGTGGGTAATACAATGTTGTTATGGTAGTGGGTAATACAATGTTGTTATGGTGGTGGGTAATACAATGTTGTTATGGTAGTGGTGGGTAATACAATGTTGTTATGGTGATGGGTAATACAATGTTGTTATGGTAGTGATGGGTAATACAATGTTGTTATGGTGGTGGGTAATACAATGTTGTTATGGTGGTAGTGGGTAATACAATGTTGTTATGGTGATGGGTAATACAATGTTGTTATGGTAGTGGTGGGTAATACAATGTTGTTATTGTGGTGGGTAATACAATGTTGTTATGGTGGTGGTGGGTAATACAATGTTGTTATGGTGATGGGTAATACAATGTTGTTATGGTAGTGATGGGTAATACAATGTTGTTATGGTAGTGGTGGGTAATACAATGTTGTTATGGTAGTGGGTAATACAATGTTGTTATGGTAGTGGTGGGTAATACAATGTTGTTATGGTGGTGATGGGTAATACAATGTTGTTATGGTAGTGGTGGGTAATACAATGTTGTTATGGTGGTGATGGGTAATACAATGTTGTTATGGTGGTGATGGGTAATACAATGTTGTTATGGTAGTGATGGGTAATACAATGTTGTTATGGTAGTGGGTAATACAATGTTGTTATGGTGGTGATGGGTAATACAATGTTGTTATGGTGGTGATGGGTAATACAATGTTGTTATGGTAGTGGGTAATACAATGTTGTTATGGTAGTGGTGGGTAATACAATGTTGTTATGGTGGTGATGGGTAATACAATGTTGTTATGGTGGTGATGGGTAATACAATGTTGTTATGGTAGTGATGGGTAATACAATGTTGTTATGGTAGTGGGTAATACAATGTTGTTATGGTGGTGGGTAATACAATGTTGTTATTGTGGTGGGTAATACAATGTTGTTATGGTAGTGGTGGGTAATACAATGTTGTTATGGTAGTGATGGGTAATACAATGTTGTTATGGTGATGGGTAATACAATGTTGTTATGGTAGTGGTGGGTAATACAATGTTGTTATGGTGGTGATGGGTAATACAATGTTGTTATGGTGGTGATGGGTAATACAATGTTGTTATGGTAGTGATGGGTAATACAATGTTGTTATGGTAGTGATGGGTAATACAATGTTGTTATGGTAGTGATGGGTAATACAATGTTGTTATGGTGGTGGGTAATACAATGTTGTTATGGTAGTGATGGGTAATACAATGTTGTTATGGTAGTGATGGGTAATACAATGTTGTTATGGTAGTGATGGGTAATACAATGTTGTTATGGTGGTGATGGGTAATACAATGTTGTTATGGTAGTGGTGGGTAATACAATGTTGTTATGGTAGTGATGGGTAATACAATGTTGTTATGGTAGTGATGGGTAATACAATGTTGTTATGGTAGTGATGGGTAATACAATGTTGTTATGGTGGTGATGGGTAATACAATGTTGTTATGGTAGTGGTGGGTAATACAATGTTGTTATGGTAGTGGTGGGTAATACAATGTTGTTATGGTAGTGGGTAATACAATGTTGTTATGGTAGTGGTGGGTAATACAATGTTGTTATGGTAGTGGTGGGTAATACAATGTTGTTATGGTAGTGGTGGGTAATACAATGTTGTTATGGTAGTGGTGGGTAATACAATGTTGTTATGGTGGTGGGTAATACAATGTTGTTATGGTAGTGATGGGTAATACAATGTTGTTATGGTAGTGATGGGTAATACAATGTTGTTATGGTAGTGGTGGGTAATACAATGTTGTTATGGTGGTGGTGGGTAATACAATGTTGTTATGGTAGTGATGGGTAATACAATGTTGTTATGGTGATGGGTAATACAATGTTGTTATGGTAGTGGTGGGTAATACAATGTTGTTATGGTGGTGATGGGTAATACAATGTTGTTATGGTAGTGATGGGTAATACAATGTTGTTATGGTAGTGGGTAATACAATGTTGTTATGGTGGTGATGGGTAAGACAATGTTGTTATGGTGGTGGGTAATACAATGTTGTTATGGTGGTGGTGGGTAATACAATGTTGTTATGGTAGTGATGGGTAATACAATGTTGTTATGGTGGTGGTGGGTAATACAATGTTGTTATGGTGGTGGGTAATACAATGTTGTTATGGTGGTGGTGGGTAATACAATGTTGTTATGGTAGTGATGGGTAATACAATGTTGTTATGGTGGTGGTGGGTAATACAATGTTGTTGTGGTGGTGGTGGGTAATACAATGTTGTTATGGTGGTGGGTAATACAATGTTGTTATGGTGGTGGTGGGTAATACAATGTTGTTATGGTAGTGATGGGTAATACAATGTTGTTATGGTAGTGGGTAATACAATGTTGTTATGGTAGTGGTGGGTAATACAATGTTGTTATGGTAGTGGTGGGTAATACAATGTTGTTATGGTAGTGGTGGGTAATACAATGTTGTTGTGGTGGTGGTGGGTAATACAATGTTGTTATGGTGGTGGTGGGTAATACAATGTTGTTATGGTAGTGATGGGTAATACAATGTTGTTATGGTAGTGGGTAATACAATGTTGTTATGGTAGTGGTGGGTAATACAATGTTGTTATGGTGGTGGTGGGTAATACAATGTTGTTGTGGTGGTGGTGGGTAATACAATGTTGTTATGGTAGTGATGGGTAATACAATGTTGTTATGGTAGTGGTGGGTAATACAATGTTGTTGTGGTGGTGGGTAATACAATGTTGTTATGGTAGTGATGGGTAATACAATGTTGTTATGGTGGTGATGGGTAATACAATGTTGTTATGGTAGTGATGGGTAATACAATGTTGTTATGGTAGTGGTGGGTAATACAATGTTGTTATGGTGGTGGGTAATACAATGTTGTTATGGTAGTGATGGGTAATACAATGTTGTTATGGTGGTGGGTAATACAATGTTGTTATGGTAGTGGTGGGTAATACAATGTTGTTATGGTGGTGATGGGTAATACAATGTTGTTATGGTAGTGGTGGGTAATACAATGTTGTTATGGTAGTGATGGGTAATACAATGTTGTTATGGTGATGGGTAATACAATGTTGTTATGGTGATGGGTAATACAATGTTGTTATGGTAGTGATGGGTAATACAATGTTGTTATGGTGGTGGGTAATACAATGTTGTTATGGTAGTGATGGGTAATACAATGTTGTTATGGTAGTGGTGGGTAATACAATGTTGTTATGGTGGTGGTGGGTAATACAATGTTGTTATGGTAGTGGGTAATACAATGTTGTTATGGTGATGGGTAAGACAATGTTGTTATGGTGGTGGGTAATACAATGTTGTTATGGTGGTGGTGGGTAATACAATGTTGTTATGGTAGTGATGGGTAATACAATGTTGTTATGGTAGTGATGGGTAATACAATGTTGTTATGGTGGTGGTGGGTAATACAATGTTGTTATGGTGGTGGGTAATACAATGTTGTTATGGTAGTGGTGGGTAATAATACAATGTTGTTATGGTAGTGATGGGTAATACAATGTTGTTATGGTAGTGGTGGGTAATACAATGTTGTTATGGTGGTGATGGGTAAGACAATGTTGTTATGGTGGTGGGTAATACAATGTTGTTATGGTAGTGGTGGGTAATACAATGTTGTTATGGTGGTGGGTAATACAATGTTGTTATGGTAGTGGTGGGTAATACAATGTTGTTATGGTAGTGGGAAATACAATGTTGTTATGGTGGTGGGTAATACAATGTTGTTATGGTAGTGATGGGTAATACAATGTTGTTATGGTAGTGGTGGGTAAGACAATGTTGTTATGGTGGTGGTGGGTAATACAATGTTGTTATGGTGATGGGTAATACAATGTTGTTATGGTGATGGGTAAGACAATGTTGTTATGGTGGTGGTGGGTAATACAATGTTGTTATGGTGATGGGTAATACAATGTTGTTATGGTGATGGGTAATACAATGTTGTTATGGTAGTGATGGGTAAGACAATGTTGTTATGGTGGTGGTGGGTAATACAATGTTGTTATGGTGATGGGTAATACAATGTTGTTATGGTGATGGGTAATACAATGTTGTTATGGTAGTGATGGGTAATACAATGTTGTTATGGTGATGGGTAATACAATGTTGTTATGGTGGTGGTGGGTAAGACAATGTTGTTATGGTGGTGGGTAATACAATGTTGTTATGGTGGTGGTGGGTAATACAATGTTGTTATGGTAGTGGTGGGTAATACAATGTTGTTATGGTGGTGATGGGTAATACAATGTTGTTATGGTGGTGGTGGGTAATACAATGTTGTTATGGTGGTGGGTAATACAATGTTGTTATGGTAGTGGTGGGTAATAATACAATGTTGTTATGGTAGTGATGGGTAATACAATGTTGTTATGGTAGTGGTGGGTAATACAATGTTGTTATGGTGGTGATGGGTAAGACAATGTTGTTATGGTGGTGGGTAATACAATGTTGTTATGGTAGTGGTGGGTAATACAATGTTGTTATGGTAGTGGTGGGTAATACAATGTTGTTATGGTGGTGGTGGGTAATACAATGTTGTTATGGTAGTGGTGGGTAATACAATGTTGTTATGGTGGTGATGGGTAATACAATGTTGTTATGGTGATGGGTAATACAATGTTGTTATGGTAGTGATGGGTAATACAATGTTGTTATGGTAGTGGTGGGTAATACAATGTTGTTATGGTAGTGATGGGTAATACAATGTTGTTATGGTAGTGGTGGGTAATACAATGTTGTTATGGTAGTGGTGGGTAATACAATGTTGTTATGGTGGTGGTGGGTAATACAATGTTGTTATGGTAGTGGGTAATACAATGTTGTTATGGTGGTGGGTAATACAATGTTGTTATGGTGGTGGGTAATACAATGTTGTTATGGTGGTGGGTAATACAATGTTGTTATGGTAGTGGTGGGTAATACAATGTTGTTATGGTAGTGGGTAATACAATGTTGTTATGGTGATGGTGGGTAATACAATGTTGTTATGGTGGTGGGTAATACAATGTTGTTATGGTAGTGGTGGGTAATACAATGTTGTTATGGTAGTGGTGGGTAATACAATGTTGTTATGGTAGTGGTGGGTAATACAATGTTGTTATGGTGGTGGGTAATACAATGTTGTTATGGTGGTGGGTAATACAATGTTGTTATGGTAGTGATGGGTAATACAATGTTGTTATGGTAGTGGTGGGTAATACAATGTTGTTATGGTAGTGGGTAATACAATGTTGTTATGGTGATGGTGGGTAATACAATGTTGTTATGGTGGTGGGTAATACAATGTTGTTATGGTAGTGGTGGGTAATACAATGTTGTTATGGTAGTGGTGGGTAATACAATGTTGTTATGGTAGTGGTGGGTAATACAATGTTGTTATGGTGGTGGTGGGTAATACAATGTTGTTATGGTGGTGGGTAATACAATGTTGTTATGGTGATGGGTAATACAATGTTGTTATGGTGGTGGTGGGTAATACAATGTTGTTATGGTGGTGGGTAATACAATGTTGTTATGGTGATGGGTAATACAATGTTGTTATGGTGGTGGGTAATACAATGTTGTTATGGTGATGGGTAATACAATGTTGTTATGGTGGTGGTGGGTAAGACAATGTTGTTATGGTGGTGGGTAATACAATGTTGTTATGGTGGTGGTGGGTAATACAATGTTGTTATGGTAGTGGTGGGTAATACAATGTTGTTATGGTGGTGATGGGTAATACAATGTTGTTATGGTGGTGGTGGGTAATACAATGTTGTTATGGTGGTGGGTAATACAATGTTGTTATGGTAGTGGTGGGTAATAATACAATGTTGTTATGGTAGTGATGGGTAATACAATGTTGTTATGGTAGTGGTGGGTAATACAATGTTGTTATGGTGGTGATGGGTAAGACAATGTTGTTATGGTGGTGGGTAATACAATGTTGTTATGGTAGTGGTGGGTAATACAATGTTGTTATGGTAGTGGTGGGTAATACAATGTTGTTATGGTGGTGGTGGGTAATACAATGTTGTTATGGTAGTGGTGGGTAATACAATGTTGTTATGGTGGTGATGGGTAATACAATGTTGTTATGGTGATGGGTAATACAATGTTGTTATGGTAGTGATGGGTAATACAATGTTGTTATGGTAGTGGTGGGTAATACAATGTTGTTATGGTAGTGATGGGTAATACAATGTTGTTATGGTAGTGGTGGGTAATACAATGTTGTTATGGTAGTGGTGGGTAATACAATGTTGTTATGGTGGTGGTGGGTAATACAATGTTGTTATGGTAGTGGGTAATACAATGTTGTTATGGTGGTGGGTAATACAATGTTGTTATGGTGGTGGGTAATACAATGTTGTTATGGTGGTGGGTAATACAATGTTGTTATGGTAGTGGTGGGTAATACAATGTTGTTATGGTAGTGGGTAATACAATGTTGTTATGGTGATGGTGGGTAATACAATGTTGTTATGGTGGTGGGTAATACAATGTTGTTATGGTAGTGGTGGGTAATACAATGTTGTTATGGTAGTGGTGGGTAATACAATGTTGTTATGGTAGTGGTGGGTAATACAATGTTGTTATGGTGGTGGGTAATACAATGTTGTTATGGTGGTGGGTAATACAATGTTGTTATGGTAGTGATGGGTAATACAATGTTGTTATGGTAGTGGTGGGTAATACAATGTTGTTATGGTAGTGGGTAATACAATGTTGTTATGGTGATGGTGGGTAATACAATGTTGTTATGGTGGTGGGTAATACAATGTTGTTATGGTAGTGGTGGGTAATACAATGTTGTTATGGTAGTGGTGGGTAATACAATGTTGTTATGGTAGTGGTGGGTAATACAATGTTGTTATGGTGGTGGTGGGTAATACAATGTTGTTATGGTGGTGGGTAATACAATGTTGTTATGGTGATGGGTAATACAATGTTGTTATGGTGGTGGTGGGTAATACAATGTTGTTATGGTGGTGGGTAATACAATGTTGTTATGGTGATGGGTAATACAATGTTGTTATGGTGGTGGGTAATACAATGTTGTTATGGTAGTGATGGGTAATACAATGTTGTTATGGTGGTGATGGGTAATACAATGTTGTTATGGTGGTGGGTAATACAATGTTGTTATGGTGATGGGTAATACAATGTTGTTATGGTAGTGGTGGGTAATACAATGTTGTTATGGTGGTGATGGGTAATACAATGTTGTTATGGTAGTGATGGGTAATACAATGTTGTTATGGTAGTGGTGGGTAATACAATGTTGTTATGGTAGTGGTGGGTAATACAATGTTGTTATGGTAGTGATGGGTAATACAATGTTGTTATGGTAGTGATGGGTAATACAATGTTGTTATGGTAGTGGTGGGTAATACAATGTTGTTATGGTAGTGGTGGGTAATACAATGTTGTTATGGTAGTGATGGGTAATACAATGTTGTTATGGTAGTGGTGGGTAATACAATGTTGTTATGGTAGTGGTGGGTAATACAATGTTGTTATGGTAGTGGTGGGTAATACAATGTTGTTGTGGTGGTGATGGGTAATACAATGTTGTTATGGTAGTGGTGGGTAATACAATGTTGTTATGGTAGTGGTGGGTAATACAATGTTGTTATGGTGGTGATGGGTAATACAATGTTGTTATGGTGATGGGTAATACAATGTTGTTATGGTAGTGGTGGGTAATACAATGTTGTTATGGTAGTGGTGGGTAATACAATGTTGTTATGGTAGTGGGTAATACAATGTTGTTATGGTGGTGATGGGTAATACAATGTTGTTATGGTAGTGGTGGGTAATACAATGTTGTTATGGTAGTGGGTAATACAATGTTGTTATGGTGGTGATGGGTAATACAATGTTGTTATGGTGGTGATGGGTAATACAATGTTGTTATGGTAGTGATGGGTAATACAATGTTGTTATGGTAGTGGTGGGTAATACAATGTTGTTATGGTGGTGGGTAATACAATGTTGTTATGGTGATGGGTAATACAATGTTGTTATGGTAGTGTTGGGTAATACAATGTTGTTATGGTGGTGATGGGTAATACAATGTTGTTATGGTGGTGGTGGGTAATACAATGTTGTTGTGGTGGTGATGGGTAATACAATGTTGTTATGGTAGTGGTGGGTAATACAATGTTGTTATGGTAGTGGTGGGTAATACAATGTTGTTATGGTAGTGGTGGGTAATACAATGTTGTTATGGTAGTGGTGGGTAATACAATGTTGTTATTGTGATGGGTAATACAATGTTGTTATGGTGGTGGGTAATACAATGTTGTTGTGGTGGTGGTGGGTAATACAATGTTGTTATGGTAGTGGGTAATACTATGTTGTTGTGGTGGTGGTGGGTAATACAATGTTGTTATGGTAGTGGTGGGTAATACAATGTTGTTATGGTAGTGGTGGGTAATACAATGTTGTTATGGTGGTGATGGGTAATACAATGTTGTTATGGTGATGGGTAATACAATGTTGTTATGGTGGTGGTGGGTAATACAATGTTGTTATGGTAGTGGTGGGTAATACAATGTTGTTATGGTGGTGATGGGTAATACAATGTTGTTATGGTGGTGGTGGGTAATACAATGTTGTTATGGTAGTGGTGGGTAATACAATGTTGTTATGGTGATGGGTAATACAATGTTGTTGTGGTAGTGGGTAATACAATGTTGTTATGGTAGTGGGAAATACAATGTTGTTATGGTGGTGGTGGGTAATACAATGTTGTTATGGTAGTGGTGGGTAATACAATGTTGTTATGGTGGTGATGGGTAATACAATGTTGTTATGGTGGTGGTGGGTAATACAATGTTGTTGTGGTGGTGGGTAATACAATGTTGTTATGGTGGTGGGTAATACAATGTTGTTATGGTGGTGGGTAATACAATGTTGTTATGGTAGTGGGTAATACAATGGTGTTATGGTAGTGGTGGGTAATACAATGTTGTTATGGTAGTGGTGGGTAATACAATGTTGTTATGGTAGTGGTGGGTAATACAATGTTGTTATGGTAGTGGTGGGTAATACAATGTTGTTATGGTGGTGATGGGTAATACAATGTTGTTATGGTGGTGGTGGGTAATACAATGTTGTTATGGTAGTGGTGGGTAATACAATGTTGTTATGGTAGTGGTGGGTAATACAATGTTGTTATGGTGGTGGTGGGTAATACAATGTTGTTATGGTAGTGGGTAATACAATGTTGTTATGGTGGTGGTGGGTAATACAATGTTGTTATGGTAGTGGGTAATACAATGTTGTTATGGTAGTGATGGGTAATACAATGTTGTTATGGTAGTGGTGGGTAATACAATGTTGTTATGGTAGTGATGGGTAATACAATGTTGTTATGGTAGTGGGTAATACAATGTTGTTATGGTAGTGATGGGTAATACAATGTTGTTATGGTAGTGGTGGGTAATACAATGTTGTTATGGTGGTGGTGGGTAATACAATGTTGTTATGGTGATGGGTAATACAATGTTGTTATGGTGGTGGTGGGTAATACAATGTTGTTATGGTAGTGGTGGGTAATACAATGTTGTTATGGTAGTGGTGGGTAATACAATGTTGTTATGGTGGTGATGGGTAATACAATGTTGTTGTGGTGGTGGGTAATACAATGTTGTTATGGTAGTGGTGGGTAATACAATGTTGTTATGGTGGTGGTGGGTAATACAATGTTATTATGGTGATGGGTAATACAATGTTGTTATGGTGGTGGTGGGTAATACAATGTTGTTGTGGTGGTGGGTAATACAATGTTGTTATGGTAGTGGTGGGTAATACAATGTTGTTATGGTAGTGGTGGGTAATACAATGTTGTTATGGTAGTGGTGGGTAATACAATGTTGTTGTGGTGGTGGTGGGTAATACAATGTTGTTGTGGTGATGGGTAATACAATGTTGTTATGGTGGTGGTGGGTAATACAATGTTGTTATGGTAGTGGTGGGTAATACAATGTTGTTATGGTAGTGGTGGGTAATACAATGTTGTTATGGTAGTGGTGGGTAATACAATGTTGTTATGGTGGTGGTGGGTAATACAATGTTGTTATGGTAGTGATGGGTAATACAATGTTGTTATGGTGGTGGGTAATACAATGTTGTTATGGTGGTGATGGGTAATACAATGTTGTTATGGTAGTGGTGGGTAATACAATGTTGTTATGGTGGTGGGTAATACAATGTTGTTATGGTAGTGGTGGGTAATACAATGTTGTTGTGGTGGTGGGTAATACAATGTTGTTATGGTGGTGGGTAATACAATGTTGTTATGGTGGTGGTGGGTAATACAATGTTGTTATGGTAGTGGTGGGTAATACAATGTTGTTATGGTAGTGATGGGTAATACAATGTTGTTATGGTAGTGATGGGTAATACAATGTTGTTATGGTAGTGGTGGGTAATACAATGTTGTTATGGTAGTGGTGGGTAATACAATGTTGTTATGGTAGTGGTGGGTAATACAATGTTGTTATGGTGGTGATGGGTAATACAATGTTGTTATGGTAGTGGTGGGTAATACAATGTTGTTATGGTAGTGGTGGGTAATACAATGTTGTTATGGTAGTGGTGGGTAATACAATGTTGTTATGGTGGTGGGTAATACAATGTTGTTATGGTAGTGGTGGGTAATACAATGTTGTTATGGTAGTGATGGGTAATACAATGTTGTTATGGTAGTGGTGGGTAATACAATGTTGTTATGGTGATGGGTAATACAATGTTGTTATGGTAGTGGTGGGTAATACAATGTTGTTATGGTGATGGGTAATACAATGTTGTTATGGTAGTGGTGGGTAATACAATGTTGTTATGGTAGTGGTGGGTAATACAATGTTGTTATGGTAGTGGTGGGTAATACAATGTTGTTATGGTAGTGGTGGGTAATACAATGTTGTTATGGTGGTGGGTAATACAATGTTGTTATGGTAGTGGTGGGTTGTACAATGTTGTTATGGTAGTGATGGGTAATACAATGTTGTTATGGTAGTGGTGGGTAATACAATGTTGTTATGGTAGTGGTGGGTAATACAATGTTGTTGTGGTGGTGGGTAATACAATGTTGTTATGGTAGTGGTGGGTAATACAATATTGTTATGGTAGTGGTGGGTAATACAATGTTGTTATGGTAGTGGTGGGTAATACAATGTTGTTATGGTGGTGATGGGTAATACAATGTTGTTATGGTGGTGGTGGGTAATACAATGTTGTTATGGTAGTGGTGGGTAATACAATGTTGTTATGGTGGTGATGGGTAATACAATGTTGTTATGGTGGTGGTGGGTAATACAATGTTGTTGTGGTGGTGGTGGGTAATACAATGTTGTTATGGTAGTGGTGGGTAATACAATGTTGTTATGGTAGTGGTGGGTAATACAATGTTGTTATGGTAGTGGTGGGTAATACAATGTTGTTATGGTGATGGGTAATACAATGTTGTTATGGTAGTGGTGGGTAATACAATGTTGTTATGGTAGTGGTGGGTAATACAATGTTGTTATGGTGGTGATGGGTAATACAATGTTGTTATGGTGGTGGTGGGTAATACAATGTTGTTATGGTAGTGGTGGGTAATACAATGTTGTTGTGGTGGTGGGTAATACAATGTTGTTATGGTAGTGGTGGGTAATACAATATTGTTATGGTGGTGATGGGTAATACAATGTTGTTATGGTAGTGGTGGGTAATACAATGTTGTTATGGTGGTGATGGGTAATACAATGTTGTTATGGTGGTGGTGGGTAATACAATGTTGTTGTGGTGGTGGGTAATACAATGTTGTTATGGTAGTGGTGGGTAATACAATGTTGTTATGGTAGTGGTGGGTAATACAATGTTGTTATGGTAGTGGTGGGTAATACAATGTTGTTATGGTGGTGATGGGTAATACAATGTTGTTATGGTGGTGGTGGGTAATACAATGTTGTTATGGTGGTGGGTAATACAATGTTGTTATGGTGGTGGGTAATACAATGTTGTTATGGTGGTGGGTAATACAATGTTGTTATGGTAGTGGTGGGTAATACAATGTTGTTATGGTAGTGGTGGGTAATACAATGTTGTTATGGTAGTGGTGGGTAATACAATGTTGTTATGGTGGTGGGTAATACAATGTTGTTATGGTGGTGGGTAATACAATGTTGTTATGGTAGTGGTGGGTAATACAATGTTGTTATGGTAGTGGTGGGTAATACAATGTTGTTATGGTGGTGGGTAATAAAATGTTGTTATGGTAGTGGTGGGTAATACAATGTTGTTATGGTAGTGGTGGGTAATACAATGTTGTTATGGTAGTGGTGGGTAATACAATGTTGTTATGGTAGTGGTGGGTAATACAATGTTGTTATGGTAGTGGTGGGTAATACAATGTTGTTATGGTGGTGATGGGTAATACAATGTTGTTATGGTGGTGGTGGGTAATACAATGTTGTTATGGTGGTGGGTAATACAATGTTGTTATGGTGGTGGGTAATACAATGTTGTTATGGTAGTGGTGGGTAATACAATGTTGTTATGGTGGTGATGGGTAATACAATGTTGTTATGGTGGTGGTGGGTAATACAATGTTGTTGTGGTGGTGGGTAATACAATGTTGTTATGGTAGTGGTGGGTAATACAATGTTGTTATGGTAGTGGTGGGTAATACAATGTTGTTATGGTGATGGGTAATACAATGTTGTTATGGTAGTGGTGGGTAATACAATGTTGTTATGGTAGTGGTGGGTAATACAATGTTGTTATGGTGGTGATGGGTAATACAATGTTGTTATGGTGGTGGTGGGTAATACAATGTTGTTATGGTAGTGGTGGGTAATACAATGTTGTTGTGGTGGTGGGTAATACAATGTTGTTATGGTAGTGGTGGGTAATACAATATTGTTATGGTGGTGATGGGTAATACAATGTTGTTATGGTAGTGGTGGGTAATACAATGTTGTTATGGTGGTGATGGGTAATACAATGTTGTTATGGTGGTGGTGGGTAATACAATGTTGTTGTGGTGGTGGGTAATACAATGTTGTTATGGTAGTGGTGGGTAATACAATGTTGTTATGGTAGTGGTGGGTAATACAATGTTGTTATGGTAGTGGTGGGTAATACAATGTTGTTATGGTGGTGATGGGTAATACAATGTTGTTATGGTGGTGGTGGGTAATACAATGTTGTTATGGTGGTGGGTAATACAATGTTGTTATGGTGGTGGGTAATACAATGTTGTTATGGTGGTGGGTAATACAATGTTGTTATGGTAGTGGTGGGTAATACAATGTTGTTATGGTGATGGGTAATACAATGTTGTTATGGTGGTGGTGGGTAATACAATGTTGTTATGGTGGTGGGTAATACAATGTTGTTATGGTGGTGGGTAATACAATGTTGTTATGGTGGTGGGTAATACAATGTTGTTATGGTAGTGGTGGGTAATACAATGTTGTTATGGTAGTGGTGGGTAATACAATGTTGTTATGGTAGTGGTGGGTAATACAATGTTGTTATGGTAGTGGTGGGTAATACAATGTTGTTATGGTGGTGATGGGTAATACAATGTTGTTATGGTGGTGGTGGGTAATACAATGTTGTTATGGTGGTGGGTAATACAATGTTGTTATGGTGGTGGGTAATACAATGCTGTTATGGTGGTGGGTAATACAATGTTGTTATGGTAGTGGTGGGTAATACAATGTTGTTATGGTAGTGGTGGGTAATACAATGTTGTTATGGTAGTGGTGGGTAATACAATGTTGTTATGGTAGTGGTGGGTAATACAATGTTGTTATGGTAGTGGTGGGTAATACAATGTTGTTATGGTGGTGATGGGTAATACAATGTTGTTATGGTGGTGGTGGGTAATACAATGTTGTTGTGGTGGTGGGTAATACAATGTTGTTATGGTAGTGGTGGGTAATACAATGTTGTTATGGTAGTGGTGGGTAATACAATGTTGTTATGGTAGTGGTGGGTAATACAATGTTGTTATGGTGGTGATGGGTAATACAATGTTGTTATGGTGGTGGTGGGTAATACAATGTTGTTATGGTGGTGGGTAATACAATGTTGTTATGGTGGTGGGTAATACAATGTTGTTATGGTGGTGGGTAATACAATGTTGTTATGGTAGTGGTGGGTAATACAATGTTGTTATGGTGATGGGTAATACAATGTTGTTATGGTGGTGGTGGGTAATACAATGTTGTTATGGTGGTGGGTAATACAATGTTGTTATGGTGGTGGGTAATACAATGTTGTTATGGTGGTGGGTAATACAATGTTGTTATGGTAGTGGTGGGTAATACAATGTTGTTATGGTAGTGGTGGGTAATACAATGTTGTTATGGTAGTGGTGGGTAATACAATGTTGTTATGGTAGTGGTGGGTAATACAATGTTGTTATGGTGGTGATGGGTAATACAATGTTGTTATGGTGGTGGTGGGTAATACAATGTTGTTATGGTGGTGGGTAATACAATGTTGTTATGGTGGTGGGTAATACAATGCTGTTATGGTGGTGGGTAATACAATGTTGTTATGGTAGTGGTGGGTAATACAATGTTGTTATGGTAGTGGTGGGTAATACAATGTTGTTATGGTAGTGGTGGGTAATACAATGTTGTTATGGTAGTGGTGGGTAATACAATGTTGTTATGGTGGTGGGTAATACAATGTTGTTATGGTAGTGATGGGTAATACAATGTTGTTATGGTAGTGGTGGGTAATACAATGTTGTTATGGTGGTGGGTAATACAATGTTGTTATGGTGGTGGTGGGTAATACAATGCTGTTATGGTGGTGGGTAATACAATGTTGTTATGGTAGTGGTGGGTAATACAATGTTGTTATGGTAGTGGTGGGTAATACAATGTTGTTATGGTAGTGGTGGGTAATACAATGTTGTTATGGTAGTGGTGGGTAATACAATGTTGTTATGGTAGTGGTGGGTAATACAATGTTGTTATGGTGGTGGGTAATACAATGTTGTTATGGTGGTGGGTAATACAATGTTGTTATGGTAGTGGTGGGTAATACAATGTTGTTATGGTGGTGATGGGTAATACAATGTTGTTATGGTGGTGGTGGGTAATACAATGTTGTTATGGTAGTGGTGGGTAATACAATGTTGTTATGGTAGTGGTGGGTAATACAATGCTGTTATGGTGGTGGGTAATACAATGTTGTTATGGTAGTGGTGGGTAATACAATGTTGTTATGGTAGTGATGGGTAATACAATGTTGTTATGGTAGTGGTGGGTAATACAATGTTGTTATGGTAGTGGTGGGTAATACAATGTTGTTATGGTAGTGGTGGGTAATACAATGTTGTTATGGTGGTGGGTAATACAATGTTGTTATGGTGGTGGTGGGTAATACAATGTTGTTATGGTAGTGGTGGGTAATACAATGTTGTTATGGTGGTGATGGGTAATACAATGTTGTTATGGTGGTGGTGGGTAATACAATGTTGTTATGGTGGTGGGTAATACAATGTTGTTATGGTGGTGGGTAATACAATGTTGTTATGGTAGTGGTGGGTAATACAATGTTGTTATGGTGGTGATGGGTAATACAATGTTGTTATGGTGGTGGTGGGTAATACAATGTTGTTGTGGTGGTGGGTAATACAATGTTGTTATGGTAGTGGTGGGTAATACAATGTTGTTATGGTAGTGGTGGGTAATACAATGTTGTTATGGTAGTGGTGGGTAATACAATGTTGTTATGGCGGTGATGGGTAATACAATGTTGTTATGGTGGTGGTGGGTAATACAATGTTGTTATGGTGGTGGGTAATACAATGTTGTTATGGTGGTGGGTAATACAATGTTGTTATGGTGGTGGGTAATACAATGTTGTTATGGTAGTGGTGGGTAATACAATGTTGTTATGGTAGTGGTGGGTAATACAATGTTGTTATGGTAGTGGTGGGTAATACAATGTTGTTATGGTGGTGGTGGGTAATACAATGTTGTTATGGTAGTGGGTAATACAATGTTGTTATGGTGGTGGGTAATACAATGTTGTTATGGTGGTGGTGGGTAATACAATGTTGTTATGGTGGTGATGGGTAATACAATGTTGTTATGGTGATGGGTAATACAATGTTGTTATGGTAGTGGGTAATACAATGTTGTTATGGTGGTGGGTAATACAATGTTGTTATGGTAGTGGTGGGTAATACAATGTTGTTATGGTGATGGGTAATACAATGTTGTTATGGTAGTGGTGGGTAATACAATGTTGTTATGGTGGTGGGTAATACAATGTTGTTATGGTAGTGGTGGGTAATACAATGTTGCTATGGTAGTGGTGGGTAATACAATGTTGTTATGGTGGTGATGGGTAATACAATGTTGTTATGGTAGTGGTGGGTAATACAATGTTGTTATGGTGGTGGTGGGTAATACAATGTTGTTATGGTAGTGGGTAATACAATGTTGTTATGGTGGTGGGTAATACAATGTTGTTGTGGTGGTGGTGGGTAATACAATGTTGTTGTGGTGATGGGTAATACAATGTTGTTATGGTAGTGGTGGGTAATACAATGTTGTTATGGTAGTGGTGGGTAATACAATGTTGTTATGGTAGTGGTGGGTAATACAATGTTGTTATGGTGGTGGGTAATACAATGTTGTTATGGTGGTGGGTAATACAATGTTGTTATGGTAGTGGTGGGTAATACAATGTTGTTATGGTAGTGATGGGTAATACAATGTTGTTGTGGTAGTGGTGGGTAATACAATGTTGTTATGGTAGTGGTGGGTAATACAATGTTGTTATGGTAGTGGGTAATACAATGTTGTTATGGTGGTGGGTAATACAATGTTGTTATGGTAGTGGTGGGTAATACAATGTTGTTATGGTGATGGGTAATACAATGTTGTTATGGTAGTGGTGGGTAATACAATGTTGTTATGGTAGTGGGTAATACAATGTTGTTGTGGTGATGGGTAATACAATGTTGTTATGGTGATGGTGGGTAATACAATGTTGTTATGGTGGTGGGTAATACAATGTTGTTATGGTAGTGGTGGGTAATACAATGTTGTTATGGTAGTGGGTAATACAATGTTGTTATTGTGGTGGGTAATACAATGTTGTTATGGTGGTGGTGGGTAATACAATGTTGTTATGGTGGTGGGTAATACAATGTTGTTATGGTAGTGGTGGGTAATACAATGTTGTTATGGTGGTGATGGGTAATACAATGTTGTTATGGTGGTGATGGGTAATACAATGTTGTTATGGTGGTGGGTAATACAATGTTGTTATGGTAGTGATGGGTAATACAATGTTGTTATGGTAGTGGTGGGTAATACAATGTTGTTATGGTGGTGATGGGTAATACAATGTTGTTATGGTGGTGATGGGTAATACACTGTTGTTATGGTGGTGGGTAATACAATGTTGTTATGGTAGTGATGGGTAATACAATGTTGTTATGGTGGTGATGGGTAATACAATGTTGTTATGGTGGTGGTGGGTAATACAATGTTGTTATGGTAGTGGTGGGTAATACAATGTTGTTATGGTAGTGGTGGGTAATACAATGTTGTTATGGTAGTGGTGGGTAATACAATGTTGTTATGGTAGTGATGGGTAATACAATGTTGTTATGGTAGTGGTGGGTAATACAATGTTGTTATGGTAGTGGTGGGTAATACAATGTTGTTATGGTAGTGGTGGGTAATACAATGTTGTTATGGTGGTGGTGGGTAATACAATGTTGTTATGGTAGTGGGTAATACAATGTTGTTATGGTAGTGATGGGTAATACAATGTTGTTATGGTGGTGATGGGTAATACAATGTTGTTATGGTGGTGATGGGTAATACAATGTTGTTATGGTAGTGGTGGGTAATACAATGTTGTTATGGTGGTGGGTAATACAATGTTGTTATGGTAGTGGTGGGTAATACAATGTTGTTATGGTGGTGGTGGGTAATACAATGTTGTTATGGTAGTGGGTAATACAATGTTGTTATGGTGGTGGGTAATACAATGTTATTGTGGTGGTGGTGGGTAATACAATGTTGTTATGGTGGTGATGGGTAATACAATGTTGTTATGGTGGTGATGGGTAATACAATGTTGTTATGGTGGTGGGTAATACAATGTTGTTATGGTAGTGATGGGTAATACAATGTTGTTATGGTAGTGGTGGGTAATACAATGTTGTTATGGTGGTGGGTAATACAATGTTGTTATGGTAGTGATGGGTAATACAATGTTGTTATGGTAGTGGTGGGTAATACAATGTTGTTATGGTAGTGATGGGTAATACAATGTTGTTATGGTGGTGGTGGGTAATACAATGTTGTTATGGTGGTGATGGGTAATACAATGTTGTTATGGTGGTGATGGGTAATACAATGTTGTTATGGTGGTGATGGGTAATACAATGTTGTTATGGTAGTGGGTAATACAATGTTGTTATGGTAGTGGTGGGTAATACAATGTTGTTATGGTAGTGATGGGTAATACAATGTTGTTATGGTGGTGATGGGTAATACAATGTTGTTATGGTGGTGATGGGTAATACAATGTTGTTATGGTAGTGGTGGGTAATACAATGTTGTTATGGTGGTGATGGGTAATACAATGTTGTTATGGTAGTGGTGGGTAATACAATGTTGTTATGGTAGTGATGGGTAATACAATGTTGTTATGGTGGTGGGTAATACAATGTTGTTATGGTAGTGATGGGTAATACAATGTTGTTATGGTGGTGGGTAATACAATGTTGTTATGGTAGTGGTGGGTAATACAATGTTGTTATGGTAGTGATGGGTAATACAATGTTGTTATGGTGGTGATGGGTAATACAATGTTGTTATGGTGGTGATGGGTAATACAATGTTGTTATGGTAGTGGTGGGTAATACAATGTTGTTATGGTAGTGATGGGTAATACAATGTTGTTATGGTGGTGGGTAATACAATGTTGTTATGGTAGTGATGGGTAATACAATGTTGTTATGGTGGTGGGTAATACAATGTTGTTATGGTGGTGGGTAATACAATGTTGTTATGGTAGTGGTGGGTAATACAATGTTGTTATGGTAGTGGTGGGTAATACAATGTTGTTATGGTAGTGGTGGGTAATACAATGTTGTTATGGTAGTGGTGGGTAATACAATGTTGTTATGGTAGTGATGGGTAATACAATGTTGTTATGGTGGTGATGGGTAATACAATGTTGTTATGGTAGTGGGTAATACAATGTTGTTATGGTAGTGGTGGGTAATACAATGTTGTTATGGTAGTGATGGGTAATACAATGTTGTTATGGTAGTGGTGGGTAATACAATGTTGTTATGGTAGTGGTGGGTAATACAATGTTGTTATGGTAGTGATGGGTAATACAATGTTGTTATGGTGGTGATGGGTAATACAATGTTGTTATGGTAGTGGGTAATACAATGTTGTTATGGTAGTGGTGGGTAATACAATGTTGTTATGGTGGTGGTGGGTAATACAATGTTGTTATGGTGGTGATGGGTAATACAATGTTGTTATGGTGGTGATGGGTAATACAATGTTGTTATGGTAGTGGTGGGTAATACAATGTTGTTATGGTAGTGATGGGTAATACAATGTTGTTATGGTGGTGGGTAATACAATGTTGTTATGGTAGTGATGGGTAATACAATGTTGTTATGGTGGTGGGTAATACAATGTTGTTATGGTAGTGGGTAATACAATGTTGTTATGGTAGTGGTGGGTAATACAATGTTGTTATGGTGGTGGTGGGTAATACAATGTTGTTGTGGTGATGGGTAATACAATGTTGTTATGGTAGTGGTGGGTAATACAATGTTGTTATGGTAGTGATGGGTAATACAATGTTGTTATGGTAGTGGTGGGTAATACAATGTTGTTATGGTAGTGGTGGGTAATAAAATGTTGTTATGGTGATGGGTAATACAATGTTGTTATTGTGATGGGTAATACAATGTTGTTGTGGTGATGGGTAATACAATGTTGTTATGGTGGTGATGGGTAATACAATGTTGTTATTGTGATGGGTAATACAATGTTGTTATGGTGGTGGTGGGTAATACAATGTTGTTATGGTAGTGGGTAATACAATGTTGTTATGGTAGTGGTGGGTAATACAATGTTGTTATGGTGGTGGGTAATACAATGTTGTTATGGTAGTGGTGGGTAATACAATGTTGTTATGGTGGTGGTGGGTAATACAATGTTGTTATGGTAGTGGTGGGTAATACAATGTTGTTATGGTGGTGGGTAATACAATGTTGTTATGGTGGTGATGGGTAATACAATGTTGTTATGGTGGTGGTGGGTAATACAATGTTGTTATGGTGGTGGTGGGTAATACAATGTTGTTATGGTAGTGGTGGGTAATACAATGTTGTTATGGTGGTGGGTAATACAATGTTGTTATGGTAGTGGTGGGTAATACAATGTTGTTATGGTGGTGGTGGGTAATACAATGTTGTTATGGTAGTGGTGGGTAATACAATGTTGTTATGGTGGTGGTGGGTAATACAATGTTGTTATGGTAGTGGTGGGTAATACAATGTTGTTATGGTAGTGGTGGGTAATACAATGTTGTTATGGTAGTGGTGGGTAATACAATGTTGTTATGGTGGTGGTGGGTAATACAATGTTGTTATGGTAGTGGTGGGTAATACAATGTTGTTATGGTGGTGATGGGTAATACAATGTTGTTATGGTGGTGATGGGTAATACAATGTTGTTATGGTAGTGATGGGTAATACAATGTTGTTATGGTGGTGATGGGTAATACAATGTTGTTATGGTAGTGGTGGGTAATACAATGTTGTTATGGTGGTGGGTAATACAATGTTGTTATGGTGGTGGTGGGTAATACAATGTTGTTATGGTAGTGGTGGGTAATACAATGTTGTTATGGTGGTGGGTAATACAATGTTGTTATGGTGGTGATGGGTAATACAATGTTGTTATGGTGGTGATGGGTAATACAATGTTGTTATGGTGGTGGTGGGTAATACAATGTTGTTATGGTAGTGGTGGGTAATACAATGTTGTTATGGTAGTGGTGGGTAATACAATGTTGTTATGGTGGTGGGTAATACAATGTTGTTATGGTGGTGGGTAATACAATGTTGTTATGGTAGTGGTGGGTAATACAATGTTGTTATGGTAGTGGTGGGTAATACAATGTTGTTATGGTGGTGGTGGGTAATACAATGTTGTTATGGTGATGGGTAATACAATGTTGTTATGGTAGTGGTGGGTAATACAATGTTGTTATGGTGGTGGTGGGTAATACAATGTTGTTATGGTGGTGGGTAATACAATGTTGTTATGGTAGTGGTGGGTAATACAATGTTGTTATGGTAGTGGTGGGTAATACAATGTTGTTATGGTAGTGGTGGGTAATACAATGTTGTTATGGTGATGGGTAATACAATGTTGTTATGGTAGTGGTGGGTAATACAATGTTGTTATGGTGGTGGGTAATACAATGTTGTTGTGGTGGTGGTGGGTAATACAATGTTGTTATGGTAGTGGTGGGTAATACAATGTTGTTATGGTAGTGGTGGGTAATACAATGTTGTTATGGTAGTGGTGGGTAATACAATGTTGTTATGGTGGTGGGTAATACAATGTTGTTATGGTGGTGGGTAATACAATGTTGTTATGGTGGTGGTGGGTAATACAATGTTGTTATGGTGGTGGTGGGTAATACAATGTTGTTATGGTAGTGGTGGGTAATACAATGTTGTTATGGTGGTGATGGGTAATACAATGTTGTTATGGTAGTGGTGGGTAATACAATGTTGTTATGGTAGTGGTGGGTAATACAATGTTGTTATGGTAGTGGTGGGTAATACAATGTTGTTATGGTAGTGGTGGGTAATACAATGTTGTTATGGTGGTGGTGGGTAATACAATGTTGTTATGGTGGTGGTGGGTAATACAATGTTGTTATGGTGGTGGTGGGTAATACAATGTTGTTATGGTGGTGGTGGGTAATACAATGTTGTTATGGTAGTGGTGGGTAATACAATGTTGTTATGGTAGTGGTGGGTAATACAATGTTGTTATGGTGGTGGTGGGTAATACAATGTTGTTATGGTGGTGGTGGGTAATACAATGTTGTTATGGTAGTGGTGGGTAATACAATGTTGTTATGGTGGTGGGTAATACAATGTTGTTGTGGTGGTGGTGGGTAATACAATGTTGTTATGGTAGTGGTGGGTAATACAATGTTGTTATGGTGGTGATGGGTAATACAATGTTGTTATGGTAGTGGTGGGTAATACAATGTTGTTATGGTAGTGGTGGGTAATACAATGTTGTTATGGTGGTGATGGGTAATACAATGTTGTTATGGTGGTGGGTAATACAATGTTGTTGTGGTGGTGGGTAATACAATGTTGTTATGGTGGTGGTGGGTAATACAATGTTGTTATGGTGGTGGGTAATACAATGTTGTTATGGTAGTGGTGGGTAATACAATGTTGTTATGGTGGTGATGGGTAATACAATGTTGTTATGGTAGTGGTGGGTAATACAATGTTGTTATGGTAGTGGTGGGTAATACAATGTTGTTATGGTGGTGGTGGGTAATACAATGTTGTTATGGTAGTGGGTAATACAATGTTGTTATGGTGGTGGGTAATACAATGTTGTTATGGTGGTGGGTAATACAATGTTGTTATGGTGGTGGGTAATACAATGTTGTTATGGTAGTGGTGGGTAATACAATGTTGTTATGGTAGTGGGTAATACAATGTTGTTATGGTGATGGTGGGTAATACAATGTTGTTATGGTGGTGGGTAATACAATGTTGTTATGGTAGTGGTGGGTAATACAATGTTGTTATGGTAGTGGTGGGTAATACAATGTTGTTATGGTAGTGGTGGGTAATACAATGTTGTTATGGTGGTGGGTAATACAATGTTGTTATGGTGGTGGGTAATACAATGTTGTTATGGTGGTGATGGGTAATACAATGTTGTTGTGGTGGTGGGTAATACAATGTTGTTATGGTGGTGATGGGTAATACAATGTTGTTGTGGTGGTGGTGGGTAATACAATGTTGTTATGGTGGTGGGTAATACAATGTTGTTATGGTAGTGGGTAATACAATGTTGTTATGGTGGTGGGTAATACAATGTTGTTATGGTGGTGGGTAATACAATGTTGTTATGGTAGTGATGGGTAATACAATGTTGTTATGGTAGTGGTGGGTAATACAATGTTGTTATGGTGGTGGGTAATACAATGTTGTTATGGTGGTGATGGGTAATACAATGTTGTTATGGTAGTGGTGGGTAATACAATGTTGTTATGGTGGTGGGTAATACAATGTTGTTATGGTAGTGGGTAATACAATGTTGTTATGGTGGTGGGTAATACAATGTTGTTATGGTAGTGGTGGGTAATACAATGTTGTTATGGTGGTGGTGGGTAATACAATGTTGTTATGGTGGTGGTGGGTAATACAATGTCGTTATGGTAGTGGTGGGTAATACAATGTTGTTATGGTAGTGGTGGGTAATACAATGTTGTTATGGTAGTGGTGGGTAATACAATGTTGTTATGGTGGTGGTGGGTAATACAATGTTGTTATGGTAGTGGTGGGTAATACAATGTTGTTATGGTAGTGGTGGGTAATACAATGTTGTTATGGTAGTGGTGGGTAATACAATGTTGTTATGGTAGTAGTGGGTAATACAATGTTGTTATGGTGATGGGTAATACAATGTTGTTATGGTAGTGGTGGGTAATACAATGTTGTTATGGTAGTAGTGGGTAATACAATGTTGTTATGGTGATGGGTAATACAATGTTGTTATGGTAGTGGTGGGTAATACAATGTTGTTGTGGTGGTGATGGGTAATACAATGTTGTTATGGTAGTGGGTAATACAATGTTGTTATGGTAGTGGTGGGTAATACAATGTTGTTATGGTGGTGGTGGGTAATACAATGTTGTTATGGTAGTGGGTAATACAATGTTGTTATGGTGGTGGTGGGTAATACAATGTTGTTATGGTAGTGGTGGGTAATACAAT
The DNA here is from genome assembly GCA_964035775.1 of Osedax frankpressi. Classification (NCBI taxonomy): domain Eukaryota; kingdom Metazoa; phylum Annelida; class Polychaeta; order Sabellida; family Siboglinidae; genus Osedax; species Osedax frankpressi. Next base: position 1,843,375 of record OZ038312.1, on the reverse strand, counting down.
GTTGTTATGGTAGTGGTGGGTAATACAATGTTGTTATGGTGGTGGGTAATACAATGTTGTTATGGTAGTGGTGGGTAATACAATGTTGTTATGGTAGTGATGGGTAATACAATGTTGTTATGGTGGTGGTGGGTAATACAATGTTGTTATGGTAGTGATGGGTAATACAATGTTGTTATGGTGGTGGGTAATACAATGTTGTTATGGTAGTGGGTAATACAATGTTGTTATGGTAGTGGGTAATACAATGTTGTTATGGTAGTGATGGGTAATACAATGTTGTTATGGTGGTGGGTAATACAATGTTGTTATGGTAGTGGTGGGTAATACAATGTTGTTATGGTAGTGGTGGGTAATACAATGTTGTTATGGTGGTGATGGGTAATACAATGTTGTTATGGTGGTGGTGGGTAATACAATGTTGTTATGGTAGTGGTGGGTAATACAATGTTGTTATGGTAGTGGTGGGTAATACAATGTTGTTATGGTGGTGATGGGTAATACAATGTTGTTATGGTGGTGGTGGGTAATACAATGTTGTTATGGTAGTGGTGGGTAATACAATGTTGTTATGGTAGTGGTGGGTAATACAATGTTGTTATGGTGGTGGGTAATACAATGTTGTTGTGGTAGTGGTGGGTAATACAATGTTGTTATTGTGATGGGTAATACAATGTTGTTATGGTGATGGGTAATACAATGTTGTTATGGTAGTGATGGGTAATACAATGTTGTTATGGTGGTGGTGGGTAATACAATGTTGTTATGGTAGTGGTGGGTAATACAATGTTGTTATGGTAGTGGTGGGTAATACAATGTTGTTATGGTGATGGGTAATACAATGTTGTTATGGTAGTGGTGGGTAATACAATGTTGTTATGGTAGTGGTGGGTAATACAATGTTGTTATGGTGATGGGTAATACAATGTTGTTATGGTAGTGGTGGGTAATACAATGTTGTTATGGTAGTGGGTAATACAATGTTGTTATGGTAGTGGTGGGTAATACAATGTTGTTATGGTGATGGGTAATACAATGTTGTTATGGTAGTGGTGGGTAATACAATGTTGTTATGGTGATGGGTAATACAATGTTGTTATGGTAGTGGTGGGTAATACAATGTTGTTATGGTAGTGGTGGGTAATACAATGTTGTTATGGTGATGGGTAATACAATGTTGTTATGGTAGTGGTGGGTAATACAATGTTGTTATGGTGATGGGTAATACAATGTTGTTATGGTAGTGGTGGGTAATACAATGTTGTTATGGTAGTGGTGGGTAATACAATGTTGTTATGGTGATGGGTAATACAATGTTGTTATGGTAGTGGTGGGTAATACAATGTTGTTATGGTAGTGGTGGGTAATACAATGTTGTTATGGTGGTGGGTAATACAATGTTGTTATGGTAGTGGTGGGTAATACAATGTTGTTATGGTAGTGGGTAATACAATGTTGTTATGGTGGTGGTGGGTAATACAATGTTGTTATGGTGGTGGTGGGTAATACAATGTTGTTATGGTGGTGATGGGTAATACAATGTTGTTATGGTGATGGGTAATACAATGTTGTTATGGTAGTGGTGGGTAATACAATGTTGTTATGGTAGTGGTGGGTAATACAATGTTGTTATGGTAGTGGTGGGTAATACAATGTTGTTATGGTAGTGGTGGGTAATACAATGTTGTTATGGTGGTGATGGGTAATACAATGTTGTTATGGTGGTGGTGGGTAATACAATGTTGTTATGGTAGTGGTGGGTAATACAATGTTGTTATGGTAGTGGTGGGTAATACAATGTTGTTATGGTGGTGGTGGGTAATACAATGTTGTTATGGTGGTGGTGGGTAATACAATGTTGTTATGGTGGTGGGTAATACAATGTTGTTGTGGTGGTGATGGGTAATACAATGTTGTTATGGTGGTGGGTAATACAATGTTGTTATGGTAGTGGTGGGTAATACAATATTGTTATGGTGATGGGTAATACAATGTTGTTATGGTGGTGGGTAATACAATGTTGTTATGGTGGTGGGTAATACAATGTTGTTATGGTGATGGGTAATACAATGTTGTTATGGTGGTGGTGGGTAATACAATGTTGTTATGGTGGTGGGTAATACAATGTTGTTATGGTGGTGATGGGTAATACAATGTTGTTATGGTGGTGATGGGTAATACAATGTTGTTATGGTGGTGGGTAATACAATGTTGTTATGGTGGTGGTGGGTAATACAATGTTGTTATGGTGGTGGTGGGTAATACAATGTTGTTGTGGTGGTGATGGGTAATACAATGTTGTTATGGTAGTGGTGGGTAATACAATGTTGTTATGGTAGTGGTGGGTAATACAATGTTGTTATGGTAGTGGTGGGTAATACAATGTTGTTATGGTAGTGGTGGGTAATACAATGTTGTTATGGTAGTGGTGGGTAATACAATGTTGTTATTGTGATGGGTAATACAATGTTGTTATGGTGGTGGGTAATACAATGTTGTTATGGTGGTGGGTAATACAATGTTGTTATGGTAGTGGTGGGTAATACAATGTTGTTATGGTAGTGGTGGGTAATACAATGTTGTTATGGTAGTGGTGGGTAATACAATGTTGTTATGGTAGTGGTGGGTAATACAATGTTGTTATGGTAGTGGTGGGTAATACAATGTTGTTATGGTAGTGGTGGGTAATACAATGTTGTTATTGTGATGGGTAATACAATGTTGTTATGGTGGTGGGTAATACAATGTTGTTGTGGTGGTGATGGGTAATACAATGTTGTTATGGTGATGGGTAATACAATGTTGTTATGGTAGTGGTGGGTAATACAATGTTGTTGTGGTGGTGGTGGGTAATACAATGTTGTTATGGTAGTGGTGGGTAATACAATGTTGTTATGGTAGTGGTGGGTAATACAATGTTGTTATGGTGGTGATGGGTAATACAATGTTGTTATGGTGATGGGTAATACAATGTTGTTATGGTAGTGGGTAATACAATGTTGTTATGGTAGTGATGGGTAATACAATGTTGTTATGGTGGTGGGTAATACAATGTTGTTATGGTGGTGATGGGTAATACAATGTTGTTATGGTAGTGGTGGGTAATACAATGTTGTTGTGGTGGTGGGTAATACAATGTTGTTGTGGTAGTGGGTAATACAATGTTGTTATGGTAGTGGGAAATACAATGTAGTTATGGTGGTGGTGGGTAATACAATGTTGTTATGGTAGTGGTGGGTAATACAATGTTGTTATGGTGGTGATGGGTAATACAATGTTGTTATGGTGGTGGTGGGTAATACAATGTTGTTGTGGTGGTGGGTAATACAATGTTGTTATGGTGGTGGGTAATACAATGTTGTTATGGTGGTGGGTAATACAATGTTGTTATGGTAGTGGGTAATACAATGTTGTTATGGTAGTGGTGGGTAATACAATGTTGTTATGGTAGTGGTGGGTAATACAATGTTGTTATGGTAGTGGTGGGTAATACAATGTTGTTATGGTAGTGGTGGGTAATACAATGTTGTTATGGTGGTGATGGGTAATACAATGTTGTTATGGTGGTGGTGGGTAATACAATGTTGTTATGGTAGTGGTGGGTAATACAATGTTGTTATGGTGGTGGGTAATACAATGTTGTTGTGGTAGTGGGTAATACAATGTTGTTATGGTAGTGGGAAATACAATGTTGTTATGGTAGTGGTGGGTAATACAATGTTGTTATGGTAGTGATGGGTAATACAATGTTGTTATGGTGATGGGTAATACAATGTTGTTATGGTGATGGGTAATACAATGTTGTTATGGTAGTGGTGGGTAATACAATGTTGTTATGGTGGTGATGGGTAATACAATGTTGTTATGGTGGTGGTGGGTAATACAATGTTGTTATGGTAGTGGTGGGTAATACAATGTTGTTATGGTGGTGATGGGTAATACAATGTTGTTATGGTGGTGATGGGTAATACAATGTTGTTATGGTGATGGGTAATACAATGTTGTTATGGTGGTGATGGGTAATACAATGTTGTTATGGTAGTGGGTAATACAATGTTGTTATGGTAGTGATGGGTAATACAATGTTGTTATGGTGGATGGGTAATACAATGTTGTTATGGTAGTGGTGGGTAATACAATGTTGTTATGGTGGTGGTGGGTAATACAATGTTGTTATGGTGGTGGTGGGTAATACAATGTTGTTATGGTGGTGGGTAATACAATGTTGTTATGGTAGTGATGGTAATACAATGTTGTTATGGTAGTGGTGGGTAATACAATGTTGTTATGGTGGTGGTGGGTAATACAATGTTGTTATGGTAGTGGTGGGTAATACAATGTTGTTATGGTGGTGGTGGGTAATACAATGTTGTTATGGTGGTGGTGGGTAATACAATGTTGTTATGGTGGTGGGTAATACAATGTTGTTATGGTGGTGGTGGGTAATACAATGTTGTTATGGTGGTGGGTAATACAATGTTGTTATGGTGGTGGTGGGTAATACAATGTTGTTATGGTAGTGATGGGTAATACAATGTTGTTATGGTGGTGGGTAATACAATGTTGTTATGGTAGTGATGGGTAATACAATGTTGTTATGGTGGTGGGTAATACAATGTTGTTATGGTAGTGGTGGGTAATACAATGTTGTTATGGTAGTGATGGGTAATACAATGTTGTTATGGTGGTGGGTAATACAATGTTGTTATGGTAGTGGGTAATACAATGTTGTTATGGTGGTGGGTAATACAATGTTGTTATGGTGGTGGGTAATACAATGTTGTTATGGTGGTGGTGGGTAATACAATGTTGTTATGGTAGTGGTGGGTAATACAATGTTGTTATGGTAGTGATGGGTAATACAATGTTGTTATGGTGGTGGGTAATACAATGTTGTTATGGTAGTGATGGGTAATACAATGTTGTTATGGTGGTGGGTAATACAATGTTGTTATGGTAGTGGTGGGTAATACAATGTTGTTATGGTAGTGGTGGGTAATACAATGTTGTTATGGTAGTGATGGGTAATACAATGTTGTTATGGTGGTGGGTAATACAATGTTGTTATGGTAGTGATGGGTAATACAATGTTGTTATGGTGGTGGGTAATACAATGTTGTTATGGTAGTGGTGGGTAATACAATGTTGTTATGGTAGTGGTGGGTAATACAATGTTGTTATGGTAGTGGTGGGTAATACAATGTTGTTATGGTGGTGGTGGGTAATACAATGTTGTTATGGTAGTGGTGGGTAATACAATGTTGTTATGGTGGTGATGGGTAATACAATGTTGTTGTGGTGGTGGGTAATACAATGTTGTTATGGTAGTGGTGGGTAATACAATGTTGTTATGGTAGTGGTGGGTAATACAATGTTGTTATGGTAGTGGTGGGTAATACAATGTTGTTATGGTAGTGGTGGGTAATACAATGTTGTTATGGTAGTGGTGGGTAATACAATGTTGTTATGGTAGTGGTGGGTAATACAATGTTGTTATGGTAGTGGTGGGTAATACAATGTTGTTGTGGTGGTGGGTAATACAATGTTGTTATGGTAGTGGTGGGTAATACAATGTTGTTATGGTGATGGGTAATACAATGTTGTTATGGTAGTGGTGGGTAATACAATGTTGTTATGGTAGTGGGTAATACAATGTTGTTATGGTAGTGGTGGGTAATACAATGTTGTTATGGTAGTGGTGGGTAATACAATGTTGTTATGGTAGTGGTGGGTAATACAATGTTGTTATGGTGGTGGTGGGTAATACAATGTTGTTATGGTAGTGGTGGGTAATACAATGTTGTTATGGTAGTGGTGGGTAATACAATGTTGTTGTGGTAGTGGTGGGTAATACAATGTTGTTATGGTGGTGGGTAATACAATGTTGTTATGGTGGTGGTGGGTAATACAATGTTGTTATGGTAGTGGTGGGTAATACAATGTTGTTATGGTAGTGGTGGGTAATACAATGTTGTTATGGTAGTGGTGGGTAATACAATGTTGTTATGGTAGTGGTGGGTAATACAATGTTGTTATGGTAGTGGTGGGTAATACAATGTTGTTATGGTAGTGGTGGGTAATACAATGTTGTTATGGTGGTGGTGGGTAATACAATGTTGTTATGGTAGTGGTGGGTAATACAATGTTGTTATGGTGGTGATGGGTAATACAATGTTGTTATGGTAGTGGTGGGTAATACAATGTTGTTATGGTAGTGGTGGGTAATACAATGTTGTTATGGTGGTGGTGGGTAATACAATGTTGTTATGGTAGTGGTGGGTAATACAATGTTGTTATGGTAGTGGTGGGTAATACAATATTGTTATGGTAGTGGTGGGTAATACAATGTTGTTATGGTGGTGGGTAATACAATGTTGTTATGGTAGTGGTGGGTAATACAATGTTGTTATGGTGGTGATGGGTAATACAATGTTGTTATGGTAGTGATGGGTAATACAATGTTGTTATGGTAGTGGTGGGTAATACAATGTTGTTATGGTGGTGATGGGTAATACAATGTTGTTATGGTGGTGGTGGGTAATACAATGTTGTTATGGTAGTGGTGGGTAATACAATGTTGTTATGGTGGTGATGGGTAATACAATGTTGTTATGGTGGTGGTGGGTAATACAATGTTGTTGTGGTGGTGGTGGGTAATACAATGTTGTTATGGTAGTGGTGGGTAATACAATGTTGTTATGGTAGTGGTGGGTAATACAATGTTGTTATGGTAGTGGTGGGTAATACAATGTTGTTATGGTGATGGGTAATACAATGTTGTTATGGTAGTGGTGGGTAATACAATGTTGTTATGGTAGTGGTGGGTAATACAATGTTGTTATGGTGGTGGTGGGTAATACAATGTTGTTATGGTGGTGGGTAATACAATGTTGTTATGGTAGTGGTGGGTAATAATACAATGTTGTTATGGTAGTGATGGGTAATACAATGTTGTTATGGTAGTGGTGGGTAATACAATGTTGTTATGGTGGTGATGGGTAAGACAATGTTGTTATGGTGGTGGGTAATACAATGTTGTTATGGTAGTGGTGGGTAATACAATGTTGTTATGGTGGTGATGGGTAATACAATGTTGTTATGGTGATGGGTAATACAATGTTGTTATGGTAGTGGTGGGTAATACAATGTTGTTGTGGTGGTGGTGGGTAATACAATGTTGTTATGGTAGTGGTGGGTAATACAATGTTGTTATGGTAGTGGTGGGTAATACAATGTTGTTATGGTGGTGATGGGTAATACAATGTTGTTATGGTGATGGGTAATACAATGTTGTTATGGTAGTGGGTAATACAATGTTGTTATGGTAGTGATGGGTAATACAATGTTGTTATGGTGGTGGGTAATACAATGTTGTTATGGTGGTGATGGGTAATACAATGTTGTTATGGTAGTGGTGGGTAATACAATGTTGTTGTGGTGGTGGGTAATACAATGTTGTTGTGGTAGTGGGTAATACAATGTTGTTATGGTAGTGGGAAATACAATGTAGTTATGGTGGTGGTGGGTAATACAATGTTGTTATGGTAGTGGTGGGTAATACAATGTTGTTATGGTGGTGATGGGTAATACAATGTTGTTATGGTGGTGGTGGGTAATACAATGTTGTTGTGGTGGTGGGTAATACAATGTTGTTATGGTGGTGGGTAATACAATGTTGTTATGGTGGTGGGTAATACAATGTTGTTATGGTAGTGGGTAATACAATGTTGTTATGGTAGTGGTGGGTAATACAATGTTGTTATGGTAGTGGTGGGTAATACAATGTTGTTATGGTAGTGGTGGGTAATACAATGTTGTTATGGTAGTGGTGGGTAATACAATGTTGTTATGGTGGTGATGGGTAATACAATGTTGTTATGGTGGTGGTGGGTAATACAATGTTGTTATGGTAGTGGTGGGTAATACAATGTTGTTATGGTGGTGGGTAATACAATGTTGTTGTGGTAGTGGGTAATACAATGTTGTTATGGTAGTGGGAAATACAATGTTGTTATGGTAGTGGTGGGTAATACAATGTTGTTATGGTAGTGATGGGTAATACAATGTTGTTATGGTGATGGGTAATACAATGTTGTTATGGTAGTGGTGGGTAATACAATGTTGTTATGGTGGTGATGGGTAATACAATGTTGTTATGGTGGTGGTGGGTAATACAATGTTGTTATGGTAGTGGTGGGTAATACAATGTTGTTATGGTGGTGATGGGTAATACAATGTTGTTATGGTGGTGATGGGTAATACAATGTTGTTATGGTGATGGGTAATACAATGTTGTTGTGGTGGTGATGGGTAATACAATGTTGTTATGGTAGTGGGTAATACAATGTTGTTATGGTAGTGATGGGTAATACAATGTTGTTATGGTGGTGATGGGTAATACAATGTTGTTATGGTAGTGGTGGGTAATACAATGTTGTTATGGTGGTGGTGGGTAATACAATGTTGTTATGGTGGTGGTGGGTAATACAATGTTGTTATGGTGGTGGGTAATACAATGTTGTTATGGTAGTGGTGGGTAATACAATGTTGTTATGGTGGTGGGTAATACAATGTTGTTATGGTGGTGGGTAATACAATGTTGTTATGGTAGTGGTGGGTAATACAATGTTGTTATGGTGGTGGGTAATACAATGTTGTTATGGTGGTGGTGGGTAATACAATGTTGTTATGGTAGTGGTGGGTAATACAATGTTGTTATGGTGGTGGTGGGTAATACAATGTTGTTATGGTGGTGGGTAATACAATGTTGTTATGGTGGTGGTGGGTAATACAATGTTGTTATGGTAGTGGTGGGTAATACAATGTTGTTATGGTAGTGATGGGTAATACAATGTTGTTATGGTGGTGGGTAATACAATGTTGTTATGGTAGTGATGGGTAATACAATGTTGTTATGGTGGTGGGTAATACAATGTTGTTATGGTAGTGGTGGGTAATACAATGTTGTTATGGTAGTGATGGGTAATACAATGTTGTTATGGTGGTGGGTAATACAATGTTGTTATGGTAGTGGGTAATACAATGTTGTTATGGTGGTGGGTAATACAATGTTGTTATGGTGGTGGGTAATACAATGTTGTTATGGTGGTGGTGGGTAATACAATGTTGTTATGGTAGTGGTGGGTAATACAATGTTGTTATGGTAGTGATGGGTAATACAATGTTGTTATGGTGGTGGGTAATACAATGTTGTTATGGTAGTGATGGGTAATACAATGTTGTTATGGTGGTGGGTAATACAATGTTGTTATGGTAGTGGTGGGTAATACAATGTTGTTATGGTAGTGGTGGGTAATACAATGTTGTTATGGTAGTGATGGGTAATACAATGTTGTTATGGTGGTGGGTAATACAATGTTGTTATGGTAGTGATGGGTAATACAATGTTGTTATGGTGGTGGGTAATACAATGTTGTTATGGTAGTGGTGGGTAATACAATGTTGTTATGGTAGTGGTGGGTAATACAATGTTGTTATGGTAGTGGTGGGTAATACAATGTTGTTATGGTGGTGGTGGGTAATACAATGTTGTTATGGTAGTGGTGGGTAATACAATGTTGTTATGGTGGTGATGGGTAATACAATGTTGTTGTGGTGGTGGGTAATACAATGTTGTTATGGTAGTGGTGGGTAATACAATGTTGTTATGGTAGTGGTGGGTAATACAATGTTGTTATGGTAGTGGTGGGTAATACAATGTTGTTATGGTAGTGGTGGGTAATACAATGTTGTTATGGTAGTGGTGGGTAATACAATGTTGTTATGGTAGTGGTGGGTAATACAATGTTGTTATGGTAGTGGTGGGTAATACAATGTTGTTGTGGTGGTGGGTAATACAATGTTGTTATGGTAGTGGTGGGTAATACAATGTTGTTATGGTGATGGGTAATACAATGTTGTTATGGTAGTGGTGGGTAATACAATGTTGTTATGGTAGTGGGTAATACAATGTTGTTATGGTAGTGGTGGGTAATACAATGTTGTTATGGTAGTGGTGGGTAATACAATGTTGTTATGGTAGTGGTGGGTAATACAATGTTGTTATGGTGGTGGTGGGTAATACAATGTTGTTATGGTAGTGGTGGGTAATACAATGTTGTTATGGTAGTGGTGGGTAATACAATGTTGTTGTGGTAGTGGTGGGTAATACAATGTTGTTATGGTGGTGGGTAATACAATGTTGTTATGGTGGTGGTGGGTAATACAATGTTGTTATGGTAGTGGTGGGTAATACAATGTTGTTATGGTAGTGGTGGGTAATACAATGTTGTTATGGTAGTGGTGGGTAATACAATGTTGTTATGGTAGTGGTGGGTAATACAATGTTGTTATGGTAGTGGTGGGTAATACAATGTTGTTATGGTAGTGGTGGGTAATACAATGTTGTTATGGTGGTGGTGGGTAATACAATGTTGTTATGGTAGTGGTGGGTAATACAATGTTGTTATGGTGGTGATGGGTAATACAATGTTGTTATGGTAGTGGTGGGTAATACAATGTTGTTATGGTAGTGGTGGGTAATACAATGTTGTTATGGTGGTGGTGGGTAATACAATGTTGTTATGGTAGTGGTGGGTAATACAATGTTGTTATGGTAGTGGTGGGTAATACAATATTGTTATGGTAGTGGTGGGTAATACAATGTTGTTATGGTGGTGGGTAATACAATGTTGTTATGGTAGTGGTGGGTAATACAATGTTGTTATGGTGGTGATGGGTAATACAATGTTGTTATGGTAGTGATGGGTAATACAATGTTGTTATGGTAGTGGTGGGTAATACAATGTTGTTATGGTGGTGATGGGTAATACAATGTTGTTATGGTGGTGGTGGGTAATACAATGTTGTTATGGTAGTGGTGGGTAATACAATGTTGTTATGGTGGTGATGGGTAATACAATGTTGTTATGGTGGTGGTGGGTAATACAATGTTGTTGTGGTGGTGGTGGGTAATACAATGTTGTTATGGTAGTGGTGGGTAATACAATGTTGTTATGGTAGTGGTGGGTAATACAATGTTGTTATGGTAGTGGTGGGTAATACAATGTTGTTATGGTGATGGGTAATACAATGTTGTTATGGTAGTGGTGGGTAATACAATGTTGTTATGGTAGTGGTGGGTAATACAATGTTGTTGTGGTGGTGGGTAATACAATGTTGTTATGGTAGTGGTGGGTAATACAATATTGTTATGGTGGTGATGGGTAATACAATGTTGTTATGGTAGTGGTGGGTAATACAATGTTGTTATGGTGGTGATGGGTAATACAATGTTGTTATGGTGGTGGTGGGTAATACAATGTTGTTGTGGTGGTGGGTAATACAATGTTGTTATGGTAGTGGTGGGTAATACAATGTTGTTATGGTAGTGGTGGGTAATACAATGTTGTTATGGTAGTGGTGGGTAATACAATGTTGTTATGGTAGTGGTGGGTAATACAATGTTGTTATGGTGGTGATGGGTAATACAATGTTGTTATGGTGGTGGTGGGTAATACAATGTTGTTATGGTGGTGGGTAATACAATGTTGTTATGGTAGTGGTGGGTAATACAATGTTGTTATGGTGGTGGGTAATACAATGTTGTTATGGTGGTGGGTAATACAATGTTGTTATGGTAGTGGTGGGTAATACAATGTTGTAATGGTAGTGGTGGGTAATACAATGTTGTTATGGTAGTGGGTAATACAATGTTGTTATGGTAGTGGTGGGTAATACAATGTTGTTATGGTGGTGGGTAATACAATGTTGTTATGGTGGTGGGTAATACAATGTTGTTATGGTAGTGGTGGGTAATACAATGTTGTTATGGTAGTGGTGGGTAATACAATGTTGTTATGGTAGTGGTGGGTAATACAATGTTGTTATGGTAGTGGTGGGTAATACAATGTTGTTATGGTGGTGATGGGTAATACAATGTTGTTATGGTGGTGGTGGGTAATACAATGTTGTTGTGGTGGTGGGTAATACAATGTTGTTATGGTAGTGGTGGGTAATACAATGTTGTTATGGTAGTGGTGGGTAATACAATGTTGTTATGGTAGTGGTGGGTAATACAATGTTGTTATGGTAGTGGTGGGTAATACAATGTTGTTATGGTGGTGATGGGTAATACAATGTTGTTATGGTGGTGGTGGGTAATACAATGTTGTTATGGTGGTGGGTAATACAATGTTGTTATGGTGGTGGGTAATACAATGTTGTTATGGTGGTGGGTAATACAATGTTGTTATGGTAGTGGTGGGTAATACAATGTTGTTATGGTAGTGGTGGGTAATACAATGTTGTTATGGTAGTGGTGGGTAATACAATGTTGTTATGGTGGTGGGTAATACAATGTTGTTGTGGTAGTGGGTAATACAATGTTGTTATGGTAGTGGTGGGTAATACAATGTTGTTATGGTAGTGGTGGGTAATACAATGTTGTTATGGTAGTGGTGGGTAATACAATGTTGTTATGATAGTGGTGGGTAATACAATGTTGTTATGGTGGTGATGGGTAATACAATGTTGTTATGGTGGTGGTGGGTAATACAATGTTGTTATGGTGGTGGGTAATACAATGTTGTTATGGTGGTGGGTAATACAATGTTGTTATGGTAGTGGTGGGTAATACAATGTTGTTATGGTGGTGATGGGTAATACAATGTTGTTATGGTGGTGGTGGGTAATACAATGTTGTTGTGGTGGTGGGTAATACAATGTTGTTATGGTGGTGGTGGGTAATACAATGTTGTTATGGTAGTGGTGGGTAATACAATGTTGCTATGGTGGTGGGTAATACAATGTTGTTATGGTGGTGGGTAATACAATGTTGTTGTGGTGGTGGTGGGTAATACAATGTTGTTATGGTAGTGGTGGGTAATACAATGTTGTTATGGTAGTGGTGGGTAATACAATGTTGTTATGGTGGTGGATAATACAATGTTGTTATGGTAGTGGTGGGTAATACAATGTTGTTATGGTAGTGGTGGGTAATACAATGTTGTTATGGTGATGGGTAATACAATGTTGTTATGGTAGTGGTGGGTAATACAATGTTGTTATGGTAGTGGTGGGTAATACAATGTTGTTATGGTGGTGATGGGTAATACAATGTTGTTATGGTGGTGGTGGGTAATACAATGTTGTTATGGTAGTGGTGGGTAATACAATGTTGTTGTGGTGGTGGGTAATACAATGTTGTTATGGTAGTGGTGGGTAATACAATATTGTTATGGTGGTGATGGGTAATACAATGTTGTTATGGTAGTGGTGGGTAATACAATGTTGTTATGGTGGTGATGGGTAATACAATGTTGTTATGGTGGTGGTGGGTAATACAATGTTGTTGTGGTGGTGGGTAATACAATGTTGTTATGGTAGTGGTGGGTAATACAATGTTGTTATGGTAGTGGTGGGTAATACAATGTTGTTATGGTAGTGGTGGGTAATACAATGTTGTTATGGTGGTGATGGGTAATACAATGTTGTTATGGTGGTGGTGGGTAATACAATGTTGTTATGGTGGTGGGTAATACAATGTTGTTATGGTGATGGGTAATACAATGTTGTTATGGTAGTGGTGGGTAATACAATGTTGTTATGGTAGTGGGTAATACAATGTTGTTATGGTGGTGGGTAATACAATGTTGTTATGGTGGTGGGTAATACAATGTTGTTATGGTAGTGGTGGGTAATACAATGTTGTTATGGTGATGGGTAATACAATGTTGTTATGGTGGTGGTGGGTAATACAATGTTGTTATGGTGATGGGTAATACAATGTTGTTATGGTAGTGGTGGGTAATACAATGTTGTTATGGTGATGGGTAATACAATGTTGTTATGGTAGTGGTGGGTAATACAATGTTGTTATGGTAGTGGTGGGTAATACAATGTTGTTATGGTAGTGATGGGTAATACAATGTTGTTATGGTAGTGATGGGTAATACAATGTTGTTATGGTGGTGGTGGGTAATACAATGTTGTTATGGTGGTGATGGGTAATACAATGTTGTTATGGTGGTGGTGGGTAATACAATGTTGTTGTGGTGGTGGGTAATACAATGTTGTTATGGTAGTGGTGGGTAATACAATGTTGTTATGGTGGTGATGGGTAATACAATGTTGTTATGGTGGTGGTGGGTAATACAATGTTGTTATGGTGGTGGGTAATACAATGTTGTTATGGTGGTGGGTAATACAATGTTGTTATGGTGGTGGGTAATACAATGTTGTTATGGTAGTGGTGGGTAATACAATGTTGTTATGGTAGTGGTGGGTAATACAATGTTGTTATGGTAGTGGTGGGTAATACAATGTTGTTATGGTAGTGGTGGGTAATACAATGTTGTTATGGTAGTGGTGGGTAATACAATGTTGTTATGGTGGTGGGTAATACAATGTTGTTATGGTGGTGGGTAATACAATGTTGTTATGGTAGTGGTGGGTAATACAATGTTGTTATGGTGGTGGGTAATACAATGTTGTTATGGTAGTGGTGGGTAATACAATGTTGTTATGGTAGTGGTGGGTAATACAATGTTGTTATGGTGGTGGGTAATACAATGTTGTTATGGTAGTGGTGGGTAATACAATGTTGTTATGGTAGTGGTGGGTAATACAATGTTGTTATGGTAGTGGTGGGTAATACAATGTTGTTATGGTAGTGGTGGGTAATACAATGTTGTTATGGTGGTGGGTAATACAATGTTGTTATGGTGGTGGTGGGTAATACAATGTTGTTATGGTAGTGGTGGGTAATACAATGTTGTTATGGTGGTGATGGGTAATACAATGTTGTTATGGTGGTGGTGGGTAATACAATGTTGTTATGGTGGTGGGTAATACAATGTTGTTATGGTGGTGGGTAATACAATGTTGTTATGGTAGTGGTGGGTAATACAATGTTGTTATGGTGGTGATGGGTAATACAATGTTGTTATGGTGGTGGTGGGTAATACAATGTTGTTGTGGTGGTGGGTAATACAATGTTGTTATGGTAGTGGGTAATACAATGTTGTTATGGTAGTGGTGGGTAATACAATGTTGTTATGGTGATGGGTAATACAATGTTGTTGTGGTGGTGGTGGGTAATACAATGTTGTTATGGTGGTGGTGGGTAATACAATGTTGTTGTGGTGGTGGGTAATACAATGTTGTTATGGTAGTGGTGGGTAATACAATGTTGTTATGGTAGTGGTGGGTAATACAATGTTGTTATGGTGGTGATGGGTAATACAATGTTGTTATGGTGGTGGTGGGTAATACAATGTTGTTATGGTGGTGGGTAATACAATGTTGTTATGGTAGTGGGTAATACAATGTTGTTATGGTAGTGATGGGTAATACAATGTTGTTATGGTGGTGGGTAATACAATGTTGTTATGGTGGTGGGTAATACAATGTTGTTATGGTAGTGGTGGGTAATACAATGTTGTTATGGTAGTGGTGGGTAATACAATGTTGTTATGGTGGTGATGGGTAATACAATGTTGTTATGGTGGTGGTGGGTAATACAATGTTGTTATGGTGGTGGGTAATACAATGTTGTTATGGTGGTGGGTAATACAATGTTGTTATGGTGGTGGGTAATACAATGTTGTTATGGTAGTGGTGGGTAATACAATGTTGTTATGGTAGTGGTGGGTAATACAATGTTGTTATGGTGGTGGTGGGTAATACAATGTTGTTATGGTAGTGGGTAATACAATGTTGTTATGGTGGTGGGTAATACAATGTTGTTATGGTGGTGGGTAATACAATGTTGTTATGGTAGTGGTGGGTAATACAATGTTGTTATGGTAGTGGTGGGTAATACAATGTTGTTATGGTAGTGGGTAATACAATGTTGTTATGGTGGTGGGTAATACAATGTTGTTATGGTGGTGGTGGGTAATACAATGTTGTTATGGTGGTGATGGGTAATACAATGTTGTTATGGTGATGGGTAATACAATGTTGTTATGGTAGTGGGTAATACAATGTTGTTATGGTGATGGGTAATACAATGTTGTTATGGTAGTGATGGGTAATACAATGTTGTTATGGTGGTGGGTAATACAATGTTGTTATGGTAGTGGTGGGTAATACAATGTTGTTATGGTGATGGGTAATACAATGTTGTTATGGTGATGGGTAATACAATGTTGTTATGGTAGTGGTGGGTAATACAATGTTGTTATGGTGGTGGGTAATACAATGTTGTTATGGTGGTGGGTAATACAATGTTGTTATGGTAGTGGTGGGTAATACAATGTTGTTATGGTAGTGGTGGGTAATACAATGTTGTTATGGTGGTGATGGGTAATACAATGTTGTTATGGTGATGGGTAATACAATGTTGTTATGGTAGTGGTGGGTAATACAATGTTGTTATGGTGGTGATGGGTAATACAATGTTGTTATGGTAGTGGTGGGTAATACAATGTTGTTATGGTGATGGGTAATACAATGTTGTTATGGTAGTGGTGGGTAATACAATGTTGTTATGGTGGTGGGTAATACAATGTTGTTATGGTAGTGGTGGGTAATACAATGTTGTTATGGTAGTGGTGGGTAATACAATGTTGTTATGGTAGTGGTGGGTAATACAATGTTGTTATGGTAGTGGTGGGTAATACAATGTTGTTATGGTAGTGGTGGGTAATACAATGTTGTTATGGTGGTGGGTAATACAATGTTGTTATGGTAGTGGTGGGTAATACAATGTTGTTATGGTAGTGATGGGTAATACAATGTTGTTATGGTGGTGGTGGGTAATACAATGTTGTTATGGTAGTGGTGGGTAATACAATGTTGTTATGGTAGTGGTGGGTAATACAATGTTGTTATGGTGGTGGGTAATACAATGTTGTTATGGTAGTGGGTAATACAATGTTGTTATGGTGGTGGGTAATACAATGTTGTTATGGTAGTGGTGGGTAATACAATGTTGTTATGGTGGTGGGTAATACAATGTTGTTATGGTAGTGGTGGGTAATACAATGTTGTTATGGTAGTGGTGGGTAATACAATGTTGTTATGGTAGTGGTGGGTAATACAATGTTGTTATGGTAGTGGTGGGTAATACAATGTTGTTATGGTGGTGGGTAATACAATGTTGTTATGGTAGTGGTGGGTAATACAATGTTGTTATGGTAGTGGTGGGTAATACAATGTTGTTATGGTAGTGGTGGGTAATACAATGTTGTTATGGTGGTGGGTAATACAATGTTGTTATGGTAGTGGTGGGTAATACAATGTTGTTATGGTAGTGGTGGGTAATACAATGTTGTTATGGTGGTGGGTAATACAATGTTGTTATGGTAGTGGTGGGTAATACAATGTTGTTATGGTAGTGGTGGGTAATACAATGTTGTTATGGTGGTGGGTAATACAATGTTGTTATGGTAGTGGGTAATACAATGTTGTTATGGTGGTGGGTAATACAATGTTGTTATGGTGATGGGTAATACAATGTTGTTATGGTGATGGGTAATACAATGTTGTTATGGTGATGGGTAATACAATGTTGTTATGGTGATGGGTAATACAATGTTGTTATGGTGGTGGGTAATACAATGTTGTTATGGTGATGGGTAATACAATGTTGTTATGGTGATGGGTAATACAATGTTGTTATTGTGGTTTGGTGTTTATATAATCTCACCTTGAATCTCTGCAAGTAAGTCATTCTTTCGGTTACAGTAGTTTCCATTTGAATGATTTCATCTTCGAGTTTTACTATATTCTATAAATAGATGTTAATTGAATTATTGATTATTAATATACAAATAATAGTTCAATTAAAAATTAACGAAAATGATAAAATATCAAAAATCAACCTTCCTCAGAGATTCCTCAATTTCCAGAGCACTCTCATATCGTCTCACCAAGTTACCTTCGTTGACTTTGTAGAGAGTAACCTTTCGAGTCATTTCAGAACAACGTCGATGTACTTCGACATCGTCTTGAGCCAGTGTGTCAATAAGTCTCTGTCAATTGTTAGTAATGTAAGTAATGTGTCATAAGTAATGTGTCACTAGTAATGTGTCACTAGTAATGTGTCATAAGTAATGTGTCATAAGTAATGTGTCATAAGTAATGTGTCATAAGTAATGTGTCATAAGTAATGTGTATTAAGTAATTTGTCATAAGTAATGTGTCACTAGTAATGTGTCATAAGTAATGTGTCATAAGTAATGTGTCATAAGTAATGTGTCATAAGTAATGTGTCATAAGTAATGTGTATTAAGTAATTTGTCATAAGTAATGTGTCACTAGTAATGTGTCATAAGTAATGTGTCATAAGTAATGTGTCATCATTAATTTGTCACTAGTAATGTGTCACTAGTAATGTGTCATAAGTAATGTGTCATAAGTAATGTGTTATAAGTAATGTGTCATAAGTAATGTGTCACTAGTAATGTGTCATAAGTAATGTGTCATAAGTAATTTGTCATAAGTAATGTGTCACTAGTAATGTGTCATAAGTAATGTGTCATAAGTAATGTGTCATAAGTAATGTGTCATAAGTAATGTGTCACTAATAATTTGTCATAAGTAATGTGTCACTAGTAATTTGTCATAATTAATGTGTTATAAGTAATGTGTCATAAATAATGTGCCATAAGTAATGTGTCACTAGTAATGTTAACTAAGTAATGTGTCATAAGTAATTTGTCACTAGTAATGTGTCATAAGTAATGTGTCATAAGTAATGTGTCATCATTAATTTGTCACTAGTAATGTGTCACTAGTAATGTGTCATAAGTAATGTGTCATAAGTAATGTGTTATAAGTAATGTGTCATAAGTAATGTGTCACTAGTAATATGTCATAAGTAATGTGTCATAAGTAATGTGTCATAAGTAATGTGTCACTAGTAATGTGTCATAAGTAATGTATCATAAGTAATGTGTCATAAGTAATGTGTCATAAGTAATTTGTCACTAGTAATGTGTCACTAGTAATGTGTTAAAAGTAATTAATCACAAGTAATGTGTAAAAAGTAATTAATCACAAGTAATGTGTAAAAAGTAATTAATCACAAGTAATGTGTAAAAAGTAATTAATCACAAGTAATGTGTAAAAAGTAATTAATCACAAGTAATGAGTTAAAAGTACATTTCTATAAGTAATCTATTGTGATAAACAATATAAAATATAATATTGAACCCGTTGCTGATTTCTTATGTCATAATCATTACAATGCCTGGAGATGATGCAATAAAACTATCTAATTATTACAGATCAGATAAAGGAATGCTAATTTGTATGTAACACAAACATCAAACTCCTGTAATCGTATTTTATCATCATCAGTAATTGCTTTGAAAGATTGCATTTCCTTTTTATAATTCTCATCATTTGCTTTGAATTTCTATATGTTAAGAATTCATTAAGTTATGTCAATTATGATTTATTCTTAAAAATAGTTAATCAAGCGATTGATAAAAAATATATCAAAAGTTTCAATTAACTTTAAAATAAATCTCCTTCTATTTACAAAATTATTAAATGCTAGTTAATTTTTAAAATAAATCCTAATTAATTAATAAAATAAAAAAATGTATACTATTTTTTCGTCCTCAAATTCTTTATACATCAACGACAATTGGTGACGAGAGATGGAATACTTCCTTTTATAATCTTCAATGGAAAGCTCGAGCTCTTCCATTTCCTCTTCCTTTTTTTTAAGCTCCTGAAAAATAGAAATTTTATTTTAAAATATTTCAATAATCTTGGATTTATATAATAATCGAATTATTACCCAACATTTATTAATATATTATTAAATCATAAGATGTAGTACTACTGTATTATTCTTTTCAAAGATGGGCTACTATATATCTGATTACTCGATCTGGCCACTTGACCACTCGATTTGGCCACTTGACCACTCGATTTGGCCGCTTGACCACTCGATTTGGCCACTTGACCACTCGATTTGGCCACTCGACCACTCGATCCCACTCGGTGTACTTCGGTCCTCTTAACCTCGAGTGCGGAGAGCAGGTGTTCGTTTAATGCGGCGATGAAATCAGATGAACTCGGAGAAAGGGAGTCGGGAAGACGTGAGATAGTTATGCCGTGATTGCTGGCTTCAGCAGCTTCCAGTTGAGCTGTCAGATTCGACACCTACAACCGACAAGTATTAAGATAATACTGGTTGGGCACATATTATATGTCAGCGTTATATGGCCGTAATGTATAATACAGACATATGTCCCGATATCACCGACATATATTGTTGAAATACTACCTCGAAAGCGATACTGTCATATGTTAATAACATTTGTAGTTGCTATATTTTTAGTAATGTTGAGAAAATAAAGCTGGGAATGGGAGATGGGAGAAAGATTCATAACAATAAGAATATGTTGTGGAAAGAGATACATAATATAGACATGGCTTAG